>OZ007569.1:6917956-7400456 GCA_963931925.1 Onchidella celtica | reverse complement strand
ATGTATTTGTCAATAGAAAAAGAAACAGAAAATGAACTGACGACAAGTATTTTCTTTAATGCTGAAATCTTGTTTTATTCTCACTGTAACATTTTTAGCACAGAGGGAGCCTTCTTGCGTCAGAATTGATAATACCGGATATTTAGGGGCCAATGTTTCTCGGTATTCCCGAAACAGTTGCTCTGATACTAAATTTGATATGTCAGCATCCTGGGGGTGAGTCATAATTAGGCTTTGCCTGCAGGGTGTAAATGTGGTGTGAGATGTAAAAACTAAAAGAGCATCCATTTAACCACGGCCAATCTTCTTCTACTAGTATTGGCGTTTTTCACTTGACGTCAGAGAACTTGTGCTCTACACGAAATACTGAATTTTATTTAGATTTTCATCCATATGTTTGGTTCGCTCTAATGTTACAACTTTTCTTTCTGGATTACAGGCATCCTTGCAAGTGCACATGCTCAGCCGTCGTGCAGTGGGCTGGGAGGGGGGAGTTGCATTGCAATTTTGGATGACGTAAGTAGAAACCAACCAATGAAAATCCCCGAGGGAAAAAGTGAGTGTCTTGGATCAAAGTCCCACAACCGATGACCTGACCCGGTACCCTGTATGGGCTAGGATATTTTCTGACTAATGACATTTCCTGCACTTTCTGTGCCAGTTATCAATTCTTTATCCACATGGCGGTTGCACCCATACCAAATTTTCAGGGTATACACAAATGAACTGGCTAATGTTTTTTTGCAACTCTATTGAACTGCTTTGTCATCTGTGTCTGTCCCAGATCGGCGGTAATTACGCAACTGTCATCTTTAATTTGAATAATAATCTTGGATTAGCTCAGATGACATTGTATTAATAATTAAAAGCGTTCGTACATGTTTTGAGACGCCTATGATGCAGGTTGACTAAATTAATTTTCAGTGCCACAATTCAACAACAACACTTCAAAAATTATTGGTAATAGTAATTAAATTCCTTATTTTCCCAATGTCTTTCTTGGCAAATGTCTAAAATAAAACATGAAATCTGGGCCCATCTTCGTCGATTTTTTTTTTTAATCTGCTGCATGTATGTATGTATACGGTGTTCTGGACAACATCACTTACCTAAAAAGTTTGTATTATAAAATGTATGTATTATGTCTGAGAATGAAACCATGATCCCCACTGAAAGTCAGTTAGATGATTATAATTTTTCCTTCACAGAATTAGCCTAACGGATGTCCAAGTGTCCGAAAGTTTTGTAGTCTAATTTTTATTTAAGGTTTATTATTTTTCTTTGGGCATTCATTTTATGGTTTGCATGTTATATGATGCTGACGTTTGGCTTTGCAAAATGGACTTTCCTTCTTCTTCTCTTCTTCTCTTCTTCTTCTCTTCTTTCCTTCTTCTTCTCTTCTTTCCTTCTTCTTCTCTTCTTTTCTTCTTCTTCTCTTCTTTCCTTCTTCTTCTCTTCTTTCTTCTTCTTCTTCTTCTCTTCTTCTTCTTCTTCTTCTTCTCCTTCTTCTTCTTCATCCTCTTCTTCGTTTTCAATGAAATCTATACAAAGCTTTGCTGGGTGTGTGCGTAAAATAGCTTGCGTTATGCATTTATGCGTTATTTCGCTTGGTCAGCACATTGGATATTTCCCACAGGGATTTCAAGTTGCCGTCCCAACTTTGTGCCAATTTCCAAGCTGAGATGGGGCATCATAAATGAGGGGCCATGTGGCCTTTATCATTTATTTTTCACATTTACTGGGAGATATTGGAGTTTTGTTTTGTTGTTGTTTTTTCTCTTGACACTCCGTCGTCCATCTAACGTGCTGGCGTAGAAACAATTTTCTCATTTTACGTTTCAAATTTTTTATAACTTTTGTCATTTTTGGAAGTGGCATGAATGTTCCTGCTTTTAACTTCAAAACTATAATAGATCTCGATGCGCCACATTTTGAGAATAACAGATCTCGCCGGGAACAGTAATGAGGCGGCTGTAGCTCAAAACATCGATATGCCAATACGTGAGACGGGTGGCAATTTGGTAATGTCTTTTCTTTCATCTTGTCCAAAGTGATTTGTCCGCATGACTTCATCTTTTCTTGTCTTCCACTACCGACTGGTCGTTCAAGCGTTTTTCTTTCTGTAGAGATAGACTGAAAGCCCATATAAGCTTCATTAAAAATTTGGCTCGAAGTTCATCAGCGAGGAGTGGTGTTGGTTCGAACAGGAAATTGTAGCGTGCGGAAGAAATTCGAATATTTGGTAATCATTATTCCATTAAACGGCACTGTTTCGAATACATGAGCATTTCCATACAAAGAAAAGAAAATAGAACTCCATGGGCGACTTCGTTTGAGACAAGTGGAAGTATTGTGTTTCTTGCTTCCTCCCTCCAATACACAGACTAATAAAATAACCAGACTGGATGATCCCATTGTGTGACGTCACAAAACAGCGAAAGGTCATGAACCATCCGCCACATTAGGTTTACGGTAACGACCGACGCTTCAGCATAGCTACAATTTTGAATGACACCATTTTGACGCGCCTACTGAACGCGGAAGTTTGGTTCCGCACCAAGAAATTAATATATGTACAACCGATCTTGACAAATAAAAAGAAATTTCTACTGCAGATAGAACTAGAATCGGAATTTCCCGAGCGGCGGCCATGTTGTTTATACGGGAAATTCCGTAAAAAACGACACAGCCCGAAGCTCGTGTTTCCAGTCTGGTTAATTTATTAGTCTGTGCTCCAATACGAGTAATTCACTCTACTCCATGGGCTTCTCTGTCACTAGGCCTATTTTCATACCATTGTGCTATATTTCGAAACTGACTCCCCGTCGACTGCTTATGCGGAAAAAAAAATCTCAGAGTCGAATAATTTCGACATTATTCGAAAGAATATTCGACACGGGTCCTTTTCGAATATTCGATGAGTAGTGTAGAATGCGCACAACACTAGTGAGTAGAGTTTGAGGATCCTTCCACGGGCTGTGTGTGTTTTTCCCCTGTCTCCTACAACTTTTCATTTAAACACTCACCGTCAGGGTCTGGGGAAGTTCTCATTTCATTTATTGCTCGTTTTCTCAGCCCATTTCCATCTTCTTTTTTTTATTTTTTACCTTTTCCTTATTCCTTTCTCTCAATCGCATTCTGCTTCATCTTCCTTTGGCTTCCATTTCTGCTTTTTTTTCTTCTCGCCTCCTTCTTGTTTGCTTCTCCCCACCCTTGACTCGCTTGGCCTATCTCTCCTTCTCTTCTGTTTTCCACATCTCTCTCTCTCTCTCTCTCTCTCTCTCTCTCTCTCTCTCTCTCTCTCTCTCTCTCTCTCTCCTTTGCTTACTCTTTTCTTCTTCTTATCGTATTCAGCATTCCTCCTCATTATTCCCCGCCCTCCCCTTCCGTCTGCCCGACGTCTGCATAACTGTCGGCGAGCACATCTTTCTTTTTTTTTACCCTCTGTGTTCTAGACCAGGGGTCACCAAGCTACGGCCCGCGGGCCTGATCCGGCCCGCGACATCAGTTCATCCGGCCCGCCATGGTACATGATTTTGTTTGATAAAACCAGGGATATCTAGAGCTACGGGATGGACAACCGCTTATGCGGCCCGGGCTTGTAAGTCTGTCAGTTATCCGGCCCTCTGTGAAAAAAGTTTAGTGACCCCTGTTCTAGACCAATACAACAATGTTATTCAAGATTTCAATTGAAGTGGCAGCATATTATTTCGCATCTATTTGCAGCACATTAAAATTTTTAAAAAGTACATTTCTTAACGTCTTAGAACAAGTTTCAACAAACAAACAGTGGGCTTTTTTTTTTAACTGCTTGGATTACGAAGTTGTGAAACAGATTTGCAAGATGAACAAATAATAATAATAATAATAATAATATATACATTTATATAGCGCCAGGACTAAAACATTAAAAGCTCTAGGCGCTGTACACAGTAAAAAATCATAAAAGCACATTCAAATAAACTTACACACACACAGACAAACTAGTTTTATACATCCATAGCAAGCTATAAAATTCAGTTTTTAAAAAGAAATGTTTTTAACCTGTTTTTAAATATGTTTAGAGAGGCAGAATTTCGAACCTCTTGTGGTAAAGAATTCCACACACAGGGACCAAAACAACTAAAAGCTCTATCTCCATAATTTGATGTTTTACACCTGGGAACAACCAGTTTGTTTTCTGTAGTAGATCTTAAAAATCTATCAGACTCATGTTTTTTCAAAAGTTCCGAAAGATAGGAGGGAGCTGAACCTTCAAGACATTTGTAAACCAAAACTGCAGCTTTAAATTTTATTCTGTTTTCAACAGTAAGCCAGTGAAGTTGGTCAATAAGGCTTGAGGCAGATTCTCTTTTTGATTTTCTAAAAATCAGTCTAGCTGCATTATTCTGAATTATCTGAAGGCATTTTATTTTGTTGCTCGGAATTCCAAAGAGCAGAGAGTTACAATAATCAAGCTTTGAAAACATAAGTGAAGTGATAAGTATTCGAGTTGCCTCTTGGGATATGAATGGACGAATAGAGCTGATGTTTTTTAATTGAAACATTAATGATCGACATAATGAACTTATTTGATTTTCCATGCTGAGATCTGATTCTAAAATTGTGCCTAAGTTTTTAACTTTATTCACGTTTGCTACAGTGCTTTCACCAATATTTAATTTTACATTTTTAATTGCAGTAATTTGTCTTTTCTTTCCAATAATCATAACTTCTGTTTTGTCTTCATTTAGCTTTAGTTTGTTTTGGTTCATCCATTCTTTTGTGTCCATAATACACTTTTCACTATCTTTTATAACATTGTCAACATGACCTAAAGTCGTACCAGGGTGATATAGTTGGACATCATCAGCATACTGATGGTAATAAAGACCATGATCTTTAAAAATATTAGACAGGGGCCCAATGTACATAATAAAGAGAGTGGGACCTAAAACTGAGCCTTGTGGAACACCATATGGCAGTATGTATTCTTTTGATTTTATGTTATCTGTTACAACAATTTGTTTTCGGTCACATAGATAGGACCTGAACCATTTCAGAGCTATACCAGAGATCCCATAGGTTGCTTCTAATCTGCAAAGAATAATTTCATGATCTATAGTGTCGAAGGCATATAATGTATATAAGCTATTGCTGAACAGTGAACATGACTCAGTATTTTCTCTATTTGGCTTTGTACATAATTGTAATTGGACTACGCTCCCCTAACAACACATTCTAGTGGTTAACACACTACCCAGTTACATGCATAATGTTCTTGTCACGAGTGGAGTGAGTGCAATTAAGGGGATTGCTACAGAGCGGGTGTAGAGTAAGAAAGGCTCACAGTAGACAGCAAGTTAAGCGTGCTGTTGTGAGTAGTGGGGGCGGAGTCTGAAGGAGGCGGAAGCGCTGTATAACTATCACTGCAAGTTAGAAGGTCCTAGGGATCGGACCTGTGAATAATAGCCCATCGGGCAGAGATAAAAGGAAGCAGTCGAGAAGACTAGTGAGAGTCTTTCCAGTTATGGCTGGTGTCGGGGACGGGCCGAAGAGCCACCTCGAGGAGCACAGGGGATAGGCCAGCATAGGGCCGGAGGCCACACATAGGCCAGAAGTGAGGCTGTCAGTACAGGACAGTAGAGGCACATAAAGTCGTGGCAGTCAGGTCACGGACAGGGACGTAGATATGAGAGTGAATGAGATACTATAGTGTTGCCATGTTGATAGGCTAGTGAACTGATATTATGTTGTTGCCATGTTGATGGCTATGGAAATAATAATGTGTTATTGCCCTGCTGAGGTGCTAGGGGAGTGCTAAGGTGTATGACAATAGGAAGGTGATATTGAGAGACTGCGGTGCCAGTGAATCATTAATGTACTATTAAGACCCTGAGGGGAGAGGCTGAGGCCGAAGTGCCTTTAGGAGTAACTACCGGATTGTGGATCCGAGGGAGAGTGTGTGTGAGAATAAGGCCGTTGTACGGCAGTTCATTTCAATGATATAATGTATGTAATTGCGCTATTATATGTATAATTAGGTTTAATAAATGTGTGAGTCTGAGGGGTTGTTTTGTTAAGTGTTAAACTTGTTTGTTCGTGATTGTCGTCCTGTCATAAACTATTACATCTCCCAGTCTGGGATTTGTGACACTGGGGGCTCGTCCATGTTCCCCAAATAAATTTCATCATGCGGCTGCGTGTGTTACATCGGACAACGGAGGCGGACAGTATTCTAAGTGTCCCAGTTGTGAGAAGTTATTATCTTCCGGTGTTTTACCTTGTGGGAGAAAGATCCCCGTTATAAATTCATGTCATACAGGAGGTGGTCTTAGGGTTTATCCGGGGTTTGTTGGGGACGAACCGGTCTCGGTTTTACGAGATACGGGATCTACCGTTGTGGGAGTGCATAGAGACTGCATTCGGGATTCACAGCTTACAGGTGAGACTGTCCCGTGCATCCAATTTTCGGGGGCCATTGAGAAATTACCCATGGCAAGAATAATGATAGATACACCTTTCCTTAGCGGGGAAGTCGAAGCAGTCGTTGGTTGTTTTCCAGGCGCCCAGCTCATCATTGGGAATGTATCACGGGTAGTTTCCCCTTCCGATGAGAACGTGCAAGCATGGTCGCAATCAAAAGGTATTGACTTTTGCGCCGCGGTCGAAACACGCCGACGGGTAGCCGATAAAGACAAGATTAGACCTTTGGCTACGCCAGCGGTCAACCTAGATATCACGCCAGAGCGCTTGGCGAAATTACAAAGGGAGGACCCATCATTAAACCCATGTTTTGGGGAAGCGCGAACCGAGAAAACGAGGAGATATAAGAACGGGTCATCTTCTTTTTTTGTCCAGGGGGGCATTCTGTTCCGTATGTACGTCACAGTGGCTTCCGTTCAAAAGCAGGTCGTCGTGCCGCGGTCGTTAATTGCTACAGTATTGCGTCTGGCCCATGATGTCCCATTAGCGGGTCATATGGGAAGTACTAGAACCAAGCAGAGAGTTCTGAAAGATTTTTATTGGCCGTCAGTATACAGAGATGTGCGGTTATATTGTAAGACGTGCAGTGCGTGCCAAAAGACGACGCATAAGGGTCGTTCACCCCAGGCTCCTCTTCAAAAGATCCCCACGGTTTCGGAACCGTTTAAAAAGGTTTCAGTACCTTGTTGATTTAAGAGAAAGACTATCTTCAGCGCGCACTATAGCACAAGAAGCTTCTGGTATCGCTTCGAAAAGAGCAAAAGACTATAAAGATAGAGGGTCCAAACTGAGAATTTTTAAGCCAGGAGACAAGGTTCTGCTGTTGTTACCTACGGACCATAATAAGTTATTGATGACATGGAAAGGTCCTTATGTTATTGAGCGAGTTGTTTCAAAGGTAGATTACGCTATCCACATTGATGGAACGAGTAAGGTTTTCCATGTTAATATGCTACAGAGATTTTATGAGAGACCACAGTATCTGTGTGCACAGACAAGACCAGAGGAGACTGTCTTCTCTACTGCTTGTACGGGGGTCGTAGACCAGTTGGACTGTGACGTAAGCGACACCGAGGCGCAGGAAGAGTTACAAATTCAATTGCCGGAGTTAACTCCGACACAAGGTTACAGGGACGTAAAAATTAACCCTGACCTTACGAGTTCAAGGAGTAGGGAACTTGAGACCCTGTTAGCGTCATTTCCGGATGTTGTTACGGATTTGCCGGGTCGCACTACAGTGATCGAGCACCAAATAAAGTTGACTTCGGATAAGCCAGTATTTCTTAGACCGTATCCGTTGCCGTTTTCTTCGAGAGATAGAGTCATAAAGGAAGTTGAGTCAATGTTGAAGTTAGATGTGATAGAACCATCAACATCGCCGTATTCATCACCCATCGTCCTCGTGAAAAAACTTGATGGATCGGTGCGGTTCTGTATTGATTTTCGAAGATTGAACACTATTACGGTAGGCGATAGGGAACCTATCCCGTTCCAGGAGGAATTAATAGCTTCATTGGCCGGGTCCACGTGGTTTTCCAAGATAGATTTGACGAAAGGGTATTGGGAAATCCCGCTTACTGAGGAGTCTAAACAATACACGGCGTTTCAAACGCCCATTGGATTATTCCAATTTAAGGTCATGCCATTTGGGTTGGTAAACGCGCCAGCGACGTTTGCACGATTAATGAGATTAGTGTTGAAGGACATACCTAATGTCGTGTCATTCTTTGATGATATAGCATGCCATACGTCGACATGGTCTGAGCATATTCAGACACTAACAGTAATTTTTCAACGATTACGTCATTTTGGGTTAACGGCTAAACCCGCAAAGATGGATTTGGCATGTCCAGAGATAATATTCTTAGGACATATTGTGGGTAGAGGTGTTCAGAGACCTGAAGTAACAAAAATTGACAAGTTAGTAGGGTTGCAAATCCCTAAAACAAAGAAACAAGTCAGAAGCTTAGTGGGAATTTTAAATTATTACAGAAAGTTCATTCCAAATTTTTCCTCCTTGTCATCTTCTCTTACTGACCTTACTAAGAAGGGACAACCCGATAAGGTCCAGTGGACGTCTGAATGTCAGACATCATTTGATAATTTGGTGACAGCATTATCATCGTCACCCATTCTGATATTACCCGATTTTCGATCTAATTTTATCCTCAGAACGGATGCGTCGGACTCTGGTGTCGGCGCTTGTCTTCTACAGGAGAAGAACGAATGTCTCCATCCTGTATGTTATGTCAGTAGGAAGTTATTGCAGAGAGAAAGAAAGTATTCTGTGATAGAGCGTGAGTGTCTTGCCATTGTCTGGTCCGTCCAGAAACTAGGACGTTATCTCATGGGACGAGAATTTTGTATCCAGACAGACCACAAGCCGCTGACATTTTTGTCGAAGAATCGTTCGTCCAGCCCACGCTTGTCTAGATGGGCATTGGCTTTGCAGCCGTATACCTTCGTTATTCAACCAATTCCAGGAACCAGCAATCATATCGCCGACTACCTTAGTCGAGCCTAGGGCAAGATTTCAGGAGCTTATACATCGGAGGACAGGAACAGTGACAGGATCTGTGTGAATGAGTCCACTTTAAAATATTGACATTATAAATATGATATGAAGAATGGTTGATAGGTTGAATGGTTTTTGATTCTGTATTAAGTATTGTGGTTAGTTAGCTATTCATGATGTGACACATATATGCATATTGCAGGCCATATTGATCCCCATATTTTCCCCTGATTTCGGTATTCTATATACTAGGGGAACTGCTAGGTCAGTTTTTTTTAGTGTAGGTATTGCTCACGCTCACTCGTTGACAGTCATCTAGATGCGATTTGAAATTAATTGCATTAATTTTTTTGGGGTGGGGGATGATGTCACGAGTGGAGTGAGTGCAATTAAGGGGATTGCTACAGAGCGGGTGTAGAGTAAGAAAGGCTCACAGTAGACAGCAAGTTAAGCGTGCTGTTGTGAGTAGTGGGGGCGGAGTCTGAAGGAGGCGGAAGCGCTGTATAACTATCACTGCAAGTTAGAAGGTCCTAGGGATCGGACCTGTGAATAATAGCCCATCGGGCAGAGATAAAAGGAAGCAGTCGAGAAGACTAGTGAGAGTCTTTCCAGTTATGGCTGGTGTCGGGGACGGGCCGAAGAGCCACCTCGAGGAGCACAGGGGATAGGCCAGCATAGGGCCGGAGGCCACACATAGGCCAGAAGTGAGGCTGTCAGTACAGGACAGTAGAGGCACATAAAGTCGTGGCAGTCAGGTCACGGACAGGGACGTAGATATGAGAGTGAATGAGATACTATAGTGTTGCCATGTTGATAGGCTAGTGAACTGATATTATGTTGTTGCCATGTTGATGGCTATGGAAATAATAATGTGTTATTGCCCTGCTGAGGTGCTAGGGGAGTGCTAAGGTGTATGACAATAGGAAGGTGATATTGAGAGACTGCGGTGCCAGTGAATCATTAATGTACTATTAAGACCCTGAGGGGAGAGGCTGAGGCCGAAGTGCCTTTAGGAGTAACTACCGGATTGTGGATCCGAGGGAGAGTGTGTGTGAGAATAAGGCCGTTGTACGGCAGTTCATTTCAATGATATAATGTATGTAATTGCGCTATTATATGTATAATTAGGTTTAATAAATGTGTGAGTCTGAGGGGTTGTTTTGTTAAGTGTTAAACTTGTTTGTTCGTGATTGTCGTCCTGTCATAAACTATTACATCTCCCAGTCTGGGATTTGTGACAGTTCTTTTATCCGAGCGATCGCATTATCTGACGTTGTAACTAAAGTGACGCAGTGCAGGGCTGGGCTATGCTGACAAAGCGATTGATGACGTGCAGTGTACACCATGATGTAGTTCTATTGACCTGACACTGACAGGGCGACCACGGTGTTCTGGACAACATCACTTACCTAATATAGTTCTGGTGATTCATTATATACAAATATAACCTTACCTGACACAATGTTGCCAATTTCTGTAACTAAATAGGTCAGTGCTTCTGAGAGTTATCATTTCTCCAGTCCATTATAGCGTTGGGTTATTACTATATTGTTGTGGTGCATTTTTGTCTTTTCGGGAAAATGCGGATCGAAACTTCGAACAGATGTGTAAAATCAGAGGGCAACATTACGTCACCTCGAAAAGTTTTTAACCGATTGGAATGACACTCACACATAATGAATTTAGGAGTGAGAGAACGACAAATCCTCAAAGTCGGCAAAATGTCGCCTACAACAATATGGCAAATACCCCTCGAATTAATCTCAGCTCTGCCTTCCTTCTGCCCCATGCAATCCTTCATACCTGTCTGCAAGCGCCTCCCGCAATTCTGCGTGCTCTAGTACAGTGGTTCTTAAAGCCCCATGCCACATTCCTCCCTCAAGGCATGTTTACACTGGTAGGTTTTAGGAACAGAAAAAAAAAATGGGGGACTGTGTGTGTGGGAAGAACTTTCCTGGCTTTCCGTCTTTTGCTTTCCGATTTCCCCCTTCCAAACATGATCAAAACAAACGATGCGCATCGCTTCTCATTCAGAAAACGGACCAATGTAAACAAACAACGTTTCGAAGGGGGAAATCGGAAAAACAAAAGACGGAAAGTCAGGAGAGTTTTTCCCACACAATCCCCTATTCCTTTTTTCTATTCCTAAAACCTACCAGTGTAAACAGGCCATACGCAATGCTTTTTCCTTAATTCCCCCTGTTTTGAATTGCGACATTGGTCAAATCTCAGTTACTGAATAGTCCCACACGGCATGCGGTCTGAAGCGACAGTGTGTGTGTGCGCGCGCGTGTGTGTATATGTGTGAACTGTTAATTCATGAGCGCCCTAAGAGTAATATATACTAGGTACATGATCTGACATAATTATGAACAGTACACACAGTACATTCTTCCCCAGTTCGAAGTCCACCCCCCCCCCCTTACTGAAATTGCTTCCTATTTCCTCTTCGACTTGAATTCCTACTCTTTGGTTTGAAATCCCCCTGACATCCAAGCGCCTCTGAGAATCACTGAATAAGATATCGAAAGACGTCAGATCTTTAGAATAATAACTGAGATAAAAGAGAAAAATTACGCCTAATATCGACTTTGTATTATAAATCTATAAGGCAAAAGGTAACGCGCACTACAACTTTGAATATTATGGTTAACGTTAAAATTTGAAATAAACCACAAGAAGGTACGGGGACGTTTTCTTGCACCAGTTTATACAATGTTACACAATGCTTCGCATAGTTACATTCTTGCTATAAAAAATAACCAAAGTCAGGGTTTTCTGCACAGAGTTTAACCAACAGAAAGAGATGTTGCAATATCAGGTACTTATTTAAGATCCTGCCAGTGAATGAGTACACAAGAACCTCCCACACAATAATATACCTGCTCGGTTGTGATACGTTCTGATTATTTAACTAAGCTAGAAACAAAACTATCTAACTTGGGATCACTGCTGGCAATGCACTGCGATATCGCTGAGGAATGTCATGTTACTTTCACAGGCCGAATTTTTGTTATGGGATAGCAAATGGGGCATTTGGACTTCTTAAACGGCTGATAGCCGGCATTCCATTCCGTAAGGGAAATTTTTATACGAAAGGCTGTAAAAGTTCAAAAGCTTCACAGTTTTTAACTCTGAAAATAAATTAGGAGAAACTGGCAGCTTGTAGAGGGAATTACCTCCGTGTGATGTCTTTCTTTCTACCCAAGTGCCTTCATAATGATGCTGTTTACATCCAATGTGTCCACACAAGACTTCAAGTGCTCCAGGCAATGTTGCTAAACTCTTGATGGACAAGTGACAGTCCTGACAGACAAATCCATCTTTATTATCTAAAAACAGGCGATTCTGCCGGTCTTTGTTAAATAACGTTACTGCAGCTAACGTAAGCTGAAGGTGAACACGTTTCCCGAATTTGCACTTAGGGCAAGACTGTTTACGACAACCGTACCTTTAGTTCATAAAATGTATTTGACACCAAATTTCTTCGGTTTTCTGTTTTGAAATTACTGCTTGTGGAGTTACAACACACTGGTCATGTATGATGTAAATAATGTCCGTTTGCAAAACATATTAAGCCGAGACTTGGAGACAACACATTACCTAGCAACACGTGTTTTTGTATTGTGTTTTTTTGTTGTTGTTTTTTTTTTGTTGGTGTTGTTGCTCTTTTATCTAACCTCATTTTTTTTTTTTTCTGTTAAATGTTTGTGATGGACGAATGAAAATATGGGGATACATTCGTTTTAATTATGCTTAGCGAAGACAACTTTTCAAAGCTTAACCCTATCTTTCCCACGCCGTCTTTTATTGTCTGACATTCCCAGCTTTTCCGGTGCGTGTTTTTATAAACTTTTGTCTCTTTCTTTTTGGTGTCGTTTTTTTTTTTGCAAGGCGTTATTTACAAGGCATACCTTGAAACTAACTCTAGCGTTATTTTCAAGGCATACCTTAACAGCTTCTGATTGGTCAATGAAACATGCCTTGAAAATAACGCTGGCGTTAGTTCCAAGGCATACCTTGAGTCCAATAAACAATACATAGCTACCCCGGCGGCTTTCCCTGATATGTCAATCTGACTACTACCCAGACGAACATCGGCCTACGGCCTCGATGATACAAACTGACTAGACCCTCACGTCGTTACATATCAGTCTGACAATGCACAGACTAAGGCTCCACGTTTAGAAATACTGAAACAGCTTCTGATTGGTCAATGAAACATGCCTTGAAAATAACGCTGGCGTTAGTTCCAAGGCATGCCTTGAAAATAACCACTTCGTTTTTTTTTCGGTAATTTGGCGGCATTTTCCAGAACAAATTGCCTCAGAGTGTGTATTTTTATCTGTTTAAAAGTTTGGCGTGCTTCGTGTTTGCTGTTTTTGTGACCAATTTTGCCAACTAAATTGTTATTGTATGACCAGTCAAACATTTATCTTAATCCTGTCTCCAGCCCCGATCATTCCCAAATTTTCACTCTGCAAATAAAATCCAGCCTGGCTACATGGCCTAAATACTAGTTTATTATCATTCTGCTTTGGTTTATTGTTGTTTTGCCGATATTTACTCATACTCTGTAGGTATCGCCACCGCCATCACCAGCGTCATTGTTCTAATCAATGTATTCATCAATTATTCATATTTCAGCAGTAACTAGAGAACTTAGAGAACTTTCTTTGGCAGTGATATTCTTTGAAATGAAGCGGCTCACAACAATTCAGTAACAAAAATTAACTTGTTGGAGTTAAATTTGCCTAAAACAACGTGTATTTATACCTTCGTCCTCATCTCTCTATGGCTCAAGTTCAGTTACATTCGTTTCGTCATAGTGGTTGTCAGCCGTATCAAATTTTGTCAGTGTACGGAAAGTTCTGCGCCAACTGTCTCATGTAACATAATGAAGAGAAGGGAGCAAGGGGGCTGCAGATTGGCCAGGACGGGATCAGAGAATGGTGGAGCGGGGGGGGGGGGGGAAGGGGGAGAAGTACACCTATGTATTGCAAGCCGAAGCTGCATGGAACACCGTTTATGTACATGACTAAATGACGTCACATGAAACATCCTTCTAACCCATCATGTGACGTCATTTCCGAGGACTGCCAGGGATATGACGCACCTGCCACCAGCCTTTGTTTCTGTCATTTTGCTAGTGCGCAGAGCAAAGTGACCCTCGCTATTTAGACCTTCATGTCAAGTTTTGAGCTCATACAAAAGTAGAGTGTTTTAGCAAGATTTTCTCCGACAAATTTTAAGATTTGATCAGTGTTTATTTATTTCACAAAAAGGTTTAGCAAGATTTCCTCCAACAAATGTTAAAAGTTGATCAGTGTTTATTTATTTTACAAAATATTTGGCAAAGATTTTCTTCCATCAAAAGTTAGCAGTTGATCAGTGTTGATTTCCCGAAGTTTTCTCCGTAAAAATCCTCAGATGATGACTGTCCATGGAATTGTTTACTAACAATTTTTTGACTGAATTTAAAGCGTTCATTTCGAATGGTTTACCTCATAAAGTGGTATATCGTTGACTAATTATACTGCTCTCAGTCAATGTTTAGTCGGATGTTATTGCCTGTATGCCAAATTATCGCAGTTGTTTGAGTTATTATTTATTTATAAATTTGTATCTTTTTTAGCCATTCAGAATCAGCCTGTGCATTACCAGTTCCAATCCTCGAAAGACAGTTGAAAGACATCGTTTGGGAATTTGACACCATTAGCAAGGACTTTAGCTTATAAGTTAACAGCTCAGAAATTATTTATAATTTCCAATATAATCTTAGTATTTCAGTAAGAATCTTGATATCTGGGTATTTAAAATGATCAGCAAAGCAGCTGTTTGCTTGCTTGGTTTGATACCACTGTTTTCATCGACGTATTCGTCTTCCGTTGTGCTTTCAAGAGGAGCATGCCCAAACCCCTCACAGCAGCCCAATTTTGACATCAGAAAGGTAAAGTTATAGATAACCATGACAGTAATATGATTATTTGGTCAATTTTTTTTGTTTTCAAGAGTGTCTGCACAGTGTGAAGCCTCTCTGTTCATCGTCCTCTCAGAGTGACCAAGTTCTATTTGCCTTCCATCCACTTTTCAAAAATTGATGACAGATGTTTCATGTGCTCATAGCTCTTAGAGATGTGACGTTTTTGTTGTTGTTTTTTTTTTTGGTAATACAAGTTGCACACCGAATCTCCTAGATACTTTGACACACAATGAAGATCTGTAGATGTAGTGCGTAGCGTGTAACTCACTTCAGCCAAAAAGTGGAGATAGAATCTTGTCATTTTAAAGGGATGCTATATACAGGCATAATCGTCCCAGGCTTTGCCCGGGATAAACTGTTTCCGTACTTGTCTCACTCTGTCCCTCTCCGGAATCTCAATGTCGAAAATGGAAGTGTTTCGGGAGGCACAGTTTTCACGTGAAGCCAAATGAAGAAAATACCGAGTTCAGCTACATTTTCTCCATTCAGCTTCACTTGGAAACTGTCCCAACCGAGGCACACCAAAAACCTGCCTTCGCAAAATGGTCTCTTGTGGCGACGTACTTTCATAATAATAATAATATCTTTCGTCTTAAACTATCACCATTTGCAGTATAAATCTACACAAAGGCAGACCGGTTGCCTTGTTAGATATTTGATGGCCAAATCTGATACAGTTTGATTAGACTGCTCGAGAAATTTCCATGACTGGACGCGAGGCCTTCACCACATTACTTTGTAATATGAAATAAATTTATTTGTTTCTACATTCATTAATTTTCTGTTTATTCTTTTCTAACTTGGATAATTGCAGTATTGGTTGTTCAAATAAGCTGGAATATTGTCTTACTTTGAATATAAGGATCTCATGGAGAATTATCACGTAGACCCGAATTTCTCTCATTTTTAGCTATTGTATAAAACAAAACAAAATAGAAGTCAATTAATCCCTCCATTCCTTAAGAATGTTAGTTTCAATGGTCCGTTTTATTTACTCTATCTTATCTAAGATTATTTGTTGTTGATTACTCGAAATCTTGTCTTTTGTCTTTTCTTCACATGTCCTTAAAATTTTGCAATCACAGTGTTAGCGTGCAGAAAATAAAATAATTAGATACCAAATGCCTCTCAAGAATTTCTTTTTAAATATTATCCCGTTTTGCTATTACATTGTTGGAAGTTGACCCTTTCAGTGCCGGCTCACTGTTGACCCTTTCAGTGCCGGCTCACTGTTTACCCTTTCAGTGCCGGCTGGTGTGTAGGTGATCGTAAATAGTTTTTGTCAGCAGATCATTTTGACAATACAAACAGATAATGCTATTTCAGCTTGTATCTTCTGCATGAAAAGGTGGGACTTTTAGGATCTACACATTACCAAAACTATAAAAAAAAAAATAATAATAATAGGTTTTACAGCATGGCATCCAAAGGGTTAACTGGCAAACAGTTTGCGGGGCTGGTATTCTCAAGAAATAATAATAAAATATTGGAAAGTTTGAGCTTTCGTTCCAGTCTGGCATAATGTCTGAAACCAACTGTTTTGTTCTGTATCTTGATGTCCGTGTTTACTTGGAATTCTTTTTTTTTTTTTCATTATTCAACTTTTATAGGAATTTTCCATCCCTCCATAACCCAAGCCTTAAGCAGCTGCGGGCACCTAAGGTCACGAGTGCACAGACATGCGAGCAAACAACGAGGGCTGATAAAGTGTTCTTTGTTTGCACCTCTGCCAATATCGTCATATGCAATTTTCTCTTCCAATGGTTTCAGCAATGCCTTTATTCTCTGTCTCTCTCTCTCTTTCTCTCTCTCTCTCTCTCTCACTCTCTGTCTCTGTCTCTCTCTCTCTCTCTCTCTCTCTCTCTCTCTCTCTCTCTCTCTCTCTCTGAGCTCTTTTAATTTCAAGTCTACCACTTCATCTCATCTTACTCTACTAATATTACTATGTTATTTTTTGTCTTCCTTCACACTAACTTATGTAGCCAGTGGCTTAGTTTGTAAATATAGTCTCTCTCTTCCTCCATCTCTCGTTCAGCGTGAAATGTTCTTGTTTCTATGTATTTGCTACATGTACTATCCATTTCATTCTCTTCTCTCCTTCCGATTTCCTTCCATCATTCATATTTAATATAATACTTTCATACTTCTTTATTCCAAAACTTTCACGCCGTTTTGCAAAGACACATTCCATCCAAACCATCATCCAGATAGACAACATGCCATTTACAGAGGATCGTTAACACTGAGGTGAGAGTAGGCGGCCCTTTGCGTCCTCACACTGTTCAGGCCAGGCCCCTTATTGTGTGAAAGGTTGTCCATGCCTCATTGACTCTCTGATGACCAGGATTGGTTGACT
Source organism: Onchidella celtica (assembly GCA_963931925.1). NCBI lineage: Eukaryota > Metazoa > Mollusca > Gastropoda > Systellommatophora > Onchidiidae > Onchidella > Onchidella celtica. Next base: position 7,383,137 of record OZ007569.1, on the reverse strand, counting down.
GGTTTGGGCCGGCGATGTCAATTCCTGTCAATATAATGATTTGGATATCAGCGTCGCATTGCCCTTGCATGTACTCAGTGGAACAGTACGGCTGTTGTGCGCATGCTTGTTTGTGTGTGTGTGTGTGTGTGTGTGTGTGTTTATGTTCCAAAGACCAGTGTATTTATGCAAACGTAACCGGAAAACCATTTCCGTGTTCCAGATCCTCCTCCCATTTCCGTTTCCTTTGTCATTCTTTAGCTGTGTCTTTCTCTCTCTCTTCTCCTATCTCTCTCGTTCTCTATTGCATTTTACCGGAGTTTGAGATGACCTGTTTCCTTAGATAATTTTAGTATGTCTTTCATTCCACATGTAATAGAACTGGGCCTAGCGTGATGACAGTCGTGATACCGAAGCTCGGAGACAGTAGAGATCGCATCATCTACAATTGATCTGGTGAAACATGTTAGATGTTTGCGTCAGCCCTATGATGTAGGGGAAGCTCATCTTTATGGCCTGTCCTGTTTAGGACATTATTTCCTTTATTTAAAAAAAAAAAATATGGTTACTACAAAAGAAATATTTTCAAAAATGGGTGAAAACAAAACTAGATTTTGACAAGATGTTGTAGATAAACAACTGAAGTTTACTGTAGCAATTACAGATGTTCGATTTGTGCACCCCCAGTCAAACAGCAACTTGCCTCACTCATTCCTTCAGGATGACTGCACAGTGACAGTTGAACAAACGGTACGGCCGACCGCCATGTTAGCACGTCGCCAAATGCACCACGTGGCTTTCGTTATCATAGCTTAAACTTCAATAGTTTCTCTGCTCTCTTCTACGGCCAATGGTGGGTGTCAATGTCTTATTTAAGTTTAATACATTCTTCAAACTGTCCATTTCTTTTGTAGTAATCATTTATTATAAGCATTGTGAGGGGGAAAGTCATGAAACCACACAGTCTTCCTTTTCTAACTTTCTTTTACACCTCAGCGAGGTGGCATTAAAACGTATGTTTCTGTTCATGCATGGGCATTTGCCAGAACAATAATTCTAGATTCTTTTGAAGTCCAATGGCCGAGACAATCTGCATAATACACGGTAATGATTGGCAAGGGAGGGGGTGGGTTTAAATCGTGTTTGCCTCCGAGTTTTGTTTGTGTTTTTTTTTTTCATCAAAGTGCATGGTAAATGATCATGTTTCTCCGTGCTGTTCCACAGAGAGGTATTTCGTGTGACATGCATAAGAAGCATAATAATATTATCGTGCTGATCCCTTTTCCCCGAGCGAATATAAAATGTTAATTGTTGCATGTAACACGTGTTGGATACATTCGTGCTATGGTAACTGGGGAGATATAATTTTAACGATTATAACTTATAAGGCTTTTGTTTCGTAAAAATGTCCTTTCCTTATTTATTTATTTGTTTGTTTGTTTACTGGATCGATACTGAAAATATGAAGGATGTCTTGTACGCTCCTGTAATTTGGTTAAGCGCGTTACAATTACCCACGGCAGATTCGAAGGCCGATACTTGAAAGAGGGTCACCAAACTGATATCTTTATGTTTGAAATACTCAGATTTTTGGTGCCATAAGAGAATGTAAACGACGTCATTGTGCGGATGCGCAGTGTGGGTGGCCACTGATAAAACGACTTCCTTTACCTAGTGAGTGGTTCTGCCGTCTGTCAGTTAACGTCACTATTCTAGGCAGTGGCGGATTTAGGACGTCTCCACGGAGGGGCTAGCACCAGAGATACTTGAAACAGTATGATCGTACACTGCCTTCTTCCGGCCTCTTGGTCACCGGCACTGCCCACTCTTGGCGCTCAGAGCCAGCGCTTCGTACAATGGATTTGCATAGAAAATAAGACACGGCACCGATCGGTTTCGCTTCCAGAGGCAATTTAACACTCAAAATGCTTTTGAAATATGCAGTATCTAATTAATAATGACAGCGCTTGAAACTCTACTGCTGGTATATGTACTGCTATGCGTCTCTGATGCAAGGATTGCTGTGTTTATCGTCGGTGGTGTATTTTTCGTTGAATCTGGAGAAGAAAAAGAAGAGTGGGAAGAACGAGAAGAAGGAAAACCAAGGTTAGTCTGTGGTTGTTAAAGGAAAGTTCTTAAATGCTTTCAAAACCCTTCACAGTTCCCACTCTTGCTTACTTTCTTTTTTGCATTTGTCGCTGGGAGACAGAGCAGGCCATTTACGTCATAATCGGAAAATCCAGCCTCGGTCCCATGCTATTCTAAAATAATTTATACTAAGTCTATCTTCGGTTGGATGATAAATTAATAAAACGATTGTGACATTGTTAGAAAAAAATAGCCAGGGGTTTCCTACAAGGAACTAAGTAATAATAAAAAAGTTTTTACAAAGTCGGCGACTTCTGGCAAGGTCTACGATGATGGTTGAACAGTGAACATATTTTGTTCGGGTTGGTAAAAAAATGTCATTCTTTACATCTCTCACGCATTCGCCACTTGGAGGCGCTGCGGAACGGATCAACGCAAACCTCCGAGCTGTCCAGTCTTATTGTTTGTAGTATCTTTGGTATCACTTTGTCTTTCCGTCTCTCCCCCTTCACCCTACACTCATCCCATCCCCGTCTGATTCCCACCCCATTCTCTGCCTATTCATTCTCTCTCTCTCTCCCTCTCTCTCCCTCTCTCTCTCTCCCTCTCTCTCTCTCTCTCTCTCTCTCTCTCTCTCCCTCTCTCTCTCTCTCTCTCTCTCTCTCACTCTCTCTCTCCCCTCTCTCCCTCTCGCTCTCTCTCTCCGAGTGACCGATCTCACAGGGAAAGGTGCAGGCAGTGTCGGCTAGGGGTGCAGAAGGGTTCTCCACCCGCCCATTGTTCTCGGTTGTGTCATCAAAAATACTGTACGGTTCCTCCACCCAAACCATCGTATCGAAGATTTATTACTTCTCAAGAATGAGTAAGTGAATGTGAATGGATACAAAACATTTTCCCTCTGTGTTACGGGCTGGGGACCGTCACCCTAACCCTAACCCTAACCCGTCACATATTATAAACTATTTTTCAATAGTTATTTATATGTCGAAAAGGAGAAATATAATCGAGTATCAACCAACACGGTATATCGATACTTGGGTGGAGAAACCTTGATTCAGGACGTTGAACATTTCAGCTGTTACGTCACGGGTGGAGAAACCTTGAGACCCCTCGGCTAGGAACTCACTCCACAGAATCCGCCACTGCTTCCGGTGTGTTCAATTTTATTTTTTTGTTGTCGTTGTTGTTCGCTCCACAATATCTTCAAGTCGATATATATTTATAGCTCTGATAACCCGGCAGACTTTCCCCGCGGGAGTTCCTCTCTGCCTGGGGACAGTGCCAGCTGTTATCTTCCTTCCCAAGGATCATTTATCTAGCTAACTGTGATTGGTTGATCTTTGAAGAACATGAAAAACGTAGAGAGAAAATTTAGGATTCCTATCCGTATTTTATTTCAGCCTGTGTCAGCATTCAGACATGGGCATTCTACGGCCCGCGGGCTGGATCAACTAGTTTTGGCTGATCTTCTTGGTTTATGGGCTGGATCAAACATTTTTGACTGATTTTCGAGGTTGACCGGTCGGCCCGTGGGCTGGATCAAACATTTTTGACTGATTTTCGAGGCTGACCGGTCGGCCCGTGGGCTGGATCAAACATTTTTGACTGATTTTCGAGGTTGACCGGTCGGCCCGTTGGCTGGATCAAACATTTTTGACTGATTTTCGAGGTTGACCGGTCGGCCCGTTGGCTGGATCACAGACTAATAAATCAACCAGACTGGAAACACAAGCTTCGGGCTGTGTCGTTTTTTTACGGAAGTTAATGAGATGCGGCCGTATAACCAACAAGGCCGCCGCTCGGAAAATTCCGATCCTAGTTCTATCTGCAGTAGAAATTTCTTTTTATTTGTCAAGATTGGTTGTACATGCATTAATAATGCATTAACTTGCCTATCCTTTCATTTTATTGTCTACAGCTGCCTTTTTTTTATTGTTATAAATGATGACCGTATGAACTCTTAGCGACCGCTGCATTGTAACTATGCTGAAGCGTCGGTCGCAACCGTAAACCTACAATGGCAGACCTTTCGCTGTTTTGTGACGTCACACAATGGGCTCATCCAGTCTGGGTATTTTATTAGTCTGTGGGCTGGATCAAACAGTTTTGTACCCCCCCCCTCCCCCCGCCCTCCCCGAGGGTTGATTGAAAATTACTTTACACACCGGTGACTGAGATAAGAATTATTTATAACTCATTGACACAGAGAGAGACACCTCCCCCCCCCCCCCCCGCCCACCCCCCTACCCCTTGGCCCTTATTAGTAGATCGCCTCTGCTTATTTCAGATGATAAAACTACTGGTGACCCGGAATATTGAAGTTTTTCTGTCTTCTCTTTTAGTTTGCATTGTATCGTTTGGGTATTCGGCTATTTCTTAAGCGGGGCTTGGCTGCATACAACCTTTTCTTTTTGCCCAATTTTGACTTTGCTTATAGCCTTGCTGCGACCCCACAGTTTTTCTGTGGTTTTTATAAAATTTCGTCAATTTCTTACTACAGGTCGAAAAGATCTGTATGCTGTAGTGTGCTTCTCTATTCCTTTTATTTTGACAGTTGTACATTTTTATCTTACTTTGTTCGATTGTTTTATTGTTCGATTGTTTTCTCTGTTCCGTTTTTTTGTTGTTGTTGTTTTTTGTCAAAGGCGAAAGCCGGAATATTGAAGATTTTCTGTCTTCTCTTTTAGTTTGCATTGTATCGTTTGGGTATTATTTCTTACGCTGGGTTTTGCTGCATACAACTTTTTCTTTTTGCCCAATTTTGACATTGGTGGTGGTGGTGGGAGGGGGGGGAGCAGTGTGAAGAGTAAGAATATGATTCTGAGGTAAATAACGCGAATACTAACAGCCTTAAGCTGGGTTTTCATGTGTACGGGAGCGGGGAACGGAAACGACCAACAGAACCGTCAAAAGGTCGTCAAGTAGTGAACTGGGAATGAATGTTTTCAAGTGTTCCAAAAGCGGCAAAACGTCGATTTCCGTACACTTGAAAACATTCATTTCAGTTCACTACTTCAAGGGTTTTTTTACGGTTCCGTTGCCGTCTCGGTTTCCGTACACATCAAAACCCAGTTAATACAAACGGCAATTCATAACAAAGTAACTGGGATTGAATTCATTTTCTTGAAAGCGTACATGAGCTGGTCACAGTCTACAGATGAAAGACGAACTGGGCAAGGAACGAAGTAACAGTAGTAATGTTGTAAAGGAACTTGAATCTTCTCTGTCTGGCTTTTAAATTTCACAGTTCACGAGAGCGAAGATCTCTTTAAACAGATAAATAAATTGAAAAAGAAAGAAAGAAAGAAAAATAACTCGTTTAAGCTTGTATTTAGGTCTTTCTTTTCGGCGTATCTTTGCCCTTGGCATTTTAACCTCTTTCTCTTGTGTTGTTGTTTTTTTTATGTTTTATTTTTCTGTTGTTGTATTTTTGTATTTTGTTTGATTGTTTGATCCCATGTGGTTGGCGGCGGGGGGGGGGGGGGGGGACGAGAGATTAGTTTGTTGTTTGCTTTTCTTTTAATTTTTTAATTTCGCCCGAGCAGCGGCATGGTTAGGCCTCCTCTTCTCGATTTCCAAATGCAATGCTATTTTTAACGTGCTCAACGCGCACGGGAGCCACCCGAGACTTTTGTCCTTGTCCGAGAAGACCTAGATTTCAGGAAGTATAATTTTTCTGATTGAAACTTCAACAAAAAGTATTATTCTGATAGGAATTGAACTGACTTTTCTACAGAGCTGAGAAGTTCATTACTAGATGTCTCTTCGACTCCTTCTTCAGCTTCTTCAGCGTCTTCTTCTTCTTATCTGTGGCGTGCCCTGGGGACTTGCCCACCATGCGTTGTTTGTGGTTTCATTAATGGTGGCTTTGCCGAGACTTATAACAAAGGTGGTTCTCTGCTTTCCCGTGCTCGTTTGCCTTCGATGGTGCCGCTGACGGCTAGCTTCTCAAAAGTGTTGTGTCTATAATATGTCCAAAAAATATCATTTGTCTCTTTCTGATTGTTAGTAATAAACTTCTCTCTTTGCCTACTCTTTTGAGAACTTCATTTAATGTTTCGGCAGTCCATGGGATTTTGAGCAGTCTTCTAAGCTCATAATTCCACATTTCTACTGCTTCTAGTCTATCTTCTGACTTAATGCCGATATTATGATAACAGATACGGATATGAAAGTCATTAGGTTTTTATCAAGTCTTCCTTTACCTTCTGGAGCCCAGTTGTCTCCCCTAAGCCCACTACCGAATAATGAAACTACATTCTGAACCAGAAATGCAAGTCACTACCGAATAATGAAACTACATTCTGAACCAGAAATGCAAGTCACTACCGAATAATGATACTACATTCTGAACCAGAAATGCAAGTCACTACCGAATAATGAAACTACATTCTGAACCAGAAATGCAAGTCACTACAGAATAATGAAACTACATTCTGAACCAGAAATGCAAGTCACTACCGAATAATGATACTACATTCTGAACCAGAAATGCAAGTCACTACCGAATAATGAAACTACATTCTGAACCAGAAATGCAAGTCACTACCGAATAATGATACTACATTCTGAACCAGAAATGCAAGTCACTACCGAATAATGATACTACATTCTGAACCAGAAATGCAAGTCACTACCGAATAATGATACTACATTCTGAACCAGAAATGCAAGTCACTACCGAATAATGAAATTACATTCTGAACCAGAAATGCAAGTCACTACCGAATAATGAAACTACATTCTGAACCAGAAATGCAAGTCACTACCGAATAATGATACTACATTCTGAACCAGAAATGCAAGTCACTACCGAATAATGAAACTACATCCTGAACCAGAAATGCAAGTCACTAAGTTCACCTGCTTGTGCCGGTTGGAATGTCCTGCCCCGGGAACTGGGCTTAAATAACAATTATTCTGGTGCCATGTTGTGTTTCACACTGTGCCACTATATGAATTCGCGCCAATATACATCATTAATTTCCCTTGCTGCTTTCACCAAACCACCGGTATCTGATGAAATTAATCATCCCCACATTTCACAAGAAACCATTGGGGACAAAGGTTCGTGTGTTCCTACATGCGTAACCATAATGGCTTGGGTAATCTAATTTCTAAGTGATCTTGTATTTAGTTCCATACACCGTCAGTGAATATTTCAGCAACTTTTTTTAAAATCAGTAACTGTGTTTGTCGGGGAATATTCATGCTTCTCAGGGTTTTAATGAAGCATTCTGGATGTGCTGGGTGTATTCACTGATGCTCATTGTTGCTTGAAGAACGTATGAAGATGTTCACGATCATTACCTTCCAGGCGAAATGTGAGACAGGGAAGCATGAACTGGAATATGAACTTCTCATTTCATCTAATAGCACATATACACACATAATTATACACCTACACACATGCCTGCGCACGCAAGCACACGCAGATGGACAAAACATTAATTAGATATTCATGATAACAGATCTTTTATTGTTTTGTTGTAGCGTTATTATATTTCCCACTGACCGAGTTACAGAACTTCAAATCGACATTTCTTGCGCTGATGCGCCACCAAACCAACATTTCTGCTTAGGATATAAATCTATATCAATTCCGTTTTTCCTCAGGTCATTTTTGTGCTATTTGAATTTCTCGCTTGAGTAGGTCTTTGTTGTTGTCGTTGTTGCTGTTGTTTTTTAATTCAGTTTCATCGCTGAAGACACACAGCAGCCAATTTATTCATGATTTTTCAGGTTTGAGCTCAGAGCTTATCAATCTCCTTAACAAAAAGCAAAATCAAATGTAATGTTGTTAATGGTTTAATCAAGTTTTGCCCTGTCTGCCCAAATGTCGCCAATGTCTATTATAAATGTAAATATTATGTTTGGAGTAAAGACTGTATTCATCGTGTTATTTGCAACATCTTTAGTGGAAAAAAAAACAACTTCTAAATGTCAACTAAGACACTTTGATTCCTTGGATCTTCATCTGGTTTGTTTCGTTTACGCCACCAAAAATTGTGGTCCATCCCCACCCCACGCACCCACCCACCCTTCCTTCCATCAGTGCATGACGGCTGCAAATGTGGACTTGCAAAATTTCTTTAAATTATGATTACTACTATTATTTTGGCACGGCAACTGAGCTTGCCCAGTGGCAAGACTGGCTGTAATCCAAAACGAAGAAATGAAGCCCTGGAGAGAATAAAACATAATTTTATGGCATTGAAACTTCCGACGCAGGTCGAAATAACATTCGAAGTTTCGTAACAGCACAAGTTCCGTGACGTCAACTGAAACAAACCATATTGGGTAAGCTTATCTGATCTATATTATTGTGTTCATTGATTGTCCCTTGTATACTTTCTTCTTCCTCAGTTCCTGGGTACTTGGTACGAGTATGAAACCTTCGACCGCAGCCCCACCGTGTGTGTGTCCGCCACGTACAGTGACAACGGAAATGGTACTATAGGAGTTCTCAACGAAGGATATTTACTGGTGAAAAGGTAATTGGCCTTTTATGTCTATCACAAGAAAAATAAAATTTTCTTTAAATGTGACCAAAAAATGTTATAGATAAATATTATTCTATTTGTTATTTGAATTTATGAAGTTGAATTTATGATTATTATCATCATCATCATCATCATCGTCATTACCATTATTATTATCATTCTTATTATCATCATTATTGTTGTTGTTAGTATTATTATTATGTTATTAACATTTGTTGCTAACACAGGGCTTTGCAAAAATCATTGGTTGTTGTTTTTTTTTTTTGGCCACATTGTTATGAAACTTGCTGATAATGATATGAACGGAGGCTACAAGTTTAGCAGTGTGAAAAATGGGGTTTGCAAATCAGCGCAGAAGGCAAAGACAATGATTCCAACATTGACAACTACACGACAAGATTCAAGCAATCACTATGGGCAAAATCGCTTTCGCTGTAATCTCACCATTAACAACCACATGGCAGTGAGACTGAATAGAAGACACTACTAACGAGTCATAATTATAATCATTCTAGCCCACTATCCCCCCGGCTTCTCCCAAGACTTCAGCCACTCTTCCGGCAGGAAGCAGATGTTGTTGGTCGAACGGGAGCGTTCGTAAGATGGCGTTCAAACCCTCTCCTGAGCTAAAAGTTTAATCATTATTTTGCACATTTTGTTGATTATTCGTCATTTCCACCTGAGGAGGGTATCAATCATACTAAGCCCGGTCAGACATAACCACAGACTAATAAAATACCCAGACTGGATGATCCCATTGTGTGACGTCACAAAACAGCGAAAGGTCATGAACCATCCGCCATATTAGGTTTAAGGTAGCGACCGACGCTTCAGCATAGCTACAATTTTGAATGACACCATATTGACGCGCCTACTGAACGCGGAAGTTTGGTTCCGCACCAAGAAATTAATACATGTACAACCAATCTTGACAAATGAAAAGAAATTTCTACTGCAGATAGAACTAGAATCGGAATTTCCCGAGCGGCGGCCATGTCGCTCGGGAAATTCCGTAAAAAACGACACAGCCCGAAGCTCGTGTTTCCAGTCTGGTTAATTTATTAGTCTGTGGACATAACCAGATGCTGGCAAACAAGAAGTGCACACCATAATATCCAGCATTTTGTTAGTGAGTCCGGGAATACCCTATCACACTAAGCCCCGTCACACACATTCAGATCCCCCCCCCCCGCCCTTATTTCTTTGGTGTAAATTTTGCTGACCGCAACTGACTGCGTCTGGCCCACAAAATAGATACAACCCCTGAACCAGGAGGACGGACAGAAGGCAGGATTACGTCATCAATTTTGACTTACTGCGCCATTTTGAATGAAACCGATTGTTCATAACTAGGCACGTGCACACCGATGTTTCATGTAACCAGAGAGTATCTATGTATAGAGAGAGCTCACTTCCGCCAAATCGCGAAACTAGGTCGCTACGGTAAACAAGAAACTGAAAAATTGAAGGAGACCTTCTTCGCCAAAAATAGTGTGCATATCTGTTTACTGTGCTTTGTTCATATTTTTGGGCTGATTGAAAGTATATAAAACCGTTTGTAGGCTCTTAAGGCCCGCGGAAATGCAAAAACGGATATGGTTCACCGCAGCGACCTATTTTCGGCCCCATGCAAACAGTGGTTTCGCAGAGCCTCCAGTGACCCGCAGTGAAAATCGCCTATAGGGAACGGGTTTGAATGACACGGTTACTATATTTAGAGTTACGTCCTGGGACATTCGAACTGTTCAACGCGGCGGTTAAGTAAAGTTATGGACTTTTGTACACACTTTCCATGTGCAGTTGATCTTTGTGCCTCGAATCGCCCTTACAAAGTCCATAACAACTGTGCTTAACCACCGCGTTGAACAGTTCGAATGTCCCATGACATCATCGGTCAATTTAAATATAGTAATTGTGTCATTAAATCCTATTCCCTATAGTGAAGCCTCTCTATACATACATACTCTGTGGTTTAATGTAACATAAAATATTTAGAGAGAGATCTTACTTCCGCCAAATCGCGAAACTAAGTCACGACAACAAGAAATGAAAGTGACCGTCGTCACCAAAGACAGTGTGCGTATCTGAACAAACATGCTTACACTTTGAAGACGCAACCTCATTGATTCAGAAACTGGATAATTTTTTATTAAACCCAATTTTATCATAATTATTTCACACAACAGACATCCGCACATCCGACTACATAAGCACTTGTCTACATACACTCAACGTATATACATTTAGCTCTAAATCCACGAGATTGATTACTTACAAGTAGGTCTACAAATATCATTATCATACATCATCAGGAAACGCTACTTTCCTAACTCAAAGGCCGTGGGTATCAGATCACCCATGAATATACTGAGGGGAAATCAGTTGAACGTGGATAGGCAACAAGGGTACTGTACATTCTATTATCTGTAGGTAGCAAAAGCCTCGAGAAAGTAAAAATATCAAAATGACACCCGAGACACAGGATACCGCAACGGATCAATTTGTCATATATTCCGCCCGTCGACTTACGCGCGTATCATGGATGTCAACAATGCAACAATTCGCACCACACCCCTCCATAATTGAGCGAAAAAGAATAGTACTCACTGTACCTATATAATGCGCGCAATTTGTGGATTATATGCAGTGAACGAAGGAATTGTTCGTTTCGGTATTCTGTGTCTCAGACGATACAATAAAACAAAGAAAATGGGCAGACAAATCAAGCTTTCGATAGTGACTGCCCACACCGAAAGTTTGATTTGTCTTCCCTTTTTCTTTGCGTTTTTCTGTATCGTTTTGGTATTATTTCTTACGCGACGCTCTGCGACCTAAATCTACAACTTTTCCTCTTTGCCATATTTTGACTTTGCCCGAAGTCTTTGCTGCGACCCCATAGACTTTCTGAGGTTTCTATAATATTTTGTACTTTCCATTATATCTTTACAACAGATTTGGCATGGTGACGCAGCGCACAAGAATACACGTCCCTGGGATAGCGTATGCTCCAGACTCTCACAAGCCAGCTGAGCTTAGACTGGCCTTTCGCGGTGACGGTAAGGGCAAGGCAGGGGTGGTCCTTCAACTGACAGAAAAACAATACGTAGGCTAATAGGAAGAATATAATGTGGCAAAATAACGATCCTTCGATCCCTGACAATAATATTCAGAACAGGATGTTCATAAGCAAAAATGGAACAAGGCGAAATCCACAAAGTATGCACACTCGGGGAGTTGGGGGCGTGGGGGGGGGGGGGGGGAGGGTTACTCCCAACATAAGAAAAGCCGATATGAGGGAAGGAGGAATTTCTCTGACGTATACAATCATGCGCTCTTCAGTCACGGCAACGAATTAAAAAGTTTGGTTTTATAGACAGCCTATATATTCCAGCGACAAAATAGGTTGTAGGATTACTTGTATATAATATAAAAATCAAATACAAGCAATGTTTCTAATGAAATAGTGAAACGAGCCATTCCATGGAAATTCCGTTTAAAGCTTCAAAATAACAACAGGGCTTTATCATAGCCATTAAATAGTTTAATGGCCGTACGCTCGTGCAGGATTGGGAGGCGGGGGGGGGGGTGGGGGTATGCAAAATCCATGTGTATGAAAGGCGTAAATGAGGGGAGGGTGTGGAGGAGGTACCAAAAAAAATGCCATGGATGGGCCCTGGATTGGGGGCAAGGGGATTACAGGAAAAAGAATGACAAGGAATAAAACAAGATTTAATGGAAAAGAACATGCCCCCCCCCCCAAAAAAAAAATCACCCCGCTTTATTTCCGAAAGAAAAGAAAAAAAAGAAAGAAAAATAAGACTTACCATTATGCAAATAGGAGAGACAAAGAAAGTGGAGCGAGACAAGACTAAAAGCAGGAAAGCTGAAATGTAATCAGTGGAGGGACCTAATTGCATGAACGTACTATACAAGAGGTAATTTTCTCAGCCCTGGACATAGAAACACAGATAGCAGCTAGCTGAAAGAAATGTCAGTCGTAATTTAATTTTGCGCTGTCCGTAGATCAGGTAAGGTTTTTTGGACAAAATAATAACAGACGGGCAGACAGACAAACAGAGAGGCAGAAAGACAGGCAGGGGGGCAGGCAGGCTTATAGATAGATAGATCGATAGAGAGACAGACAAGATAGATAGATAGATAGATAGATAGATAGATAGATAGATAGATAGATAGATAGATAGATAGATAGATAGATAGATAGATAGATAGATAGATAGATAGATAGATAGATAGATAGATAGATAGATAGATAGATAGATAGATAGAGAGATTCTATTATGAAGGCGTCAACAGGAGGAAAATGGATGAAAGCATACCCAAATTGGGCTGGAACATAATGGAGTGAACGATGTCTTCTTGCAAGCCCCAAGTAATCTTGTTACATGGCCGTGTCACAAACTGTCTACAGCCCTTGCAAACTTACGGCAAGGAATAGGATAGCTACTGTAGAACCAACTGAATTACGTCTCGTGTAAATTTGGTCCTTGTCGGTATTATCAGAAAATACAATGACGTTGATCCTTGTACGCATGTTTAAGTTTCTTGTCCGGGCCTGTTGTCGAAGAGTAGATTTATGAGACCAAAATATGTCGCTGTTCCCATGTTATCACGCTTAGATTCCCAGGCTTTGTGACCAACAGCAGGGTTCTGCTTTGCAGGCATCAGTTATGCCTACGTTTGCTGTACATAATTAATAGTCGTAACACAAATGTTGCGTTTAAAAGATTTTGCAGAAGGATACTTTACCTCAATTCGCCCGTCTTTGAATAAAAATAACAATGGCAAGATGGTATGCTTTTCAGATTAGATCTGTTGTGTAGTCATATTTCCAAAATAATATTTCCTGCAATATTTTCCTCCAGGTAACTCAAGAGGAAAGTGTTGATTTTATTTTTTTAATTTTTAACGGATATTTCAACAAATTTCAAAGAAGGAAAGAATTGTCATAATAAGTAGTACATGTACATGTATTTGGCATTATCTGTCTTGGTCCATCATGGAAAAGTCCTCCAAAAATAGTAGTGTTTCACTTTTGTTCAACATAGTCAAAGTGAGAATTTCACATTTCGCAAGCTAAATACATGTAAACGTTTTGCTATCCTGCTGCCATACCTGAGTTGGACAGCCTGAATATCGATATTGATGGTCGAGTTTTGTCGTTCTCGCTGGTGGGTCCTCCAAGGGACTGACAATACATGACGACCGTCTGTCTAGATCCTGTTCCCGCAGAGTGATGTAGCGTCTTCACGAAATCAGAGTTTACCCCGTGTTGCCTGAGAATTCGAAAGTACACAAATGCATGGAAATGTTCGGAGCCGAAAATCTTGGATTCCATGAAAACATCGCTGTGATTTATCTTGGACACATAATCTGTGCTTCCACTTCTTTCTCTGGTTCTCCCTTCCGTGTAGAGTTTACACTACATTAAAAAAAAAAAGGGTAGCCTTAAAACTAATTGTCGCTGGACATTCCAACTTAGAGAAACCACCATGATTTTACCACATCTCTGTAAAGGTACATTGGGTGGCTGAAAGTTGTCCATTATTCGTGTTCAGTGCTTTGTTGGATTGTTTGCACACTCACAGCGATCTGCCTCTTTTGGCTGTGTTTCACTGCTTTATGTCCTGATCATCACCAAGTGGGTTCATTCACTTAGGTTTATACTTTACAGGACCTCTTACATATATGTAATATACATGTAGGCTATTATGTTGCTATAAAACAATAATAATACAAAATAGAAATAAGGTTTAGAATCTCCAGAAATTTCCTGTTTCTCAGTTGTTGTCGTCGCAGTTGAAAACGAACAGTGCACACTGTAGAACGATAACACAGACCAGAGCATCATTCAAAAACGTGTCTCCAGCAAGTTTTTAAATGCTAAATGGGCTCCTAGTAAAGCAGATATGTCATAAGATAGGGTTTTGCTGTTTTCAGCAGTGAAGATGAGAGTGAGACCACAAGGGAATGAACCAAGTGTGGATGTTGTGTTTATTTACAATGCCACAGAGAGAACAAGAAGATGCCAAGCATTAGTTTCAGAGGCCTTGAAAAGACGAATTGAATGAAATATGGGTCTTCAACACATGCATTATATAGATCTGATTCTGCAGTTGCCAGTGGTTTAATCGTGGATGACAAAAGTATTACTAATAGTAATAATGATGAAAGTAGTCGGTTGTTTATTTCATCCGATCGTATTAAAGTGGTAAATTTTAATATTTATTCTCGTGTCCTTCATGATATTTACTTTATTGCAACTCAGGGGACACAAGTCAGGAGCCTAACTATATTATCTTGAACACGGACTACACAAATTATGCGGTTGTCTTTTCCTGTGCCCAAGTTCCAGGGAGAAACCTTAATTTGCGTAAGTATAAAACATCACTTGGACACAGACATCCTCAGAACAAATTAGCTGTACAATAGTTTTCCAGGTAAAATGGATCTCTATGTTGTTGCAGCTGTTGCTGATAATTGGTCCTAATGGATGAGTTCCTGGCAATAATTATCATACTTTTTGCTTTTCTCTATTGGCTAAAAGCAAGTAGAATGACTGCCAAGTATACCACTTTGTGGTCCCGCAGACTTTTCTATCTCTAAATTTCTTTGGTAGTAGCGCAAAGTACATGTGTGCAAAGTACATGTGTGCAAAGTACATGTGTGCAAAGTACATGTGTGCAAAGTACATGTGTGCAAAGTACATGTGTGCAAAGTACATGTGTGCAAAGTACATGTGTGCAAAGTACATGTGTGCAAAGTACATGTGTGCAAAGTACATGTGTGCAAAGTACATGTGTGCAAAGTACATGTGTGCAAAGTACATGTGTGCAAAGTACATGTGTGCAAAGTACATGTGTGCAAAGTACATGTGTGCAAAGTACATGTGTGCAAAGTACATGTGTGCAAAGTACATGTGTGCAAAGTACATGTGTGCAAAGTACATGTGTGCAAAGTACATGTGTGCAAAGTACATGTGTGCAAAGTACATGTGTGCAAAGTACATGTGTGCAAAGTACATGTGTGCAAAGTACATGTGTGCAAAGTACATGTGTACCGTTGTCAATTTTGCCGCTTTCAGCAGTTGTTTTCTCTTACTGTCTTCTTTATTTATTTATATTTTTCACTGTTGTTGTTGTTGTTGTTGTTGTTGTTGTTGTTGTTGTTGTTGTTGTTGTTGTTGTTGTTGTTGTTGTTGTTGTTGTTGTTGTTAAAAATCGTATTGTTACTGACACTAGAAGTTTTTGTTTCAAATTGTTTCTGCTAGTAAAATTTAGTACAATCCTGGGTGTTATTCCATGTGTAAAATCTTGCAAATAGCAGTTGACAGAAAATACCAGAAATACAGTCCTCATCATAAAATAAATACATGTATTTACATGGGCACATTCATACTACATAATGCCAGGGAAACAACTTGAGTACAACATAAAATAATGTTTATTATCGTGATTTTCCAAACATCAAAAATTGTCGTGCCGTGCCATTGCTGCATTCTGAAGAGGTTTACGTTATGTCATCTGTAGAGGGAGCCTGGATTCTGACACGAGCACGGGGCGTGGCCCCGCCAAATCTGGACAAGATCAAGCAATCCCTAACAGCCTCAGGCATCTACGTGAAGAGTTTTGTTGTTTCTGTACACAAGGACTGCCAGCCAGGGGAGAAACATGAAGCCCCAGGAAGGGGACTGAGCGTATCAGCTGGAAGAGATACTGTACCAGGAACTTTCTGAAATATGGAGGGCACTTACTGACGCCTCACTGGGCTAAAGGAGCATGACTGCATAAAAAGCATTGTGCATTTAAATAAACATAACGAAATCTTCTGTTCTGCATCACCAGTTTATTTATATTGTGTTTTAAGTATGTCTACGCCTAAATTGATCTTTAACTGATGAAATAACATTACTACGTGTACTTATCTTATGTATTTGAGCACTATTTAACCTGGTTGTCTGGAGATTGATGGTGTTTGAGAGAACAAATGTGGAGTGTTTGCATCCAGTAGATTGCACAGAAAGAGAACACTTCTTGCCGAGACACTGCTAACGGACATAGTATAGAGGTAGAGAGCTGTGAAGTGGCTGAATTCGTGAAAATAAATGTCAGTCAGAAGATTGCAATGGGTTTGATGAGTTCTGTGTCAGTTTTTCAAAATGTGTTGCGGTCATCCAAAAGTAATTGACTTACTACGTCCTTGCATGCTGTTGTTGCTGTAACTGTTATTGTCTTGTTGCCACCCATAACACTGGCATTGTTTGCTATAACAAACAATCGACACCATCATGATTGTTACCAATACGTGGGTAGTTGTTGTTCTTCATCCCCGTCAGTGGCCGCGTCTTTCTCTGGGTATTTAATGATGCCTTGATGATGCAGTCGACTTCCAATTTTTTTTCCTGACTTGATTTCAGCGGTTGTGAAAGAAAATATTAGCGCCGTAGGCAAAAACAATAATTCATGAGGCAGCAGACACAGAGAGAGCAACATTTTACACAAGACATGTACACAATGAGACAGATGGACAGATAGACTGACAAGCGTTACCACAATCTTTCGGTTCGGTTGACAAACGACTGGCTGTCCAGCCAGTGTGCCTACGTCAATTCGACGCAGAGTTGTATAGGTTTTCCATAGGGTTGGTAGGATTGCCGTAAGTGCCGGTTCGCTAGGTCAAAATGACGTCATCGCGATGACATAACCAGCCAATTTAGGTAGTCACGACGACATTCCTATGAACAAACTTGACGTCACTCCTACGCGTGGGATGTCCGTAAGGTCACTGGCTGCGTGAGTACATGTATCAATTTATTATTCAAATTCGTTTTCCTCATTGTTGTGTGTGCGTGTGGCGGGGGAAGAAGCTTAATTCGATAGATTGCAACAATCATTGATGTGAGTAAATATTAAGTATGATGTGTGTGTGTGTGTTTGTATGTCTGTGTGTGAGTGTGTATGTTCTGGTCCCTGTGGTATTTGTTGTGTATAGTCTACCACACATGCACAACGTCATTCGAAGGAATAAGTAAATAGTTTTCTGCAACCTGGCCTGAACAGAAATGAGATCCAGAATTAGATCAATGATGCGCATACGAAAAAGAAAGAAAGAAATGAACTGACAGATGGTATGGTGGTTTCTTTAAATGTATTTCACTTTTCTGGATGATGGCAGGAAAAATTAGTTCACAGTGCAACTGTTTGTTGTTGTCTTTTCCACCTATTCGCTAGATTGGAAAGGCTTATAGCAAAACAAAACAAAAAAGTCCACGGGAAATAACTAGGGATAATTAATGTTTAAGGTTATATTACATAAGCTACTTCCCTTAGTAGCATTCTTTCCTTTTCTGGACCATCGCAAATCTTCAACTGCAATATTACTGTTATGCAGAGAACCAATAATTTCACCGGCTCCTTGAAAAGAACATTTTTATCATTTATGCACAACATACATAAATATTGAAGATTCCACATTTTCAGATAGACCAGTCACAATGAAATCTATCTGGATCAAGTGTAATGCATCATGGCAGTTGTAGGCAAGAGAGAAACAGATGACAATTTTCTTTACACACAAAAATACTCATACCTTCCATAAAACTGCTGTTGTTTGTTCTTAATAATTCATAATCCAATTTCAAAGATCATTCCACTAATCATCTCTTCATATCCCTTCTATTTAACATTTCTAGCATAATATTTTTTGTATACATGCTAAAGATTCATTTGGTTAAACATAAGTAAAATACTAAATATTTTCCTGCTATTATTTGAAATTTAAAATTTAAATATGCTTCAATAAAGCATATCATTTTAATTCTGTCTCACTCTATTTTGTTCTCCTACTCAATTCATTTGTGTCAATTTACACGACTTTTTATAATACCATAAGAACCTAAACACAGACAAAAAAATTACACCGAATGTCAAATCTTTGCACACATAATGATGAATATGATGATACAGTGGATAGTGAATTTAGTTGGAGAACAACACTATAAAAAACAACACATGAAATTGGTGGTATGATTAGTTGAAGTTGATTGAAAAACAACACTGTAAAAATATACAAAGATTGAATAAATTTTATTTTATGCAAAAATAAAAATATTTGACCTGCTTTCATGCCAGCTTTCCATAGAATGATGAGAGGCATTTCTTTTTTTCACGCAAGGACAAATGGTTATTTTGATTTTCCAGGTTGTTCAAACATAGAAATATGGGAATAAAAAAGGAACATATAGGAAAATGAAAAACACAACAACAGAAGAAGATATAAAAATAAGGGCATACATCCAATCTCACAAACAGGTATTAATTTACATAGAAACTTCTGGCGTCCACAAACATTCCTGTCAAAAGCTTTAACACTTACCCCATTTAGCTTTCAATTTTGTTACTCTGACAGTTTGAGACTGATGCAAGGATAACCATTTCACAATACAGACTTAATAGCATGGCATAGCATTTGCCAGCCAGCTGCTCTAGACCCCTTAGGAAACATTCTGAAAATGTATTGCCGTGAATTATGTATGCCTCCACTAACATCATTTAAGAAATAAAGAATGAAGCTGAACAGTATTAGTAAACAACATCAAATTTTTCACTGGACAAAATTCAGCATATAAATTACAATATTTCCAGATTGATGTGAGGAATTAATGTCATCTACCACCTTGGTGCTCATTTTAAAACTCCCTTTTACAAATTCACTGCGATGAATAACTGTCGCAGCCTTGTCTGAGAAATGTAGTGTTGATTATGTAGGTCTACACACACTAAAGCCATTGCTGAATGCAAAAACTGTCCCTGCAAGGATAAGTTTGAACACAATCGTTTCTTGCATTCCATTGAAATTATTTCAGAATTTCATTTACGTCTATCACTCAAGTCTTTATCCATAGCAGTGCACTATTGCCGTTGTACTGAAATTGATGAATTTCGTCAACTTTCTCACCCAGACAAAACAAACGTGATTCTCATTCATCAATAAATGATGCCCTATCATTTTTACTTAAATTACATGTTGCACTATCACTTGCAGACTGAACCTCAAAATTTGGGAACCATGAAGTATATTTAGCGTTCACAGATCGTCCCCTTTGAATGACAAGGTTCTATCCCCACTTTTTGGCTGATCTGAAATACACACAATACACCACTTCTATGGGCCTTCTCCATTGTGTGTCAAAGTATCAAGCAGATTCAGTGTGTAATTCGTAAGTATTACTAAAAAGAAAAACATTCTTTGCTCTAAAAGCTACGATCACATGAAACTTCAATCCTCGATTTCTCAAAAGTTAACGGAAGGGAGTTAGAACCTTATCAGTCTATGGGGTCGAGATGAGGACACCAATGAAAAATAACAGCAAAAATTTTTCAAATTCTCTTCTGTTCTCTGCTTTTTTCACTTATGAGTTAGATTTGACAGATCATGGCTTGCCGACTAAATTTTACAAATCTTTCTCAGCCTTTGTAATGTGTTAAAGCACAAACATTTTATTACAGGGGGTTGTAATGTCCTTCTTCAGGAGAGATAAATAATTTATTTTTTCTTACTTCCCCTGTACTGCAGGTAATACTTATCAAGGCCGAGGATTAACATTCATTCTGAAAATCCTTTTCAGCATTCAAATTAGCCATATTTTATGCCAAGGATTTTAGGTGTTAGAGCAAGCAGCCAATATTTCAAGAGATAATGACATTAAAAACATGACTGTATAATATGAAATTGAAAAACACAGTGACACAGAAAAAGGCATATGTAAACTGAGAGTACAAAGGAGCAAAACTTGACCATCCTGCAAGCATCACACAGACAAATTGAAGTGCATAAATACCAGACAATATAATGAAGGCACATCAAAGCTCAAAGTCAAAATATGTAAGAGACTGACAAATGTAAACACGAGCACAAATAATAACACTATCACGCAAATAACAGGTTTTCTCTAAGTACATATCATGACAACAATACAGGTTGCTTACATCATAAGCATTTAACAACAAATTTGCTCCTCAACAGTGAGTCGATGTGAACAAACAGTTTTGATCTCGGCTATGAGACATCAGTTCTACTCATAAATCTAGCCCACAGTTTGATTCTTTTCCTATCTTGCTTTAGTTTCATAGTAATGCCACTATTTATTCTTAACATTCCCTCTGTTGTAACTTGAATACATATACATGTACGACAGACAGTACTTTAGGTCACAGAAAGATTTTGCCCCACAGCCTTATCAAGCCCAGTTTTCAAAATAAATTTGCTGAATCAGGGAAAGGACCACATGAGTTACTTTCCTACAGAAAAGAGCATTTTATATATCATAAATAACATTGTTGAGTTTCTCATGATAACTAATAACTTTTAAGTTTTCACTGATTTTGCAGGAAACAAAATGTGTTCATGATTGGTAATAAAGTTTCACAGTTTATCTTCTATCTAATTAAGCCCATCCACTAGATTTTTCACTGAGAAGAAATAGATGGATTTGGTTACAATCTGAACCCAAAAATTAATTGGATTTTTCTTCTTTTTTTTTTTAACTCAGATCTGGAGTTACTGATGGACAATGTTGTTCAAGATATTTAAATCTGGATCATCTTGATAACAGGAAATCTCTCTTAAATTTTGAATCCATTAAAAGTTTTTGAGATCGCCACTGCCTCTCATCCTTCACCTGATCGTAAGAAACAGGAAAATATATAATTTGAAATTAAACCCCATCCAGATCACAACTTCTTCGATCAGAGAAGTTAAGAAACTTCATCGGAAAAGTACAAATCTTTGAAATTGTTGAATGCAACATAGAATGTTGGAAAACACACACAAAGGGTGTACTTTTTGGGCTTGCTAAGACTATTTGGCAATATAAGTCACTGCTGTTTTTGGCATCACAGGTACTACTTGGAAATGAAATTTTAGGGTGATTCCAGAACTCAGATGCTAGTGCAGTGTCAGAGGCCTTGTCTAGTAGCTCGCTGGTCATCACAAGATCCTTTTCACAAAGCAGGCAAAAAAAAATAAAAAAATCCCAAATTCACTTTACATGCCCATGCTCTCAGGAATCATTTACTTTCACTATCTTACGTATACTATATTTGAAAACCTTTGGAGGCAGAAAAAAAGCCATGTAACACACCCCCCCCCCCTCACCCCCACCCCAACTCCACCCAATATGTAATATATGCAAACACAAAATTTGACTTCTTCAGCCATTCAATTTCAAAAGTACTAAATACACTTGAAAAAAAAAATCTGATACAAGAACAGACATAGGTACAGGATATATGATACGTATATATGTATTACTTGGAAAGCAATCTTCACAACAAAGAATTTCTTGTTTTCACTCAGCAGGCACTGAATTAAGAAAAAAAAAAGTCTAATTTTAGCTTGTAATGCCAAGATTCATTGACGCATCATGCTTTTCATGATAGATTACAAAAATTGAGGCAAACACATAAACAGAAAAGTTCATGCCAGTTCTTATGACTGTAAACTCAAGACTTTCTAATTTTGGGGTTGACAGGAACTCAGCTTGTAAGCAGAACAAAAAGCATTTTATGATCGTCTGCTGCACACTTGAAATAATAGAGGACATGAATCACAGCAATTCCCTCAAAAGAAAGATACCGAACAGAGTTACTGTAATCTTCAGGTAAACAAATTTTCATTTTAAGGAATGCACTGTTAATCAGTTAATTATTGTTTCACTTTAAGTGAGTTATGTTGAAAAGTTTGTGCAATGGAGAAAATTTTGGTGGGTACAAGCAAACAAAAAGCTCAAAAGACACAGAAGTATTTTGTAAAATTTTCTTGCATTCTTAATGGATCAAAAAAAGATTGCCAAGTTTTTCATGACTTTCGTTAAATCCGTGTAACCGTATGAACTTCAGGTAAGCATTGACAGTAAAATGTATTTATGGGGAACTCTCACTCTAGTTCTGTGGCTCCTTAAGTATTGGTTTAATGTGGCTTTTCATTTAACCCACCCACAGTTCTAAAGCGGACTCAGTCTATTATGCACGAAAATGATTGTGATTCAAGCAGACTTTTAGAAGATTGTTATGTTGCACATGCAAAACAACTGTCCAGGTAACATTTTGCAACCTTAAATAATTATTTCTACCAATATCCTTCATTACAATTTCTGTTCTCCAATCTATCAATACGATTTGCATACTACATTTGAATAAAATCATGCCGAAGACTAAAATAAACTAAAAAGGAACAGAAATTAAAGGGAATGACTTCCAGCTAAAATTATAAAGCCATTCTTTTTAATTATTGATCCAGCGAAGGATCAACAGTTTAGGTTGGGGATGATGCAAGCACAGAGTCCTAAACCCACAGCTACACTGTGCAATATATGGATTGGAAAAATGAGCGGGACAATGGCGAATTAAAAACCTGCTGTGTTGTTTCACAACGCTGCTATCAATATTTCTGAAATGACCTGATTTGGCAGACTTCATCCTGAAGAATGAATAAAACAAGATTTTTTAAAAAAACATTGATTTTAATTAAATCTCATACCAGTATCAATACTACAAAAGCTTTTTTTTTTCTTCTCCTTGCAGATTTACCGAACTTGTCAAGGTCAAAAGAACTTTCAAATCTATTGTCTACGTACTTATTGCTCTTCAACATAGGCCTAACTTGACCTACAGCCAACTTTAAAGAATTTGGTCCATGCAGATAGAGGTTATCAGAGAAAAAAGATGTAAAAATAGTTTCATTCTCACAAATAAACACCACATTAGTAAATTGTGTGATAGTATCAACTGAATTACAATGAAATGTTTTGGTGCATACACACCAGACAATTTTACAGTAGGGGATAGGACAGTCCCATCTTCTGTCTACAGATTATTGGCAGTCACACCTTTAACATTTGAGTAATTTTATTACCCTGGAGCAAAACTTTAAAAAATATTCTACTGCAAACATAACTTTCTTTGTTGTTTCCAAAGACACAGAATTCTATTGGTTTGCCTTCCAGGAAGTAGGCTGCACATTGCTCATTGCAATTAAATTAAATGACAGCACTTACACGCATATAATTATGCCATTATCACACCACATTTGAATGTGTTCAAATGTCAATTACAAATGTTAGTGATGTCTTTGGAGTCAAGAACCTCATCAAAAATCACAAGGCCTTAAATAACACTAAATTTATAAATCTGACACCGACCTCTCTCAATACGCTCTACCAGAATATTTCACTCGTATACTTAAGCATACCTAGATCTACAATTCCATGTACACACCTTGAAATTGACCATTGCTACCCAAAAGTTAGTTATGTCAGAGTACAAGTAAAAGGCAGACATGGATGGTCAAGAATTACTCTTTTCACTGGAAGCTCAGACGAGAATTCATAAACATCATATATTTTGATCTTTGGCCGACCCTGAGGAAACTAGCTATGGGGCCAAAACAATAAAAAAAATATTAACTTTTTGTTGCTCCAGCACAACTAGTTGTGATGTGTGTCTCAACTGCTTTCACCAAAGTGGCGCAACTCTATTATTTCCTCTTGAAATTTAACCTTAATTTCTAGTGACAACTCACAGGGCAATCCTGCATTTTGTTACAAGCCACATGTGCCTAGAGACACTGGTCTACATTCATACTTCACGGATAGGTAAAATATATTTTGGCCATGCTTTTTTTTTTACATTAACCTGATAAAAATGCCATATTTGCTGTCATCTAAACTTGAAATAAGAATGAAGCTGTTCACTGAGTATTCATTTTGCAAATGTATCAAAACTATAATAGATCTATATATGTAACTCTAAGGTGGATCCATAATATCCCAGCTAGATGATTTATAATTAATTCAAGCAACATGCAAATGGGGTAAAAATCTGGCCTATATTAATACTTTTTATTAAACTTATTTGGTACCTAAATTCCTACTTAGTCTGGCTCCACAGATAGAGTGGTATTTTTGAGTGTTTGACAATGGAATGTGAATGCATTTTCTATCTGTAATTTTTTTAAAGTTTTACTTTTGTTTAAAAAGAAACATGGCCACTGGACAATCAAATTCAAACATGCAAGGAATTTCATACTTTTGTCTCCTCAATAACAAATCACCCATTAATTTTCTCTTCCCAGCTCCCATTTCCATGGTACAGATTATACTATAAGAAAAATTCTGTTTCTAAGATTAGCTTAGTGTCAGTAATCGGAATCTGTGGGCTCATATTTAAGTTCCTCATCAGTGTCATAATCCTCAACGCATACCTCTGTCTCTAAACCTTTCTTGTTGTTGAATGTGGGAGAATATTCTTTGTCCTAGAGACAGCATGGAAGAAAAAAAATACATGTAGGTTAATGAAAGAAATAAAGGTAAATGTATAATTATCATACATGTTTTGCAAAGATTTTTATCATCACATTTGAGAAAGAAAAATATAAAACACAAAGCTTAGAATCAGTTTTTCTCAGAAGGAAAAAGCAAGAAAAGAAAAGAAGTAAACTGATGATCACTTTATGTCAGCGTTAGCTGCGCTGAAAGATCATGCCGGAAAAACAGGAATATAAAGTTGATATAAGAAAGTAAAGCAGAATTTCCAAAGACTCTGTACCTGTACTCTTCGACTCTCTTGACACTGTCCAAGAAATCATATGTCATCAATGAATCTTACGGAAGAAAATGACCTTTGTGTATTTTGTAAAATGTACCTATGGAATTCTACATGAACTTTGCAGATCTCTGTTGATGGAAAATCACAACTCTGGTCGTTTGCATGTCACTTTTCTTCTTCTTTTTGTTCTGTCTTCTTGCTTTTCATCTTGGTTTCCTGCTATGGCTCTCAGAGAGGCTATTTGGTAGCCCTAAAAAGGGCTCTTTCTTCTACAATAAATTAAGTAAGTTACAAAATGTATTATTTTATTGATCTCTTTAGTGCCTGTCTTCTTTGATAAACTACCGAAAGTATGTCAGATTTTTTTGATTTTTTTTAAAAAGCAAGAAAAAATTACCTTCTTGGCTATTTTGTCTCTGGTTTCTTTTGCTTTTTTCCTGACCATGTCTTCCAAGTGACTCAACCTATGTTGTGTTTGACTGGCAGCTGTGGTGATATGTTTCTGGAGGAGACAGTAGTAAACAGCAAATCATAATGACACAATATATCCAAAGGATGTTGCCAGGCTACAGACAGACTGACTAACAGTGGATGCCAGTAAATAACTGAATGAAAAGCTGGTAAGGCACTGTTTAATCAAACTATTCATAGATCAAAATTCAAAATTCCACTAAATTCCAGACAATTTTCAGTTGCCGTGTTAAATTCACCAAAGTAAACCTCAGTAATATAATAACAATTCTAATAACAAAAGTTTGTGTAAGATTTTATCATTGTTGTTAAACATGATAACGATAACTGAAATGTAAAAGAAATAAGAAACTGCTCCGGAAAAAGTTAAAAACTTGTTCCAACAAGAACAAATCTGTAATAAAGAACCTATCTACAACAAGAACAAATTTGTAATAAAGAACCTAGCTCCAACAAGAACAAATCTGTAATAAAGAAACTATCTACAACAAGAACAAATTTGTAATAAAGAACCTATCTACAACAAGAACAAATTTGTAATAAAGAACCTATCTACAACAAGAACAAATCTGTAATAAAGAACCTATCTACAACAAGAACAAATCTGTAATAAAGAACATATCTACAACAAGAACAAATCTGTAATAAAGAACCTATCTACAACAAGAACAAATCTGTAATAAAGAACCTATCTACAACAAGAACAAATTTGTAATAAAGAACATATCTACAACAAGAACAAATCTGTAATAAAGAACATATCTACAACAAGAACAAATCTGTAATAAAGAACCTATCTACAACAAGAACAAATCTGTAATAAAGAACCTATCTACAACAAGAACAAATTTGTAATAAAGAACCTATCTACAACAAGAACAAATCTGTAATAAAGAACCTATCTACAACAAGAACAAATTTGTAATAAAGAACATATCTACAACAAGAACAAATTTGTAATAAAGAACATATCTACAACAAGAACAAATTTGTAATAAAGAACATATCTACAACAAGAACAAACCTGTAACATAGAACCTATCTACAACAAGAACAAATTTGTAATAAAGAACCTAGCTCCAACAAGAACAAACCTGTAACATAGAACCTATTTCACTAAGGATAAGGGCTCCCCAAGATAATCCAAACAGTATCCACAACCCCAGAACTATTCTAGAGAAAATTTGACTTTGGGTTGAACCTTCAACTGCAAGAAAACACAAAGAAAAAGGCATTACATTTCAACCAACATAGCTTCTCTGAGGAAAAACATTACTATTAATCATATTATGAATTTCTGAGTAAACTTCCCTAAAAAAAATTCGACAAATTATGAAAGATTTTTAAAAGCATTGTTTCTCCTTGCCTCTATCGGGAAAACCTGAAATATTGGTAATTCACATCCTGTACAGTTTATATTAAATTTACTTGTTAAATGTTTGGTTATACATATATATAACTACATTTGACTGTTGGCTACATTTTTCTAACATACAGATAATTAAAATTTTATGAAATTTCCGAATTTCCATTACTCCATGATCTGCGTGCATACTCTCGGTATAAATTATTACATAACAATCGGCTATAACTCTGTACAATGAAAACTGGACATTAATGCTACTTCTCTAGGCTTTACACTGATGATATGTACTATAGATTTACTGATAATATCCAGTAGGCCCACTCGATTTGATAACAGTAGTAGCGCGCATAGACATACGTGTTGTAGAGGGGCTACACCTTTTCCATATAATGAAATACAAAACATTCGGGGGATCATGAATTTTAAGAGACAAATTACGTACATGCATTATTTATCAAACCTCTTGCACATAACAAATTTATGGAAACAGCAGAAGAAAAAAAAACGAGATCGGGTCAGTACTTGGGGGAGAAAATCCAAGACTCAGAAATAAAAAATGTTAGAATGATCTATTCCGATCACATCAGTATAACTCTAGAGTCAGTATGTGAAAAACGTGCTATTAGTATTATTTATATAATATGGCTAGTGTTCTGAAAGCCAAAAACATTAACTCATCACCTGATATAACTGTGACATTATCAAGTATTTATCTTGATGATTACTTACTTCTCTCTGTAAAAAGAACAAATCATTTAAGTGCTCTTCCTGACTCAGGATGTCAACAGGAATGCCAAATGCGACAATACAATACCGGTACGGTAATTATAACTAGATTTTTTTTAATTTTCCTTTAACTGAGATTCAGATATTGATCCCACCTGTTGTAATGGTATGGCGGTCAAAAACCGCTGTGTAAATCTGCAGGCAACTGTTAATATAAAAACATGCCTCATATTAGATTTTTACAGATTTATTTTGATTCTGTCTGTCTGTCTGTCTCTTCGTCAGACTGCGGATATTAAGGAAGAGATATATCCCAAACATCTGGTAAGCTGACATAGACCTAAAGGGTCTCTGCTCATATTCTAATCCCATCGATACTGACATATATATTGTTATTTAAAAAGAAAAAAACAACCGAAAATCTGCGGGGTCACAGCAAGTCTTGCCGTAAATTCAAAATGTGGCGAAAAGAAAAGGCTGCAGGTTGCAAAGTCTGGCGACAGAAATAATACAGAAATGAAGGTCTTTTGACCGACAGCTCATTGTTTCTGTCTGTCCTTTTCCTTCGCACTCTATTGTATCGTTCCTGCAATACACGTATTTATTATGTGAGGTTTTGCAATATTCAATCTTTTCTTTTCGCCATATTTTGACCAAAATAACGCTGCCGTCAAAAAAATGGATTCTCTATTTTATATTTCATCAGATTCTGTTCCTTTTCATCATCTCTGTTCCCTACTCGTGATACAGTTGCCCACTCCCTTATTACTACATTCCTTTTCTTCCAAATAAAATGTGTAAGCGTTAAAATAGATCTTGTTGTTGTTGATATATGTTTAATTTCATTCGGTTTGTTTTAGGCCTGGGCAGCGATTTGTGGATCAAACGGACATGCTGTGTTAGCTTGCTCCAGGCAATGGTATGCCCATCAGTAAATTATCATTACTAATTAAGTAGTGTGCTCGAGAGCTAAATGGAAGAGGATGATAATTAAAGATTGCTCACTTCTCTACGTCGCTTATCTCTTCACATCCGAACGCTTTGGTTTGAGTAATAATGTTTGTGCAGGTGATCGGTGAGCATGCAGTGCAGCATCTGGTGACTGGAAGCGCTTATAGCGCACGTGCACATACAGTGCATTAAACCAGAGCGAGGGATCTGACGTGAAGACACGCATGTCTTCTTGCTCCAAAATCTGTCAGTTCGCTCTACAAACACTTTCAAGTGTCATCAGGAAAATGTATTTATTTATCTGGTAGATAGTAATGTCAAGGAAGGGCGTTTTGACCTGTGCCAATGTCACGTGCCAACCATGAATGTACGTTAGCTCAAGAGATCAGTGGTTCCAAAGTGGAAGACAGGAGATATGCGCTGTTAATGTTATGTTACATATCCACTACATTACAACCTACATATGAAATTATTCTGTATCAAGTTTTATAGTTATTGGTGTGAATCTCCAAAGTATTTTTTGTTTACTCACATGCCTGTATTTGTGCTCATCAAATTGTTTTTGTTGTGATTCAGCCCTATGCTCGTCCTGCAAAAATAGTTGTAGGCCTAAAACAATGGAATAAGAAGTCCTTCCTCTTTTACAAGAAACAAGTTTTTCGTAGTTCTTTTTAATTTTAATTTTGACCTTTTGATTCTATAGACGTCGTGGCTGTATTTACTGGAGGCAGCGGCTTGCATGAGTTAAATAACTACTGATAAAATAATATCAATTTCCCAGTACCCGCTTTTGTTTACAGAGAAGGAACTGATATTTGACAACATAACTCACTTGCCCTGGCTTCGATGTCTCGCAACTAAAAGAGCAAGCTCTCACACAAATATGTTTGCCGTTAACACTGTTACCAAGTTATTGTACACTGTGAACAGCTGGTCTAAGTACTCACTCAAGAAATTGTTTAAAAGTATTCTCTGACATTTCGATCGACAGAATGCTGGCAGGCATGAAAAGCTAGGCCTCTACGACCTTAACCTGTGTATAATCGGCAATCGATTTAGCTCTAATTAATGCTAAACAAAACACTTGGTATTATTTAAATTCACGCAATGTGTCTGCCCTTTCGGGCCAATAGGCCTACTCAGGGGCACTTAAGTTAATAGGTCAAGTAGGTTGTGGTGTATGGTCCTTGGTTATGGTTACTCCCAAACCCCCCGACCCCAGAGTATCCTATTGTTCGGGGGTCTCAAAAGCTGCATACCAATAATTTAGCTTGGGCAAGACACATTATAGCATCACAAGTGCCAAAACGGGGCTATCTATCATTGCTAGAACAACACTGACTCTATGAATTACAATGAAGGAATAACCCTAGTTTTCCTCGTGCACAGTGTTGGTGCTGCTTGGGTCTACCTTTTCTACCATATTTTCCCGCTCTTCCACTATCCAACTTTAGGGGACCATACACGATCAAAAAAGTCGTCAAAATTTTGATTCAAATTTTTGACATCAAAATTTTGATGAGAAATTTGATCGTGTGTAGGGTGTTTTGATGTCAAAAAAAAATTTGAATCAAAATTTTGACGGATCAACTTCAGTTGATATTTTTTGATGAGTTGTCAAATTTTTGATACGAGCTATCAAATTTTTGATTCGTTTGTGGGCTCGTGTCAAAATTTTGATCAAATAAATTTCTTTTTCCTAGTTGACAACCAAGACGACAGGACAAGAAATTAAATAAGAAATCACAATGTCTTCAAAGAAATGGATGAACGCATTACTGTCTTTTTTCCTTATCAATGGCTCAACAAGGCCGAGTAACTCATCAAACGATTGCGCATCCATTCGTAGGAAGTTACGGAAGTCCTCAGGTTCGCTAATACGTAATTCTTTTAGAAGATTAGCATGTCCGTAGGTTCCGCGCTGTAATAACCAGTTCTTGGACCATTTCCGCCGTTTACGAGGTCTTTCATCCGAGTCCAAGGCAATTACAAGTGCTATGGCCACTGATACGTCCATGTCGAAGATTTTGACAAAACTGAATTTTGATCAAAAATCGTGGATACGTGTGTGGGAAATTGTACATCAAAATTTTGAATCAAAATTTCCCATCAAAAATTTGAATCAAAATTTTGACGACTTTTTTGATCGTGTATGGGCCCCTTAAGGCACAACAAAAAAAAAAAAATATGATTATGAAAATAAAACAGTAGGGGCATTAATAGAGATGGCTCGTAGCCATTATTTTGTGGTGATTTTTTATAGCTACGGTACTTTTACTATTCTATCAAGTTTAGGCCACTCTATGACAGGAAGGTTCTCATTCATTAGTTTCACCAGTCTCCTTTAAACAAGCAGTACAGTTCAAATGCCGGCAGGTTGAGTTCAAAATGTGTACTTAATTTCATAAGCCTCACCGCTCACGATTTCATAGTATTCCATAGCAGTGCAAGCATAGCCGTACAGAATGTGGCAATAAGCCAGTGGCAAAGAGTTTGCCAGTTTGCATATGAGTGCCAGCGTCTTAATTTATTCAACTAACGACATTCAACATAGCATTTGTATGCCAAAAGTTGCCAACCTTTACATTCTGCAAACTTGTACGAACTATATAGGCCTCACATTGTCATGGTCGTCAACTTAATGAGATCATATTGCAACCGCGAAATGTAGAACCTGACTAACCTCTGTAATTAAGCCAGGACATTTTTGTAACTCAACCAGTACACCCTGAAACAGATATGGTCTGTGATGACTTTTTAATTAAATCGACATCCTATTGTTTTGCTTCTGTGTTACTAATGACATATTATCGTATATAATATTTTTATAATTTGAACTGTAAACCGTGATTCTAATTCTTCAGTATACTGTTATATTCAATCGAAAATTCAGAATGCTAATCATACATGGGTAAATAATGTGTTGTTTTTTGGGTTGTTGTTGTTTTTTACTTCTCGTTTTTGTCATCCTTTCTTTGAGTGTCCAAAACGAGAGTGTCCGAGAGTTACGTGGTGCCGGATAACAGTCTGTGAAGATCTCTCTATACCGGTTCTTCGGCCTAAACCAGGAGACAAGGAATTGCTGCGACCGAAACGATGGAAACATCGCATTTTAAATTCTAAAACTAGGATCGATGCCCAAACGAATTATTCATCACGTGTTGCGTGACTGTCATCTTTTTAGGAGACAACTATAATTTTATAGACGGATACAACTCATACTTCCTCTTCCCCTGCCCCAATCCACGACAAAATTGCACATGGAAAACATTCCCCTACAGTTTCATTCAGCAGAACAGAAAGGATAATAAATGGTTAAATACTGAATGCACAACAAAAATCCTGTGGCATCATTTCTTTATCCTACATCACTGGATAATGATGAATCAGCTCTGTGATGAGGCGCCAGCAGCCCAGAATTTCGTTTGGTTCAGTGATCATTACAACGGGAATGCTGTTTGTTGCTTTAATAATTATTAGGGAAATGTTAAAATTTGATGGACTTCGAATGCTTTAAGTGATTGCGATGGGATATCAGGAACTGATGTTTGTGATCCCAGCCTCTGACAGTCTCTTACACTGTTCCAAATAAATACAAAAAGACATATAATACGACAAGTTCATTTCAATATAGATCTATTACTTTCAGTCCTAGATCTTTCTGCTCCTGGCAAAAAAAACTTTATAAAATGTGATAGTAAAACGGAAATCACTTTATTTTATTCATCATATATTTTGAGGAAATTGTAACAGAAAGGAAAAGACTAAAACAATCCTCTAAGGCTTTGGCAAAATGTGGCATATCAAACGCTACAATTTTATTATACTATACAAAGAGTCCCAGCGGCGACTCATTTCCAGTGAGCAATAAGAGAATGTTATGATTGTTATTATATGGCAGCTCTCCAAGCAAAATGGGAATAGTTCTCCATTTTCAAAAGCATGGAAATATGATTAAATAATCTATCATTACACCTCTCTGTGTGTGTGTGTGTGTGAGAGAGAGAGAGAGAGAGAGTGTGTGTGTGTCTGTGTGTGTACACATGTCTATTTTTCTATGGTTTCTTAAAGAGATAGGGCAGATCTTCATCGAAAGAGACAAAAAGAAAAAACTCAGTTTCGACCATCCTGTAGTTGACATATTTTCAAGCCAAAACAACCAAATATATGAAGAAAATAATAATGTGCCTTTAGGTAAATAAAAATTCATCAGTTTGTTTTTCACGCTGTCCCGTCCCTGCTGGACAAACAGTCTAAAAACGTAGGCTAGAAGTAGAATTAAGCAAATGGGTTGCGTGATTTTCAAGTTCATTTTTAAAAAACTGTTGCTGCTGTTGTTTTTTATTTTGACGTGCTGCCCCGGCAAAATCATTGCCAAAAAAAAAAAATGACTAGACATGGAAAGACATTAAATCAGACGATTATTGTCCAATCCATCAATAATGCATGCTAATCATTGTATGCAGAACGGAAAACTGTATATTATTGGAGAAGCAACAAAATTCCGCTAGAGTTTCAAAACATTCATGCTGTCCAATTATCAGTTTTGTTGTACGCCAGAACACGCAAAGGTTTACAACATAAGATTCAAACAGTAGCCAGGATAATATATTTTCTACAAAGATATCACACCAAATTACAACTAGAATACGGGGGAAAATGTATAGATTAGTGTATGATTATGAAAGCAAACTTATTTTTTTGACAAAGAAAGAAACGATGGTGGTGGAAGGATACTGATTTTACAAGGTTATAATAATATAGAAAATATAACCAGAACTATTCTTTAAAAATATAGAAAGCCCATAGAAACTGTGTTGTTACGAAAATGTAGAAAATACGATATAGAAAATTGAAAACTTTATTATTAAGAAGAAAAAAGAAAAAGAAAATAATAATATAGAAAATGGAAACAAATAAGAGTCTCCAACAGCAAGTTTAAATAAAGACGATCACTGTTGTGGTTGTGGAGAAACGTAAGTGAAGGTAATGTCGGAAAAGCTCTCTGCAAAGCTACCCAGGAAAATGAAATGGGATTTTACAATCAAGCATTTACTTCCCCTAATGGTATGTTTTATACTCTCCAAACAAAAGGGTGATAACAATCATAGTAGCTGGGTCAGAAATTACAGGCAGAAAAATAGAAAGAGAGAGAGAGTGGGGGGGGGGGAGTGAAGGGGGTGGGAGGGTGTTCGTGTTTGGAGAACTCCACACGCTGAAGATCACATTGTGCTGAAGAAAAAGCAAGACAGAAGACAGAATAGAACACATCAACAGGACAAGAGGATTCCTTGCCAGACGCGCCCACAGACCACCTGCAAGAGGGAGAGGGGAGGCAGAGGAAGGAAAGAAAGAGAAGGAAAGAGAGAGGGAGAGAGGGAAAGGGGTGCGAGGGAGAGAGAGAGGGGGAGACAAAGAGAGGGGAGGAGGAGGGAAAGAAGGTGATCAAGGAAGGGGAGGGAGGGAGAGAGACTGAAAGTGAGAGAGACAGTGTGATTGTATTGTTGTCAGAGCCAGCACACGTAAATGTCACTATCACTGCCTACTTTCTAAAGGTTACGCCACTGGTTCTCGAGGCATTGAAAAATTGATATTGTACGTTACCAGTCTTGACTGCCATAACTTGATAACATGACATTTACTTGCATAAATAACAATCAACGATAGACTTACAACACAACGCATAGCAAAACGTACATTTGCACGACAGAAGACAATATAATCAGCTTCTGTTCATAAAGCGTTAACGAGTTTGTATTGTTCACTGATTGACTAATAATGTTAATTTCTGGGTGAAAACGCCCATAAGTGATAAATTTCTCTAGCAACACAGCAAAATGTGTCATTATAATGGCTTGAGTTTCTGCAGAGACAGAACGTGTGTGTACACTTAGTGGCTGTTGCTGACTCCAGCAAGAGCATTGCAGAGAGCAATACGATTGGGATTACATCAAATCTTTGCCTGCCCAAAATGATGACATCATTAAACTTCATTCAGACTTAGGATGTGCGTGCAGCAATTCATGAAATACTCACTTTCCTGCTCATTACCAATACACATTTCTTACATAAATCATACATGTGCGGAAAGTTTTCAGGTCGATCTCTCTCTCTCTCTCTCTCTCTCTCTCTCTCTCTCTCTCTCTCTCTCTCTCTCTCTCTCTCTCTGTGTGTGTGTGTGTGTGTGTATGTGTGTCTCTCTCTGCCTCTTTCTATCTCTCTGTATGTCTGTCTGTCTGTCTCTTTCTCTCTCTGTCTCCCTCTCTGCTCCCTGTATACGAGTCTGAAAAATGTCCACCTGTGTAATGGTTTAATTTTCTTTTTAAAGCAACCAATGTAAAACTAAAATATTCCACGAAGGCCACTTGCTAACATGCACAAAGTAAACACATTTTAATGTAAAATTATCGGGATAAAGTTTAATGGACCATTAAAAAAGAACAAAGGCGAGGTATTACTGTTGCAGGAGAAGATACAATCATACCGATATTTATTGCTTTAGAATTTATTAATTTTTAAAGAGTTCTGGAGAATATACAGAGGTCGTGCATGGCTCTGCGCCTTGTGGTAAAATTTTGCGTCGAATAGCGTGCCTGACAGCACATTTCAGTTTACTGGACATTTGCCTGTGCAAAAGTACAAAAACTGGATTTTCCTTCGGGATGTGGCACTCAAACAACTTCAGACATAATGCTTTTTCTTTGAACCAGCTAATGGAAAAATACTCGTTGACATTTAGTGTCCTGGTTAAAACAATTTCAGTAAGCTGTTGTTACCTGTACGTACGGTCCTCAAGCGTTTAGCGCTAGGGGCGCTTACGTACATATATACTTATCCCTAACCCCGTCTCTATCTTCGATACTAAATCTTATCGAATCCCTAACTTTGCCCCCTTACCCTTTCAATCTAAAAACAAGAGGAAAACAAAAAGAAAATTCTTATCTTCGATACTAAATCTTATCGAATCCCCAACTTTGCCCCCTTACCCTTTCAATCAAAAAACAGGCGGAAAACAAAAAGAAAATCTGAAAGAATAATTAATTAAGGCTGTTGTTAGGAGTCTCTCGGGGAGAGCTCTCTAGCTCTGAAGTCACAAAAGACATTAAAATACGTACCCGTGGGGCAAAAAACTTGGGGGAACACAGTTACGTACTTGTAACAATATTCTTTCAGAAATGTGCATTGCCTTTTTTTTTTCCGTTCTTCGGCATCACGTGTAATTCGTAAATGTTTACATTCTGAAAGGAATTTGAAGTGTTAACATGTAGAGTTTTGTTTGTACAAGTGTTATACAGACTGTCAACATATGTAAGCTATTTATGCTTCCACATCGTGCAGTTAATGGAAGAGAATTGTATTGTGTCTTCTTTGGGCTAAATGTCATTTAAACACTACATTGATAATTTATACGACAGTCACTCACAAGGTCCAGCTGAAGTTTTGGACGTTCTGGGGAGAAACTATCCTAATCATTATTATATATTATATTTTTTAAAAATTAGTGACGGGAGTATTTCATTGTGGTTGAATTTGGCCTTTTTTATTTTTCTCAACGCTGCAGCCTGAATAACAATTTCAAAAAGAATGAGTTTTCTTAAGCTGGGTTCTCATATATACTGAAACGGGCAACGGCATTGTCATAGAGCCTTCAAGTAATGAAATAGAAAAAATGTTTCCGCACGCCGTTTCCGTACACACTCTTTCCTTTTACATTATGAGGGATTTTTTGCCGTTTCCCTTTCCGCACACATGAGAACCCAGCTCTAGATGTCAAATAATCGAACCCAATCGATTTTTGTATGGAATTATTGCGTTCATTGAAGTTTCAGACAATCTGTTAAAAATTTTGTTACGACGGTAAAATACAATGAACTTTTTTTGGCTCCCCTTCGAGAAGTCCAGTGTATGGGAGACTGTATTTGACATGCGCTCTGCTTGATAATTAGTTAGATGGGGGCAGGGCGGATAGAAAAGGAGGGAAGTGGGGAGAGCGGGAAACAATGCCGATCAAAACAAGTCCAAGAGATTAGCGGTGAGCAGAAATCCAGTTTTTGTCCCGAGCACGTGAAGTCGCGGGTATACCCTGTAAGTATTTATCATGTTCTGCAAATGAGAAATAATTTCTCTGAACTATTCCAAAAGGAATGTTGTCAGGCGCGCGAACAAAGCCATACAGATCACGATCGCGAATCCATTAGACTAGACGTCCGTCGAGGCATCTCTGATGACGTTGCAACTATCCCTCTCCATTCCTCTCGGTTTTCAGCTTTTCTGAGCGTCTCTCTGAGTTCCGTGCTCGTCCATTCTCTGATGTTGTCTTCCTATCTCTTCTTTTGTCTGCCTCTTCTTCTTCCTCCCTGGACTTTGCCCTGCAAGATGGTCTTGGCAAGGCCCTTTGAACGGGTGATGTGTCCATACCAACTCAGTTTGCGTTTTCTGGCCAGCGTCAAGAGGTTGTCGTATGGAATTGTGTTCATTGTTCACCAATGGCTTATAATGCAAAATACTACGCGCCCCTGACACTAGCCATTCCAGAGGCGTTACCTACCATTACAATGCAGTTGTATGTTAAAATCTAGAAAGAAACTTAATTGAAACGAGGCCCAAGATATCTCGTCACAATATTTTTATTTTAATCACTTCAGGCTCGGTAATGCATTCTTGTTTGATAGTTATTCCAGAAACGCATAAAATCTCAGAGACACCCAAAGAATAGCATTGTGAAGAAAAACTTAGATTCTGGCTTCGGATATCCTCGTACTTTGTATGAAATAGATTGCAAATTGATATAAATCCAAACTCGTGTCGCACATGTCTACATAAATTTGCCTACAAAATCAACTTTGTGTATAGCAGGTGACCGCCATGACTGGTACGCCGAGGACGATCAAGAATAGCTACCCAATACAACAACGCTAAAAAAAAAAAAGTTTAAAAAAAAGTATATAGCTCAAGTATTTGAAGGCATAATTGGTTTTTCCTTAAAATATCCTGTTCCTGTCATGGCGGGGAGGAAGCAGATCTTCCCAAATCGACAAATTCCATTTTCTGATCACCAAACACTTACAGTAGATCTAGATAAATATTATTATTTGTAAAATTACAACATTTTTTATCGTCCACATTACAAACAAATCTTTGGTTTTGTTTTGTTTTCTGAAAGTGGCAACAACAAAGATTGCTGAAGTAAACATGAACCCGTTGTTGTTTTTTATTATTGTTTCTTTTGTTTTTTAACGATGATGTGAAACTTTTGTGATTTGTTTATGGTGTCAGATGATCCCAGCCTAAATCTAAACGATCAAGCAGGAAGATGACAAACCGTAATCAGTTCAGCATGCAGTGCAAATACCGAACATGCAGGTGAAATAAGCGAAATTGGAAAAAATAAAATGGGGAGACAGCATACGACGCAGAAATCTTCAATAGTGAACATACAACACGACAAAAATGTTCATTGTTCTGTCTGCTGGTATGAAGACAAGCAGTTCCCAATTTGCTTTGGTTGCGACTCCAAATAGAATCTCGCTCAACTTAGCACTGAGTGGTTAAAACAGTGGATATTGAACGTTTTGACTGCCATATTCGAGGACAGCACAGAGTGAAATACTCTTTCAAACTTCCGTAACGGATCTCCACAAAGGGAGGCCAACAACCTAAATGTGCTACTTAAAAGAAAACAACCCCGGAAGACTTGTACCACTTCTATTCATATCTATTAATTCAACATTAGAGAAGTGGCGTTTGATCCCATTTCGCCCCCGTATCATTTTACAATGATTTTGATTATAAATGTTTTTTTTAAAACAAAAAACTCAAAGCTCCCAATTTTATTACAGAACCCACTTCGTGATTTTGACTTCCGTCACAACCAAACAGTCAGGCACCATCGCCAACAAAGTGTTGAGAACCGACTACTCATATTTAATTGAATGTTAAGTGCGACAAAACACATAATGACTGTACCAAGCCACTCTAAATAAGGGATGATAGGCGGACTGCTAATTGGACAAGTGTAGACCTGGCAAGAAAACAATGCAGGTTTAACCTTTTAACGCGGTATGTGCTCCACAAGTCCACACAGTAATACCCTGTATGGCGCTACGGCTAAGCACTCCAGATGATTATTTTCATATAGAAACATTTGACTGAAAAGTGATTCCTCGTCTCTTTTCACAATATTATGTTGGATTATGAGTTCTTTTCAGATCACTTCAAATTAAATTTAAACATTCTGTTAAAAAATAAACAATAGTGTATTCCTATCCTGTTTAACCATTATCCTTTCCATCTCTGGGTGAAGATTTCCTTATAATTATTTTCTAGTCTCAATGACTGCATGGCAAACTGTCGTAACTCGACTTTTTCTTTTTTTTTCGGAAAGTGAGATATTTGACAGCCTGCCTGGTTTTTGTTATACAAATGGTGGTCAAATTCTGAAAATTAAGGGCATGGCAACGTCATATATTGTCATAATATACTGCTTTTGCATTACTGTACCGATGATTTACTCTTTTTTTCTTTCCGTCTCTGAAGCTTCGCAATTCTTTGGTGCATTGACACAAACGTTCAAAAATATAATTCAACCTGACTATCATAGCGTGACATAAGTGCGTGTTCTGGGGCCTACTGTACAGTGTGAGGTGATGTTAATAGATATTATATTTAAGAAAAAAAAAAGGTTGTAAACATGCCAGAGAGTGCAACAAATGGGGATATGATATAGACATATAAAACAAAAAGCAATTAACCTGGCTTTTCAAAGTAACCTGCAAATAAAAATTACAGAAGAGAAAATATCGTTAAATTACGGCATACGAGTCATTGCATAATTAGAAAGACTGGAGGGAAAAAACGTCACTTGTCACAAAATGAAGGTTTTGAGAAATTAAAATTTGAAACTTGAAAAGAGGACACCTTGTCTGAATTTGCTCCTATTGCTGGACAACGGTTGTTTTTCACCTTAATCGGCGTGAGAGGAACAAGGCTAAAGATATTAGCTAAGAACTGAGAGAGGTAACCATAAAACTCGCATTTTGTGACAACTGACGTTCTTCCCTCGTAATCTTCTTATGTATATTCATCAGATTACATGTAAGTGGTGTTGCACATAAAATACTGCTTAAATAAGAAAGGGACACGGAAGGAATCTATGTGGTAATTCACATGTAAAATAAATATATTTTTAAAAATGGAATAAAATATTCGTTTTCAGAGATACTACATTTGGAGGGGGGGGGGGGAAGGATGAACCACAATATATAAAACAATGAGACATCAAACATTTTGGTTACCAAAACTGAAATTAGCATTTCAGCCTTACTTCCTTTAGAACTTCACTGCATTTGAATTTTCAAATCTTGGAATATTCCGATGAAGCAGCTGGATTACTGTCCTGAGTTCAAGACAGGAAGTTAGTTTTTGATAGCAAAAATTTACCAAATCTTCCAAAGTCTAAAATTTCACAAGCAAAAAAACGGACATCAAAGCCTGGACGAAATCAGCATTTATGTCATGCTGACATAGGGAAACTAAATAATCCACCTTCTTGAGTTTCACATATTAAAAGCTGACATCAAGGTTTAAATAGAATCAGTATTTGTTCATGAGATTTTACTTTGCTCTTGAAATTTAAAACAACATACGAGAAAAAATTTTTAAAAAAATAATAAAAAAATAACGCAAACACAGAAAAACAAAAACAAGAACAGGGCCAAACAATAACAAAAGAGTGAAACAAACAAAGA
Source organism: Onchidella celtica (assembly GCA_963931925.1). Taxonomy (NCBI): domain Eukaryota; kingdom Metazoa; phylum Mollusca; class Gastropoda; order Systellommatophora; family Onchidiidae; genus Onchidella; species Onchidella celtica. The sequence goes on along the minus strand of OZ007569.1, from coordinate 7,342,684 downwards.
AAAATGAAACAAAACAAATAATAATCAACGTGGGCAACCTGCAAAACGGACAAGAGGGAGCAACAGACAATAGTAAAAATTCTGCCTTTCTTTTCATTTAACCAGAAAATGAAACGTAATGACTCATTCTTTGTGACGCATTCACAATGTCTCTTTACCCTAACAAAATCACTGTAAACACACTAAGGTCTGGATTAGTAGAAAATGTGCCTTTCTGTGCATTTACTTGCTGCCTAAAATTTATATTCCATTCTTTGTAGTTATTTCATTTTTTCTTACTGACGTGGGCAACTTACATATTTTTTCCACTTCAGGAAAAAAGAAACATTAAAAATCTGGAAATCGGGAAATTTCGGAGGATTCCCAACTCCAGCCTTGGGTTAAGGAGTGGGTTTTTTTTTTTGAAACGATAAGTCAGTAGTGAATAAAGAGTAGCGTGATACAGAATGTTGGTATTTATAACTCGCTGGGCGCTAGGTAAAGCGGCAGTTTCGTTGTTATCGTCCTAGTTTTCAAGAGTGCTATCTACACTTCAAAGATAACGGAAAATCCCCATTTATTTGCGGTTACTTTACACCTTTGTTTTTGAACGAGCTTGAGACTGCGGTGAGAGGATAGTTAAAACTTGACAGGAAGAACCCAAGACAATACTGAGTGATTCAATTAATACAGTGTTTTACCTGGTACCAAATCTCCAAATCCTATTGTTGTTAATGTGATGACTGTATAATACACAGACTCAAGGTAACTCCAGCCCTGGCGTAGATGGAACACTAAGGATGGGATAAACACTACCACACAGGTACCTGGAAGTAAACAGCAGTAAAAAACAAAAGTAGTAAATTGAAGAGCGACTATTTCCTATCGTTCGATTTTAAACTTTATGGACTTAGGAAAGAATAAAAAGACAGGTTCTTATTAAAGACGATTTGTTTCACATCAAAGATGACGTTAATCAAGCGCAACAATAATAACCACAACTACCGATCTCAATCATTTGTCTGATTTCTGATTTACGGCGAGTTAGTTGTAAATATACAGAAACAAATGGACATTTAATTAAAAGCCAGAAAAGTGTACAGCAGACACAGAATAAGTAATGACAATGGAGAGCAGATACAGAAAAAGCCGTTAAAATGGAACGTTGGCACTGGAAAAGGAGATAAAATGCAGGTTAACAACAACAACTACTACAAAAATACAGCTAACAGACACCACTACACGTGTACCGTTGCCAAGGAAGTAATAAAAACAACAGAGCAATTTTCCTTCGACCTTGTGGGGATGTAATACGGTTTGCATGATTGTGACAAAGTAGTGGGGGGGGGGGGGGATGTTTTGTTCTGTATTTTTTATGTCACTGGATGGTTGGGTAGAAGTCACCATTAGCTCAGATGACAATCACCATAATCACAAACCGGTGGTGTCTAGCTGGGAAAGGTTACCATGCACTATAGTTGTGATGTCAGTTGTTATATAATTTACCGTACACTAGTCTTGTTATCCTCAGTTGCCTGGGCCTTGTCCAAAGCTTCCAATCCTACGTATTCGTAAGGGTAGCCACACAAAGGCCACCGAATTCGGTCACCGGGCCACTAGGCGCTTTAGGTGAGAAGAATTGCATTATATGAACGGACCGAATCTAGGTGGGCTCTATGTGCAGTTGTTGAAATTATATATTGCAATTCTTCTCACCTAAAGCGCCTAGTGGCTCGGTGACCGAATTCGGTGGCCTTTGTGTGGCTACCCTTAGAAAGGAGAAAGACGTGGCTGTGTCGCTGTGGCAGGCTTGGGTGAGCTGGGCAGGGGGTTGTGTGCAGGCAGCAGGCTGCATCAGCTTTTTTATTCTTGTCATTATTATTATTATTATGTTTGTTTTATTATTGTTGTTGTTGTTGTTGCTTTTATTATCATCATTATTATTTTTCTGTTTTGTCTTCGTCATATCTTTCTTTCCCAAGCCCAACTAATTTATGGGTTTTGATTGTCCTAGACAAGCCTGGCTAAAGTTGACGGTTCGATCTTGATTCAGGGTATAAAAAAAAATCATTGATGACAGGCGTTTATATAAGTTTAGGCTTTTTAGGCAAAGATAGGAACTACTAAGAGAAAAATTTCTGAACTTCTAAAGCTATGTGTCACCACCAATATTTAATTATATTGAACAACTCTTGAAACAGTATTTATTAATAGTAGTTATAGTAATATTTTTATTATTATAATGAATATGAATTTAGAAGAAAGGAGAGAGAGAAGGGGAGAAAGAAATACATGTAATGTAATCGTGGGCAACTTACATATATTTCCACTTCAGGAAAAAAGAAACATTAAAAATCTGGAAATCTGGAAATTTCGGAGGATTCCCAACTCCAGGTTTGGGTTAAGGAGTGGGTTTTTTTGAAACGATAAGTCAGTAGTGAATGAAGAGTAGCGTGATACAGAATGTTGGTATTTATAACTCGCTGGGTGCTAGGTAAAGCGGCAGTTTCGTTGTTATCGTCCTATTTTTCAAGACTGCTATCTATTTGTATTTGTATAACTCTTTAATCCCATTTTTGGGAAATTTGCCTTCGTGCCATTGCAGCCCAGTTACAACTGGAGCAGGCACGTCGTCGCCAAAGTGCAGCGCCGGTCGGCGGAGTTTTTTTTGGGGGGTAGGGGGGAAGAGATGAGGGAGGGTGGGGGGGGGGGAGAAATGGTAGGGATGAATTTTATTTAATTTTGCCAGGGCAGCGGCCTGTTCTTTACGATTCCCAACTGCCAAGGTATCTTTAACGTTCGCAACGTGCACACGGGCCCTCCGTGAATTTTTTCCTCCTTATCTGAGAAGACTAAGTACTCGATCCTACCCCCCCCCACCCCCAAATAGGATCAGGGACACGAAAATATGAGAAAAATCCCAAATCTTCCGACATGCCTGCACCGACCGGGTTTTGAACCCTGGACCCTTGGCATGAGAGGCGAGCCTAGTGGCCTCTAGACCACCTTGTCCCCCCAGTTACACTTCAAAGACAACGGAAAATCCCCATTTATTCGCGGTTACTTTACTCCTTTGTTTTTATTCAAGTGCTCTGTCAGACCCAGAAGCGAATAATGCCAAGCATTCCTGTAGAATATAAGCGCATAAATAATTGTGTAAACAATGCTGGCGGACAAGAAACGGTAAGTGTTTGTGTTTTTTGTTGGAAAGCGAACATCGTGGGACCTGAGAAACACATCTACAATGGAACGGTTGGCAAAAGCATTTCCTACTAGTCTGATCTTTGGAGATTACGACAGTTTTGTATACTGCGGTATACTAGCTACGTCTTCGTTCCCTTTAACATGTGGCCACACAAAAAGGGTTGTACTTTGGAAAATCCCCGCTGGGAGCTTTGCAACATAATATACAACTTTTGTTCCAGGCCCCGTTGCTGCCTCACAGATTTTCTGTGGTTTTTCAAGTGTTTGTTTCTGTGTTGTTTAGATGATGAAATGATCAGTTACAGCTGGGATTGGACATTTTTTACACCCCGTTTCCTACAGTTGTGTTTTTTTTTTTGTCCCCAAATGACAAGCGTTCTGTTATTGACAGTCGAGTCTGCTGTTGTTGTTGTTGTTTTTTCTAAGTGTGTGTGTGTGTGTGGAAAAGGGGGAGGGGATTAGGGTTAGAAGTCGAGTTAGATTTTCATCAATACAGCATCGTAAACTACTTTGTGTTCATTTATGACATTTTTGAAAAAAATGTACTTTATAAATCTAATTTGAGTACTTGTTCAGAAAAAACAAACAAACAAACAAACAAAAAACCAAATAACTCAGGGGATTAGAAAGCCCACAAGGCCAGCACACAGCCATGTCTTCCACACTGTACCAGTTTGAGCAACCCCCGGTTTTTTATTGTCGGTATGATAAATTAGCACCCAATTATTCTTGTGCTCGTGTGATAATTATTACCGAAACATTTTTGGTTTTCTCGTGTCTTTTTTTTTTTTTTTAAGTATGCACGAAGGCGTTTTCTTTCTTTTTTTTTTTTTAGCGATGATATCACGTTAACTGCTCTACTAGCATCTGTTAACTGTGCAAATGACTTGCACAACCTGGTTATAAGGCGATGCTGTTTTAAACAAGCTGTAGACAATTATTCACAAGAGTGCTCAAGCAGGCTGTACGGGAGTTTTCAGCAATAATTTCTCTAACAAAGGAAATGATCAGACGAAAAGAAAAACAAACCCAAATGTGTTTGTATATAATTAATAATAATAATAATATTTTGCATGAAAGTTTTGTGTGAATCTTTTCCTGAGATAGAAAGACAAAAAGAAAAGAAGATAAAAGATGGACAAAATAATTTATTTTTTTTTAAATGCCCCAGACAGAAAAACAGGTTAAAAACAAAACTGTAAAATGTCAGATAAGGAAAGAAAGACGTTAATATCTAGTCGGGCCTTACCGATTGACAGTAAAATTATGGATTTGAACTTCTCATCTCTGGACGGATTGTCTTTAATCCATGGCCTGCCTGTATGAATCTTTTTGATGGGAATCTGGAGTCTCTCCCCTGTGCCAACCAGCACCGCCGCGAACATAGGAATTCCTATCAGTGCGTAGAAGATGCAGAACAATTGGCCGTTCCATGTCTTGGGTGACATGTTGCCATAACCTGTAAACATTCAGAGTAGGTCTGGTAAGTCTTGGCAAAACAATCGAGATTAGCGTCATTTATGTCACAGTAACTCTTGGGAGATCACAAGGTCACTCTGCTCTCGTGCTGGGAATGGAATAGAACAACAAAGTACTTATGTATCATTTCTATTTCATTCTTGTTGTGTTCTTTTCATGAATCAAAGAATAGTGTCAGCAAATCGTATGAAGATGACAGAGTTACGGAAGTAAAATGTAAACTTTCAACCAACACTTTCCTGTGCGTTTCCCAGAACACCATCGTGTGTTTTCGTTTTTATCTTTCGAGTCAGGATAGTAGTCTAAAACAAATCATTTCTTCTCTTTTATTTAGTTGATATCTTTTTCTTTAAATGGTTGTCCACTTTTCTCTGATTTTTATCTGCGTTGATTCACTTCCTCTGAACAACAGTGACTCCATCTCTATGAAAATTATCATAATTAATAATGATGTAAAGTATAGACTCTATCTCCCAACCAAAATTCGCTACCTCTCTGAAAAGGTAAACATTTCTTTCCGTTGGCTGTAAAATTCGGTGTGCCAATATAGTTTCGTTGTTTAATTAAGCTAATTAAATCTGACATGTAATCAAAGCTAGTGGCTTGTTATCTCTCATCTCACGTCAGGTCAGACACTGTGATCTGTGAGATACATTTGTCATTACGAGTACACCTGGGACTGAATGGAACATCCGACACAATCCCTACGTAAGCCTGGCCAGGTGTAAATTTAGAAACAACTTCAAAAATCTACTCCTGAAAATAACCATGGGTGGATTTCAAAGTTGCTATTCTGGGTTGTTTGTCTCCAATTCAACCTTAGCTCGAGACACCAATCTTTTACAAACTGCAAATCCATGTCCGATGTTCAAGGGTTATTTTGTTTAAATCGATATCGGCATTTTCTTATCCTGAATATTTATATGTCTATGTACGTAAAACATGTTGAATCAAATGAACTAATTCAGAGAGAATTCAGACAGCACATTTTGTGCACTGTGCTATTTTTGAATTTCAACTAAAGATCTTGGGGTGACGCCATAAGGGTAAAAATATAGATGAAACCTGATACTACTTTTGCAATGTATGTCAGTATAAAATTTAGCCTTTACGATAAATAACGTTCAAATTGTCCAAAAAAGGAAATGGTGCCTGTCCCGATGCTATTTCGTCAATGCAGGCCACGGAATAATTTAGACACTCACTTTGGCTTAGAACAGCAATGAGTCATAGTAAGAAACCATGGGTACGTGAAAGGAAGTGACTGGATGTGTCGTCTTAATAAACACCAATAATTTTAACCACAGGGAAAGTAACCGAGCTGTCGTGTAATCGTGTGCAATTCTCTTCTGCTAAACACTTTGAACACAATGAAACGGCCATTTCTTTAGCGACTGTTTTCTCAATAGGCCCGTATGTGTAATCAGCCCACTTAACCAATAACTGAAGACGTCCGTGGTCAGTACCCAAGCAACTTTTGAAGGTTGTGCTATATGCCAGATTATGGAAAATTGTTGCCTTATGCAATATTTTGGCACCATATACAAAGTGATTTTTTAAAAATCTTAATCAAAGATACAACTAGTAAAACTGTTTCCTTTTTTAAGTGACCTCCGGTATTCAGTGATGCACTACTGGGCCTCTGACGACATCAGCAAGAACAGGAGAAAAAAAATCATTTACAAACGACTTTGAGACACGTCATTATCGGGAGAAAGAGGAGAAAAGAAAGAAAAAAATATTCTGGATATTTCCATATCGACTGGGGCTACCCGCTTGGATATAATAGGGATCACATTCTTCAAAATATATTTCATTACATCAAAGTATACACAATCCAAATGGAAACACAGTTGTCCAGTTTCAGCAGCACTGGAAGCAAAAATAGTATCAGTGACGTAAATTTTCCAAACTTTGTGACCATTTTTATGAGATACGTCAGTACATCTTCTGGTCTGCTCATGTATATAGATCCAGACGTTACATCACCTCTTCTTCCTAAGCTAATGGCGCAAAAATAACTTAGCAGTATCGGTACGAATCTCGCGCTTTTGGTGACAGAAATTACTTGGGGGAGGGGGGGGGGAGGAATTGGAGCTGCTTAAAAGGTTGACGTGAATGAAATTGCGTAATCTAAGAGTATGCGCATGGCATGTGATATGTAATGCATAGCCGGGCTGAATAGAAAAATTCAGACTGAAGGGACGCAGATTCCCAACCCGAATGTTTATAACTACTTTTGAATATTATTATAGGAATGCCATTTTTTGTTTCTCTGATGTTTGTTTAATGTAGCAATTGTCCTGTTTGATTAGCGCCGCGGAGATACCGGCAGCTTCTTCTCATTACACACATTTCAGTGTTGTCTTTCCACGGGCTCTTATATTGACAAATCAACTGATTCGTTTTTCTGCTCGACTATCTTGCTATCTATCAACCTATTAAATGTCTGCATTTTGTCCTTTTCATTTCAGTCAATGTCTTTGGACCATTTAGCACTTAAATTCATATTACCAACAAGGCAGTTGTGTAGTTACCTCTTTTAACTAGTAACACTGCTTTCATAAATAGTGTGGCTGATGATAACAAAAATAGGCCTGCACATTTTAGTTTCTTTGTATGCTTGTTCGTTTCTTAGTTTCAATTACCACTTTTATTCAATTCTGTATGTCTAGTGTTAATTATTTCCCTTGCAGATTATCCACCTGCAGTTTCTTGCCCTTTGCCACATTCTTCAAACACCCTTGCGTCTAAGACAAAATAACAACATTATGCTGTTAAGCCCTCCTTAGCTTCAAAGGTCTTGGTAATGAGAAACCCCAACACGTTCGTCCTTGTTCAGCTCAGTGGATTTTACGTCTGGCGTATTAGCAATGCTAGTCAATAATTTAGCTAATTAATGTCTGAAATCCATATTTTTAGATCAATTATATCAATAGCTGCAATTTTTTATTAATGTTATTGTTGTTTTAAGAGAGAACGCGGGATTCCATTGGTCGATACACATCGCCTAAGTAGAAAAGCAGGTGGAGACGAAAGTTGGTGTGTTGTTCGTTGTGAGAGTAGTATTTCAAGAAGCTCTGACGTCACCTTTCGGTAGGTTACAAAACTGTGCCAAGACTGTAAGGAGCCCGGATCTTGTCGTTATGTCTGTCGTTTTGTGTGTTTTGTCAAATCATGTAAACTTACGTTTCTACTGAACAATAATTTATGAGCTTCTCTGTTGTAGGCTACAGCGCCAGACACAGCATAATACTGCTCGCTGACATTCACCCTGTAGTATTTGAAATACATTTTACCTGCTACATATTTCTGCATTTTAGTCAGCACTGCCGGAAGAAACAAAGAAATGCCTACGGTTTTTATATATTGTAATTCACATTCCTTAATTTTTGCCTTCAGAGATTTGAATTCAAGGTCAGATACATGACATCAGAAAGCTGAGAACTGTACACGTGTATTTCCTCAGCTAAATAAAAAAAAAAATGTGACACAGCGCTTGTATGTAACAAAACATGTGAGGGCAAAGGTTTGATCAATAAGGAAGTCACACAACCCCACTCCCGCCCCTCCTCACAATGATTGAACGTCCCAGGAATACCACTGCTACCCGCACATATCCAGGCTCCAAATAAAAATGTAAAAATAACAAAGTTATAAACCCGGGTACAATGAACATGTCTCTCGCGATACTCTTGATCTACTCATCAGTCGATTAGGTTTTTAGCTACAATTACAGGTACATCCGAGAGCAATAACATGCATATGTTTATGCCTGGCAAATGAAACGAGTGGTACAGATGGTCCATACGATGATAGCCAGCTTATCTTTACATATAAAAATAATGTGCTTTGCAAAAACACGCCATGTTGACGCTGCGCTTTGTGTAACAACTGGACTTGCTCAACCCATCCCTAGTTCAGTGTACCCCTGTACTTGTCTACATCAAAAAGCGGGCGCAGATACTTTCATGTTTTTATTTCCGCATTTGTGGGTAGAAGACGTAAATCAGTGCAGATCCGTGGTCTGCCTGTGGTTAGAGAGGTTTCCCCTGTACTGGCAGTCTTGCTCTTGCTGAGTAGAAAAACGTGTAAGAGCGCCGCGCGAAGAAGGAATGCTCTGAGTGGTCTACTGTATGAATATGCTTGAACGCCAGCGTCCGTTTGAGAGTAGTAAAACCGTCAGTAAGTGTTAGGCTTATCCTATTAACAAAGGAATTTGGCAGTCGGAGTTCTTTGCTTCTCTGATGAACACTTGGCATGAAGATTTGGCGACAGCACAAGTCCGATTCATTTCAAACATTCACTCAAAAATAGACACGAAAAATGTTTTCTCAGTTAAAATGTGGCCCCAAAAATAATATTTTGTTTTGCTTACTGGGAAAATTTAATGAGCATTTTCTTTTAGGGAGGCCACAATTTAACTTTGTTTCAAGCTCTGCAGCGAAACCATAGATTTTCATAAATGTTTTCTCAGTTAAAATGTGGCCAAAGAAGTAAATGATATTTTGTTTTGCTTACTGAAAAAAATTAAAGAGCATTTTTCTTATAAGGATGCAACATCTTAACTTGTTCTAAGTCATGCTGCCATCCCACAAATTTTTCATGGTTATTTTTGAAATATTTTGACCAGTATTTTCTCAGCCTGTTTTGCTTTTCCATCATGTCTCAGTATTTTTCAATTGGTTTTCACGAGAGTTCATTTTGCTGTGTACTGCACTTTCGGTGATTCACTCATGTGAAGCGTTATCATATTTTCTAAATGTCTCATCTATTGTAATTCTGTATTGATGACAACGTACATGAAGTTACAGCAGCTGTGCCAATCCTGTGTTCTGTGCCATTATGCAAATCAGTTTTTCTCTCTGTCTTGTTATTCCAGCACCAGAGGCTCAGACAACACGTGTAAAGACAAAATACAACCACGCCCGTCTGCACGACTCGGGAACGCAGCATTATCTGTCCCCTTTTAAGTACGTTTTACATTTTAAGTTTGATTTTCTCCTTCTGTGTGAAAATTATTAATAATGAAAGCTGCACTGATGATTAAAGATCGTAACCAATGTTCCCTCTAAGCTGCGCGGGTGCGCGGCGGCGCAGTCATCGTATTGGTGCCGCACACATCAGAATGTTGGCGCGCACCTGAAAATGGTGCACGAAAGTTTGAATGTCGCGCATTAGCTTTGAATTTAAAATAGTTTTGCTCAAAATATCAAAAGTTACCGCCCAGTGGTTTGGAAAACTGATCATAAACTAGGTCGATTTCATCTAATCATTCATTGCAATGTCTTGCGGATAAACTTTAAATTAGTTTCTTCTTCCTATTGTAAAAAGTGCTCAAATAGAAATAAGGGATTTGCTCCCGACACCGGCGATATAATACCCTAGCACGTAAACAAAGTTCATTGTTTTCTGATGGTGCCATCCATAATTAATAGTATGCATGTACTTGGCAGGAGAGAAGAAGGGTCGACTGATCCCAGCCTTTGAAAAACGTACATTGGTAACGATTCTGGGGAGCTTTTCAATCATAGCAGTCAATGAAAAAGTTTGGTTTTATTCACTTTTCTTTTAAAAAAAATAATAATAAATAGTTGCATGGTAATATAAAGATCGAACTAAGACTGGCTTTTGTTAGGGAACGGTGGCATTTTACATAGATCAGCAGTAAATTCAACTCGGTATTTCTTCATTTGGTTTAGTAATTAGACTTTGGTCCCTTAACTACAACAGCAAACAAAGATTGTGTTTCTAGAGTCCGAAAAAAAATGCCACTTTTAGATTTAAAACTCCATAGACATTCATCATTCTAGTGATGTTCTCGTAAGAAAGGGAGAAGACGGGGTTGAAGCTATCCGTGTTTGAAAATATCCGCTGGGGAGGGGGGGAGGGGGATAAAGAGTCGCTAGAATCCAGCGTCCGTACTTTGCGGATGGCCCCACTGTCAAACTCTCTGAGGTCACGAATTGACATTGTTCCCCACACACATAAACGTAGTCAACAGTAAAGTCATGCACTGGCGTTTCAAACTCCCATACACACGTTGTGACGTAAACTCGCCAAAAGTGCAAGTCTGAACGCGCATCAATCAATAGGTCGACTAGTTTGATAGTGACATCACGGACACTGAGTTCATGGGTTGGCCAGTGCGCGTGGTCTCATTGAAACTGAATTCGTGACGTCAAGATTCCAACTAGCCGGCCATTCAAAATCGGTTCATGCGCGCCTGTTAAGTGGATCACGGCTGTCTGATCAGTGGACTCACAAAATAGTCTATACCCAGCCGGCAACCCTACGTCAATCTGATAAATATTTTCGTAAGATTGGTAGGATTACCGCAGTGGCAGGTTCCCTACATCAAGCCGATGGCGGTGCGATGTCCTAACTAGGGATTTCAGTAGAAACGATGACATTCCTGTGCCAACTTGACGTCAAACGTCAGTCCTACACGTCAGATTCGCGCAGGGTGCCTGGCTGGGTACACATTGACATGGAGTCTTTGTCCACCTGTAGTCAGTTTTATGAAGGCTCTTTGTGAATAAGTGCACTTTCATATCTGCTTGAAGATAATTAGCAACCATAAAAACTGTGAATTAGCAGCTGTTTCACGATGAGCGATCCAAACGTTTGCCCTTTTTGTGCTGTGGAGAATTCGCCTCAACAAGACATGATAGCTACATGTGAGCCATACTTTACCAAGGTTCCAAGCCACGTTACTTCACGTAACAAGCCTGTTATTAAGTTATGATCTGTTTATGTAATGTTGCGTGAGATGTACGTACCATGTGCATTCTCTTAAATTGATTATTATCTCATCTTATCTCTATCAACGTGATTCTGTACGTATGTATGTATGCACAATGTGTTCCAAATGTAACTATCTAAATCAGACACTCTTTTATCTGCATTGCCATGAGTTTCAGCTACTACTGACACAGCATGCTGTAAATTTCTATACCGTGCAAGTAAAGAGTTTATCTTCAAGTTGAGATATATCCAGTGATTAACTACTGATTAAGTTTAAGCCTATTACGATATTTTATTTTACTCACCTATGGTACTAATAACAGTTATGCAGAACAGTATCGAAGACGCCACATCCCATTTTGTACCAGTGTCTTCAATTTCGGAGTCGATGTTGGTGACGTTGCCGCTTGTATTTTTCCCAGTGATCCTGGCAACTGCCACGCCCTCTGCATGAGTTTCTATCACTCGTAGCACATACTCATGTAGAATCTCTGGCGTGATACACGTGTGGTTTTCTGAAAGAAACAAATGTTTCAGATAGAAGTTATCTGGGTCATCAGGCCAAAATACTCACACAGGATTCTTGGGTCTAATTTCCCGACCGTAGTTCTTGTTAGTTCTATGTCAGTTTTCTGAAAAACTGGAGATCTTTTAATATGTTGAAGAGGTATAACAAATGCACGCCTTGACACTTGTTTAGAGTGCGTTGTGGCAATTATCAAGATGTTCGGAGTTTGCAGTTTATGCTAACACTTTATCATATAACTAACTAGATGAGCTACCGGGCATTGCCCAGAATAAACAATCATGTGATCCCCCCCCCCCCTCTCTCTCTAGTATAATAAAAGTAATAAACTACAGTCTTGCTTTAGAACTCATGCGCACCAGAACACTGCGCACCAAACTGAACGCTTGATACGGTTACTTTTTATGACATGCACGGTACTATATATTACGAAACAAACATGCAAATATACAGATTCACGAAATATCATAAAAACCACAGAAATACAGATGTTACATAGCAATAACCATTGTTATTTTTTAAAAATACATGCTTGAAGTAAACAACTTTTAATTATAGCCATCATCTTCCTTATCTTAATTGCCACCTTCCTGCCAAATTTGAGGCCTGAAGAGTGTATAGTTTGGTCAGTTAGTCATGCCAAAGGTTGCGAGTTACTGAAATATATAATAGATGCCGCAAACGTTTAATGTCGAATTTCTCAGTTGTCCAAAAAGTGGGATTGGAACAACAAAAACTACGGCCCTGATTTATGTGACACCAATTTCAGAAAATGTTATTGTGGCTTTGCCGCCAACGAAATTGTTCTTCAATAGTCAACTGGCCAAATCTAATCCTAATTCTAATCATATTCTAAATCTAGAAACCTTCACCGCGCAAAATGAAATGCAATTTGGCCACAGGGTGTACACATTGACCTCGAATTAATAAGTTATTTCACAATTTGACTCATAAAACATGACGTTCGGACCTCTACTTGTAAAGATCTTCTGTAGACTCGCTCCCCAAGAGCTGCAGTTCTTTGTTTGTCTCGATGCTCATTACTGCCAGTCATCTTGATGTAACTTTTCACTCTTACAAGCATTGAGGAAATACGCCGGCATGAAACATATACCCGGTTGTTTCGCCCTCCAGCACCTGATACGGATTCTTATTGTTATCAGATACAGCACACATCAATAACTCCATGCTGACACAACTGATTTTTTTTTGTTCTACTTCCCGCGGAACAACGTAGTTGATGCATGTTGAAAAGGGATCGAGTGTTAAGATATCTAGACCGGCATGCATCATTTAAGACACACGGCACTAATTATGATCAATGAAGACATTAATAACCAAAGACAGTTTAAAACAGCAATAAAGCTATCTCCCTCCCTCCCTCCCTCCCTCCCTCCCTCCCTCTCTCTCTCTCTCTCTCTCTCTCTCTCTCTCTCTCTCTCTCTCTCTCTCTCTCTCTCTCTCTCTTTCTTTCTCTCTCAACATAAATAAAAACAACTTACTCAAAAACTCTTCATGATCTACAGCAAAAGATTTTTTGGCATCCCTTTCGTTTTTTCCCTCCATAAAATGAAAGACGAGCGCACCGACAATGAGATAGGCGAAAGTTATGGCCACCATCACAACATAAATCTTCCTCTTCATCCTTGATGTTATTGATGATGTTGCAGTAGTTGTCCTCGATGATGATGATAATGGTGCTGCTGCTGTTGTCGCTGGTGGTCTCGCGGATAATGCTGCTGCTTTTCAGACCAGATAGCGTGGTGTGTTTTGTCATGGATGGTCTTAGTCTTAAGTAGTGTTATACTGAAAAGTGGGAAAGAAACGTATGGTTAAACTCATGTAGTATGTACTTTCAGACAGAGCCTTATCTCCGCTCTTCAAAGAGAAATTACCACATATGACACAGATGTTGCTCAGGGATGACAGTGGTGAAGGTAATGCACGCAGACATTGTTAATAATGACAATCAAGGCTATCAAGAACATAAATCATCACTGCCAAACTTAAAGACATATAAGAAGTTGGTGTTGGTTATGCTGCCTGTGTTTATCACTGCCTGAACGTTTGATAAGTCACGACAAGAACAGAACTAGAACGCTTTTCAGTTTGTGTAATCCTGTTTGGTGTCTGTGAACTATGTATTTCGGGAATTTTGGCATGTGACAGATCGTGCTTTTCCCTTTTCCTTGTGCTAGAGAGTTCCATCAGGATGGGACCGCTCCTCAGAACACAACCCTCCCCTTTGCCATGTATACTTTTCACAAGCTGTGCGTCTCTCCCACCCCCTCCCCCAGCTCTTTCCGAACGTGTGCACTTTATGTAGTTGACGTATGTACCCCTGGTCGTATTTTTGGATAAATCACCGTATAAACAGAACCGCTTGTCACTTTATATAATCTTGTTTTATGTCAATGCACCGAGTGTTTCGGGGATTATTGACGAGCCAGTAAGCCGATGTTTGCGTGTGATAACTGATGTTTTGGGGTTTTTTTTCTCTTTTTACTTGTCCTAAGGAACTCCATCATGCTGGGAGGACGAGGCCCTGCCAATGGCAAAAATTGTAGGGTGTTAGATTCTACTCTCTAATCTCAAGCAGAAAACAGCAATTAAATGTTGGAATGACGTAATTCTATTATCGACTGCTGGAGGGCCCTAAGGGCGTCTAGTTAGAAGGAAACAACACAGCGAAACGGGAAAGGGAAAAGATTCGTAACGCATCACCTGGAGAGCAGTCTCGGTCTGATCTTACACATCGTAGCCAGGCGTGTTGTGAAAAGGAAGGGAAGAAATTTCACGAAATATCAGCTGCTTGCGTTTGATGTTCTTGCCTAACTCAAATAAATTCTTCAACTGGCCAAGACACAAAGAAAAGTTTTAGCATCTCCATGGACGTAGCCATCTGGATACGCCACCGACGGTAGCAGACTCAAAACGCGTGAAGATGTAGGATATATATCAGACCCGCCAACTAAATGGCTACTTCTAAGAGACATCTCATTGGGCACACAAACCCCTGCCCTGAAAGCAAACTGGAACTATCAGTTCTGGTTTTCATAGAATGCGAATACACAACGCTGTTACTCACTTCATCACAGATGGCATAATATACTCTTCGTACAGTGGTATAATGTGCACACTGTCATTACTGTTTTGAGCCTTACTAGACTGGCCTTTATCCTCAAACTGGCAGGAAATCCTTTTTCGTACTTTTTTCTCACGCCTCCCCCCCCCCCCCCCAGCATCCTAAGTACAGGGCAATCCTGTCAAATAAGGGACAGTTACTAGGTCTGATAATATACTCTCAGTTTTGTTTTACTTGTTTTCTATGTACCTCAACACAGCCCCACACCAAAACACTAAGAACCATTGAGTATGACATCTCGATCATGGTGGCCTCTTGTTAAAACAATAATGAACATTATAAAGCGTGCAAAACATTTTCATGATAGATTCAATGAACAAGTCCCTGTGTTTCTAAGCCAAGAGACATCGTGGATGTTGGGAGCGTATCAATAATTTCTGGCTTATGAATAATTCATAGAGCGTGTCCTTTTACTCCTGAAGTGTTACGACATAATGTGTTTCCATGAGATCATTATTTTGGTGTGGCTTCATCTAAAATTCATCATCTCTGGTGTCAGGGAGAAATAAAAGATGTTATTTGAATTCACTGTTTGAAGTGAGGGCAATGCAGGGGCAAAGAATGTTAACAACAACCAAAGATAGTTGCTACGTCGTGTTTCTCTAGCCTTTTCGCTGACAACTTTTAGGGATCTGACATATTAAAGATTTGTGCTTGGATGTTTGGGAGGAAGGGAGGATATCTGGACTACACTTATTTCTCCATCTATCCATCTACGATTATCGGTCTGTATGTCTACTGCTTGTTGCTTGTTGCATTATGTGTTTTTTTATTAATTGCACAAGACAAAGTCGTGTGCTCAAAGAGTGCCGAGAGGTATGTAAATATAATATGTGTGGACGCAAGCGCCTGTTTGGCTGCTGTGTGTATATTTGTGGTCATACCAGTCAGTAAGCCCTGGTTTATCCCAGAAGCTGAGAAATTTGGCGAGGGAATTATTTGCTCTTTTAATGACATATTGGCACAAAATTTGGCCACGTATACATGTATATATGCCAGTGATTTAAAGTTTCGCTAATGAGAGATTTCATTAAGAGTGGCAATAAGCTTTCTTTGTCCAGACAGAT
The DNA here is from genome assembly GCA_963931925.1 of Onchidella celtica. Classification (NCBI taxonomy): domain Eukaryota; kingdom Metazoa; phylum Mollusca; class Gastropoda; order Systellommatophora; family Onchidiidae; genus Onchidella; species Onchidella celtica. The sequence continues at coordinate 7,326,537 of OZ007569.1, read as the reverse complement.
ATTATGAAACTTCCTTCCTACGTGATGGGGTTGGTGTGGTCTCCTGCAAGTTTTTGTGTTGCAAAGTAATTTTGCATGAATTTGTCTCCCACTTCAGCCTTTGCCTACATGTTTTCATTGCTTTGATCTTATCACATTCTCTTCCTTAGCCCTGTTCTCTGTGTTTTTCCAGACAGCCAGTTAGTGGAAAAGAAACATGTCCTTATATTTCCAATAGAAACACTGGCTGCATATTTAATTACAAATTAATCAATAAGTCAAACAAGAACATCAAATGGGTATATTTAATGAGCTGACAATGGACCGTTGTACAAAGTTTATAATTAGCTGGTTGCAAATAGCTAACACACGCTATAAGGTGGCCGGGTTTCGGGGAAGATCAGACAGTGTTGTTGGATCCAGAATGAAAACCACAATGTCGTTAGTTATCATTCTTTTATTCCCTCCAAGTTTTTGTCACTGTCTGTCTGTCTATCCGTCAGTTCATCAATTCATCGATAAATAGACCTGTCTTTTCTTTGCATTCAATACGTCCGTCAGGCTGACTGCACCCTATAGTAACTCATCTGGCTATAGATCTACTGACCCAATCACGGACTACCATACTCACTTTACCCAATGGAAAATCTTTTTCATGACTTGGCATATTAGCCCCTTCTTCACCCCCCCCCCACCCCCCCCCCCATTCTTTCTGCCACCCCCTTACGTATCATATAGTTACCTGATTCGACATGACACGATAAAGTTATAGATTTCACTGACGTGGATCTATTCCTGGAAAGATCTAATCTCTAATAAGATACTACGAACTGTTGATGGTGATGCATAATATGCAATTCTTGGCCTTAACTGCTTTACCTGGAGCAAGCATTGAAAACACAGCTATTAAGCAGAGATTGTCTCCTTGTGGCATAAAAAATAATAGTTGATTAAACTTTGTCTGACGGGGGTCATGTTCCTTCTGAATCGAGCTTATTTACTGACATTTTTTAACCTAATATCTTTTTATATATAATATTTCCTGCTCGGCCAACAAAGTAGGCTTCTCCATAGATCTAATAAACAAAAAAAATGTGCGTTCAGAGAATTCTTGAGCTCGTTATTTCATGAGAGAATAATTCTATCCAGATTTCCTGCACAGCCAATAACGTAAGGTCTCTTAAAGATTTAATACTGTACAGGAAAAGAAGATGGTTGTTTTGAGAATTCATTTACTTCTGTTTTTCCAAGAGGTTCCTTCTCTGATATTTAATTCTATTAATCTACAGCGCCGTCGAGAGCAGAACAGTGCAGTTCGACACGAGAAACGTTTGAGGGAAATGGGAGGTCACTCTGACAGCATTTGATGGAAGACTCCCAAGGGAGACGGGACATTTCTTATGAAGTTAATAGGGGTGGGGTGGGATACAGAATAAACGTTGTAATGGCAAGGCAAGTGGCGGATCTAGGTGGGGAGCAGGGGGGGGGGGCGACCCTTCCACAGAGCACATTCTTCAAAAGTGGCGCCTTTTCAGAAAGTTTTAACTTCTTTCGTTAATCACATTTCCCTTTTATATATATGTTACGGGCAAAGTATGAAATTCAGGCATTCTATAGAATGCCGAGACAAATTAGATAAAGTATGAAATAGAGTTATTATTTTGATTTGTTACATTGTGTGCCAAGGCATTATATAGAACGACGAGCATGGTCTAGGCAATGTATGAAATAACAACCATGAAAATGTTTCTTTCTGTTGGTTAATTGAAAAAAAAAAAATGTTGAAAATCAAACAAAAACTACCAAAAAAAAAAGTACAAGATCCTAATATTACATTAAATATACTGGTTCACTTGTTGCAGATGAATTATTAAGCAGAGTATGAAAACACAATCGTGGAATTATGTCAAGCAAAAAACCAGCATGAAGCTAGAACGTACGACAACTTCTTATAATGAAATAAATAAGATATTGATACACTTGTTGCAGGTGAATTAACTATTAAAGCAGAGTATGAAGATACAATCATGAACAGTTTTTTTTTTCTTTTAAGCTAACACGGAAATGACGATTCAAGCGTGTGTCGAAGGTCACAGGACTATTACTGGTGGAAAAATTGTAGGCCCTATAGTTTGCCTGGTTGTCTTTGACATTCTACAGGATGCCTAGGCAATGTGTATAATATTAAATACTTCATACTTTGCCGTCTCCAGTTCGGCATTCTCTTGAATGCCTGATTTCATACTCTGCCGGTAACATAATATACAAAATGACGATGATGAACTTCCTTTTTGACGTTACCTTCCTTATGTTTCCATTTTTATATACAAAAAATAACGATGGTAGCTTCTTTGTTTTTCATTTTTATATACAAAAAATAACGATGGTAGCTTCTTTGTTTTTCATTTTTATATACAAAAAATAACGATGGTAGCTTCCTTGTTTTCATTTTTATATACAAAATAACGATGGTAGCTTCCTTGTTTTCATTTTTATATACAAAAAATAACGATGATGTACTTCCTTTGATACGATGTTTCGATTTCTTAATACAATATAACAATGATGTACTTCCTTTAAAAATCGGTATCTTCCTCGTGTATTATTTAAAGTGCAAAATAAAAATGTAGAGCGAATAAATCTAAAAAATATATAAAACTACATGTTTTTGGTATGTGCCCTGGCGCTTTTTTATGTGCTTGCCCATCTTTTCATACGCCCCCCCCCCCCAGCTTCATAACCTGGTTCTGCCCCTGGGTAAGGAAGGACAGGCAATTGAGTTTGGACATGGGCTCGTGGGAGGCGGCGGGGGGGGGGGGGGAGGGGCGGGCAATTTAGGGCTACACTATTTTTTTTTCTTCTTTCTCTTTCCTGTCTCGTGTCGAGAGATCGATTTGACATATCAGTTTTCGAAAACTGTCTGCCCCTACAGAATGTATAGTCTGAATCTTCTGATAGCCAGTCCACTAGAGAAGGAACAGATCATAAACGTCTTCTGCTACCACTAGGAAACTGCCAATAGATCTGAAGTAGCCCAGAGTATTAAAATGTAAAACAGAGAAATAATTAGATGTGACCAAGAAATTATAATATCTAATAATTATTATACAAAGATTTCGATTATTACTGTTTCAGTGTTCAGTAATGGCGTATGTGGCATATGGTAAACAATGCTGTTCATGTTATGTTATGTTAAATGAAAAGCTCTCTCTCTCTCTCTCTCTTCTCTCTCTCTCTCTCTCTCTCTCTCTCTCTCTCTCTCTTTCTCTCTCTCTCTCTCTCTCTCTCTCTCTCTCTCTCTCTTTCTTTTTCTCTTTCTCTCCCCTTTTTTCTCTCCCTCCTTCTCTTTTCTCTCTCTCTCTCTCTCTCTCTCTCTTTCTTTTTCTCTTTCTCTCCCCTTTTCTCTCTCCCTCCTTCTCTTTTCTCTCTCTCTCTCTCTTTCTTTTTCTCTTTCTCTCCCCTTTTCTCTCTCCCTCCTTCTCTTTTCTCTCTCTCTCTCTCTCTCTCTTTTGCACTGTTTCTTCCTCCTCTTTTTCTCGTTCTGTCTCTTCATCTTTCTCCCTCTCTCTTTCTCTCTCTCTCTCTCTCTCTTTCCTTCTGTCTCTTTCTCTCTTCTTTCTCGCTCTTTCTTCATCCCTCTTTCTCTCTTTCTTTTTCTTCCTGCCTCTCCCTCCCTCTTTCTCTCTTTCTTTCCCTCTCTCGCCCTCCCCGTCTCGCCTTCCCCTCCTTCTCTTTCTCTCTCTCTTCCCACCTACTTCCCCCCCTCTCCTATATCTGCATGTCATAGTCCTTTCTCCATCTTCTTTCTTCACTCCACGTCGATCACGCCAACTCATCCCAATCTGCCATTTACCATCACCAGTCATCTATTCTGTACCATTACATATTGGTCATCATTTCAGGGGAAAACACGTACGAACCCGGTCATGGACGATGCAGATTATGCTCGTGTAGTTTTGCGATCCCTCAGGTATCTAACACTAACAGGGTGCCAGTTAACTGTATCGAAATACATGCGATCTCCGGGGGCAACAGATGTCTACTAGTGTTTCATGTTACTGTGGACCAATGGGTTCTCACCTGACATTACTGGCAAACTCTCAGTTAGCTTGGTCATTTTTCTAGGATTGTTTTATCAACGGATAAAGATATCGGTTATATAAATAGACAGACAGACAGACAGACAGACACATGGCAGGAGGGACGAACAGATGAGAAACAGACAGACGGACAACTAGACAGACATATGGACGGACGGGCAGACAAAGCCAGACAGTCAAATGGACGGATGTACTGGCAGACAGACAGACAGACATCCTCAGAGCACGGCCGCTGACCATGCACATTTGCAAAGATTATGCTGTAATCCTTATAGAACAAGAATGTTGTTACAAGTGCGTACGTCCCCCAACTATTTTGCGCTAGGGGTACGTATTTTGAAGCCTTTTCTGACTCCAGAGCTTGAGAGCTCCTCCCGAAATACTCCTAACAACAACCTTAATTAATTATTCTTTTAGATTTTCTTTTTCTTTTCCTCCTGTTTTTTGGTTGAAAGGGTAAGGGGGCTGGGTTAGGGATTCGATAAGATTTAGGGTTAAGGATAGGGACCGGGTTTGGGATAGGTATGTATGCGTACGCGCTACTAATGTAAAACGCTTGGAGTGCGTACGTGCTTTTATAACAACAGCCAAAGAAGAATCGAGACTCTTCGGAGAACAAATTAATGGCTTTGGAAAATCCGACGAAAGACCCGAAAAGAAACTCAAAATGTCGCAGGAACACACATTCCGTGACGTCAAGCGGGGACAAGGTGGTCTAGAGGCAAGGTGCTCGCCTCTCTGGCCAAGTGCAGGCATGTTGGAAATTGGATTTTTCTCATATTTTCAAGTCCCTGGTCCTATTGGGGGGTAGGATCGAGTACCTAGTCTTCTCGGATAAGGATGAAAAAATTCGGAGGGCCCGTGTGCACGTTGCGCACGTTAAAGATACATTGGCAGTTGGAAATCGTAAAGAGCAGGCCGGAAGGCCGCTGCCCGGGCAAAATTGAAAATTGAAATTAATAGATTAAAATTTATCCATATCACCCCCCCCCCCCCCAACACCAGCAACAACAAAATCATATATATATTGTTATTAATAAATATTCAAATATTATTTGAGTTGTGTGTTGTGTGAACTGCTGTGAGTTGTGAACTGCTGTGAGTTGTGAACTGCTGCGAGTTGTGAACTGCGCCTAACAGGCTGCGTTACAATTTGCTCTGAGATAGAGAGAGATACAGAGAGAGAGTGAGCGAGACAGGGAGAGAGAAAGAAGCAGTGCAGTGTGTTGAGCGCTTCGCAGGCAGCTCCATTCTGCTCTGTGGTTGACGTGTTGTTTCTGTAAAGCGCATAGAGCATTTTAAATGGATATGCGCTATATAAATGCTATACATTATTATTATTATTAAGCGAAACGAACCCATACCGGTTCGCTAACAGAAAAGGAAGAAATGGAAGAGATGAGGTAAAGAGTGAGAACGAGAGAACAAGCAAAGAGCAGTTTTATTTACACAAAAGCAGAAGAGCTTCGGGCGACAGTTCAATGATCAGATGGACACAGGAAGGCAGACACAGTAATAGGCACACATGAACGGACAGACACAATCAATTGCAACAGAGGGCTAGTTGTAGTCGTGGGCATTGAAATCAACTGGACTCTCGCCAGCTCCAGCTTTCATGAATTGGTCAGGGATTTTCCTACACAGGGGCCATCTATAAACTATTGTACGTGCGCTCGGAAGTCGGGGGAAGGGAGGGTCAGGGGGGATTGCCCCCGCAGTATGAAAACGTAAACGTGTGTATGTTGGGGTGGTGGGGGGGGGATCTAAGGAGCACACGCACTCTATTCAGTTATGGTGTTTTGCATTAAAATTACTAGTAAATTGAATAAAGGTTGTAAATGTATACAATGAAACTGTCAAATAATTCATGCATGCAAAATATGACTTGAATATCAAGGAATAATAATAATAAACATTCGCCAATCTACTGGCCTTACCCTCGTCATACAAAGAAGAGGGGGGGGGGGAGTGTGTGTGATACCAAATGTATGAAATCCTACATTGAGGAGGGGGGGGGGGGGGCAATGAACACCCAAATCGATCCCACGTACTTCATGGACACTCCCCCCCCCCCCCCCGAAGCTGAACAGAGGAAAACCAGACCATAGTCCCAGGGACAAAACGGTGGCTGACGTCATCGAGTTATCCGTTTGAAGTTTCTTCATGCCAACCAGTCTTCCGATCCACAAACCACCCGTCTCTGCCCAGTTATTTTCGCACTCCAGTGAATAAAGTCGTTTCCATCCATAGATGAGCATGTGTACACAATAAATGATGCACATGTGTCATTAAACCCTTTATGGTTTGACATGTGCACACAATTCCCTGTTTTGTACACACAGAGATCTCTTTATTGTTGAGGATGAATAAAGCGTTTACACCGTCATAATTATATTTTAATACACTCTATACACAGATGCCCGACATTGCCTTGAATAAAGCTGTGTTCTCTCTCTCTCTCTCTCTCTCTCTCTCTCTCTCTCTCTCTCTCTCTCTCTCTCTTTCTCTCTCTCTCTCTCTCTCTCTCTCTCTAATAATTTGCTTGCTTCAAACCTTGTACAATGCACAGCAGGGCATCATGCACTCACTTCTTGGCGAGGAAATTGCGCCAAATTGAATGCATGCCAAATACATGTGCAGTCTCCTGTGCGCTGGGCTTGTCAAAGGATATAAGGGAATTCAGAAGAATGGCACACATCCACTACAAATGCCCCACCCAATTGCATGTCATTACGAGGACGTTCAGATTGACCGGGGGTATTTACTGAACAAAAGAAATGAGAGCAAAAAAATTCAGCTACACAAAACAGGTGACAATTATAATTCTAAAAACTCCAGACTGGTTCCGACTGCAGCGTGAGCCCTCAGAGAGTGTTTCACTTGTCCATATTAACACTTTGTACACTGGACAGTTCCAGTGATCAATTAACCTTGTTAGCCAGCGAGTCCTAGGTGAATTCTCGTTCTTTTCAGAGATCTCAGTCAGAGCCAATTGTTTCAGAATCATGTCAGGTTCGGCCTAATTGCTTTATTTCACCTATGTCACCCGGAATTGTGATGTTGACCGCAGAGCATCCACCCCCACCCCCATTCCAGTGCACGGCGGCTGAGCAAGTCCATTTTTTGCAAAGATTTGTTTTTTTTGGCCAGGCGTTGAGCGTGTGCAATCGCAAAAATTGGCTGTAATCCAAAAGATGAATTGAAACTCTTAGCAGAGCCAAAGAGTATATGTATAAATAGAGAGAGAGGGTTCACTATTGGTCAAATTGCACTGCGAGACACGGGAGGCTCTGCGAAACCATTGTTAGCATGGAGCGGAAAGTAGATCGCTACGGTAAACAATATCCGTTTGTGCATTTCCACGGTTCGTAAGAGGATACAAACGGTTGTAAATAGTTTCAGTGAGCCCAAAAATATGAACAAACCACAGTGAACAGATATGTACACTATCTTCGGTGAAGAAGGTCTCTTTCAATTCTTCAGTTTCGTGTTTACCGCAGCGACCTAGTTTCGCAATTTGGCGGAGGTGAGATCTCTCTATACATCTATACTCTCTGGCAGGGCCTTGGGAATTTCGGCATAAGACGAAATAAAAGTCAAAATTCCGTAGGATCGAGCACAAGTTCTGTGACGCCAACTGTAACAAACCCGTCAAAGATTCGTAGAGTTAAGTAAGGCTCTTGTGTGTAACGCCTAGTTTGTATATTATATCTAGACTGATCAAAATAATATTTGGTGTAAACAGGCTTCGTCTTCGACTACAGTATTACCTCTTGATTTCAGTTCTCTTTTCGTTCCAAGAAACAGTGATATGAATAACGAAATGTAGAAACGCTTGTATTACACTGGGGAGTGATGTGTGTGTGTGTTTGGGGGGGGGGGGTTAAATTGGCACTCAGACTCCCTACTACTCCAACCCCTTCAATTTCCATATTTCACCTTTCACTGCTACAGGACAAATCGAGCTTCTCACAGACATTTTATTATACATTGAATTATTTCCATATAATTCAAAACGCTTGCTTTTTCGGTGCAATGTAATGGAAAATAGAGGATTCCCACTTTCAAAAATGTTACGTGCATTATATTTCAAACTGACAAAGGTTTAATGTGTTGGTGAAGCAGTTACTAGGAATCAGGAATCGGGGCCGATGTGATTCTTGGAAAACAATAAATTTCGTTAAAAAGAAGGGACTTTAGAGATTGAACAATCATCTTTCTCCTCCATCATGCATTATTGAGATGCGGAGCTACAGAATTTGTGACTCGGTTTCTCTGATCTGTCTCGTGTCAAGCTAACCTAAGGAATATCACGGGCTTGTTTCAGAAAACATTTCTCTTGTGAGTGAAATCGACCAGGGATGGGGTCAAGCTGTCTATGTCAGTCGGTGGGTGAACGGATGGATGGATGAATGACGAGTGAGTGAGTGAATGAGTGAGTGAGTGAATGAGTGATTGAGTGAGTGAGTGAGTGAGTGAGTGAGTGAGTGAGTGAGTGAGTGAGTGAGTGAGTGAGTGAGTGAGTGGATGGATGGATGGATGGATGACGAGTGTGTGAGTGAATGAGTGAGTGAGTGGATTGAGTGAGTGAGTGAGTGAGTGAGTGAGTGAGTGAGTGAGTGAGTAGTGAGTGAGTGAGTGAGTGGATGGATGGATGGATGGATGGATGTGTAGATGGATGGATGGTTGATTGAATGGACAGTGTATTGATGGGCGGAGCAAATAGTGAACAGATGGATGGAAGGATGGGTGACCTTTTGATTAAGGGCCCCAATCCCAAAAGCATAAGCAGGGCATAGAAACGCCAATACAAAAAATATATTATTATAAAATATACTAATATTGTGCTGGATGCCACGCCCATAAATTTTCTCTACCTGTCAACAAGATGTTTGGTGACAGTAAATGCCACGTCACAACATGCACAGCCAGGGAGATCGATGTTTTTGTTTATTCTTTGTGCACTTTTCAAAAAGAAAAAAATGAAAATGTCATGAACGTGTCCCATTGAGCAAAGGTGACACACAGCCCTTTGTTTACAGGCAAACTACTCTAGTGAATGGCAGAAATTTTTTGAAGTAAAAATAAGGGTAGCCACACAAAGGCCACCGAATTCGGTCACCGAGCCACGAGGCGCTTTAGGTGAGAAGAATTGCACTATGTAATTTCAACAACTGCACAAAGAGCCCACCTAGATTCGGTCCGTTTATATAGTGCAATTCTTCTCACCTAAAGCGCCTTGTGGCTCGGTGACCGAATTCGGTGGCCTTTGTGTGGCTACCCTAATACAGGTGTGTCTTACGTGAAGGTTAAACGGCCAGTAAGATGGACAGGGAGATGCAGCTTCGTGTTGTTCTTGTCAGCGTGCGACTCACACTCTAAAGATCGACTTTCAGTTCTATTCCGTTTGCGTATTATGTGTGTGTGTGTGCGTGGTTTTTTTTAATTATTTTGCTTTTTGTGTGTGTGTGTGTGTGTGTGTTTTTCGTTCGGTTCATGTTTGGTAATTTGTTTTGTTGTTTATGGTTTTTTATTTTTTGAGTGTTTTTGCTGACGTCGTTGTTGTTGGTGTTGTCATTGTTTGTTTGTTTGTTTTTGTGAGTTGTTTTTTTTGGGGGGGGGGGGGGGGAGTAGAATTTAAGAATAAGATTTATTGATCCATTTCAAAAAATAAAACCTAACGATGTTTGAGTACATCAGAAGGAGCATAAAAACCACAGAAAAACTGTGGGGTCGCAGCAGGGCTATAAGCAAAGTCAAAATTGGGCAAAAAGAAAAGGTTGTATGTTGCGAAGCCCCGCGTGAGAAATAAAACCCAAACAATACAAAGCAAACTAAAGAGAAGACAGAAAATACACAAAACTTTCGGCTTTCGCCTTTTTCAAGTGAAAAAAAAAAAAAAAAGACTTCAACAGGAACGAAGTGAAACAGTTTACTTAGCTGCGAGTTCTTGCTTCGTTAGCAGCACCAAAGCACGTCCGTCCGCCAAAAGCGTGGAAGAATACAACCGTTTCTTTTTGCCCAATTTTGACTTTGAATCAGAAGGAGCAATAAAATTAATTTCCAGCAAATCGTCACAAATGCCGACCTACAACTTGAAATTTGGTGAATGAAGGAAGTAGAGGAGAAAGGAAGACGCGACAGTCTTAAAATTTGAATGATCCCTTTATAAATTAGTTCTCCTCTCGTTACAGCCCTAACTCAGCTCTGAGCCACGCTCTATATACCAGTGCTTATGTGCCTTGCATGTTCATATTCACCATAGAATCTCAACCTGCTTTTCAGTAAAAATATATATATGGAGTTGATATTAAAAGTAACAAAAACGAGCAGGTTTTATGTACATGGGACAATATACACGTAAGAACAAATTTATTAATGTTGAAAACGCAAACGCAGTCGTTCAGCCTGCTGGTACAATGATCGTTTCACAAGTAATCTTAATGATTTCATACTTGGCAATGCAGTTTGCATTGCAAACTTGCCGAGCACAATATGTGAGTGTACATGAGAAAACGAGGCTTAAGTCGGCAACATGACATTTTGAGTTCTGTATATATAATAAAAGACAAGACATTTCTGATAAATTGAAGTCAGTGACCCCCATAAAACAAGATTTTGAGAAAAAGGCATTTAACAGTGGCAATAGCTAAGTGACCAAGTAATATTGGAATGATTCTTGTTAGGAGACCGTAGTCTAATTACAAAGCCGTTATAGAGATCATAGTGAGTAGTGTTCAATGCTCATCTACAGTTTACCCTGTAACATGCCACGGTCCCCTAAACAACAGCCAAGTTAGAAGTTTGTGTCGGACCCATAATATTTTCACTTCAAAGCCGTTTTTCTCAAAATCAGCTTTGCCGACTTAGGGTACCCACATAAAGGCCACCGAATTCGGTCACCGAACCACTAGGCGCTTTAGGTGAGAAGAATTACACTACATAAACGGACCGAATCTAGGTGGGCTCTATGTGCAGTTGTTGAAATTACATAGTGCAATTCTTCTCACCTAAAGCGCCTAGTGGCTCGGTGACCGAATTCGGTGGCCTTTGTGTGGCTACCCTACGCCGGGTTTTCTTATTCACAATCTCATATGACCAAAAAGAAAGTGAAAAGGTTGTAGGTTACAAAGCCCCACAAAAAAAACGGTCTAGAAAGATTACAACGAATCAGAAATCAGAAGGAAAAACAACAACGCAAGTTAAGATATGCAAGAATTTTCACAAAAAAAAAGAAAAAAAAAACTACAATTGAAACAAAATTCAAATTTCTCCTTCTCTGCCATAAATTTTTAATCTTTTTCCAAGTCGTGCTGCGACCTCGCGGATTTTCTGTGTTTTTATCAAATATTTTGTCAGTTTACTACTGAGCATAACAATAAGTGTCCACCAAAGAGCTTATTGAACACTCTCACCTTGCGCATGATTCTCGAAGTGTGCCGAATCGAAAGTTAAACATGCCAGACGATTTGGGACAAGCTGTGCTTGCTCATTTTTATGGGAAGGAAAAGGGAAGAATGGCCAGCTATGTTCTGCGTTAATTGTGTCGCAAAACGATGGTGCGAGAGTCAAAACTTTCAGCCGCTAGTTCTGAAAGCTTGAATTCGCAAAGAAAATCCACTGGACAATAAAAACAAGCCACCTGCACACCCCTCCCCACTCCCCTAATAAAGATGACAAAATCAAACAATTTCAAATAAAAAGACTAGTAATTACACCAGTGACGTGGGCTGAACATTAAGGGTAGCCACACAAAGGCCACCGAATTCGGTCACCGAGCCACTAGGCGCTTTAGGTGAGAAGAATTACACTACATAAACGGACCGAACCTAGGTGGGCTCTGTGTGCAGTTGTTGAAATTATATAGTGCAATTCTTCTCACCTAAAGCGCCTAGTGGCTCGGTGACAGAATTCGGTGGCCTTTGTGTGGCTACCCTAATTCTGTTACCTGACCTGTGAAAGCCTGCTAAAGTGCGTCCCAGAATTTGTGACCAATTAAAGTCGGCAATATCTTTAAAACGGATGGATGGAAATACATGTGCATGCATTTGAAGCTTTGCCTGAGGTGCTTTTTCTTTTTTGTCTGAGCAGAAAATTATTTTTCAGTGTAGATTTATGTAGAAGTGAGTAAAATCCTTTTACAAAAGTATATAGTTTATCAAGGCAGACGGTCTTTTCAAATTCTAAAGGTTTTACAATAGGTGACGTCACACGTATGACTTCCAATTTTTCTCCGCTTAAAAGAGAATACAATTTTCGCACTTTACTGACGCAACTTAATAAAGCGTTGACAACTCCCAGAATACACTCAAAAGTGAACGCCTACAGTACAGAAGCTTGGTATTCAGCATCTCCTCTGTGCTCCCTCCTTTGTCTAATTAAACCTTTACAAATAATGTTTTATTTGAGAATAAAGGTCTACTTATGAAGTTTGATGGTACTCCTCGCGGCTTCACCCTCACTTCTGCACTCGCTTGCCAAACGTGCTGTGTAGCACTAAATAGTGCCAGTGTAAGAAGCGGGCGCACTCTAACTAAATACATACTAAACCTGGAAGACCATACGATGTCAATTTCGGTCATTCAGGCTTTGACTTGTATCACTGGATGATATGTGTCATTCTAAGGCCCAAGCCTTCATCTACCCACACAGCTCTCTAGGCCTACATCTTACACGTCTATGCTAAATTTCTAAGTCTAGATCGATGTTTATAGGCTTCTAATAGACGTGTACTTACCAGTGAAATGTAAACTCTGATCCTTTCACTTGTCTGTTATTGCATTTATAGACAAAGCAAGTGTGAGCCAGCTTGATGTAGTTGAAATCGTCAAAACGAAGGTGAAAATGGAGGAAATGACGTCAGGGTCGCAGCCAATATGACTACAGCAGACGCTTGCCCAAAACAAAATGCCGAAAGGGATGCTCTACTGTATACATGCCTGTGAGCAACCTTCTAACTGCAGTGTATACTATAAGCTCTTTGGTTGCATTTCAAACAGTGGTGCAAATGTTGTGTAAAATAACTTTGTCTGATGTGGTTCGCTTTTGTTGTTCAACAACCTTGGCTGACCAAGTGGCTGGTTACACGACTCATTAAACCAGTGGCCGTGCATTTATCCGAATTTATCCGATCTGCCTTTACGTGGACATGAAAACATTCTGTTTTCTGACTTCACTACCGTATACGTGTTAGTGTTCTCGATTCCCTACTTGATGTAAAAAAAAAAAAAAAAATACTATTATCGTTTTAGTCTTCCTTCTTCCCTCCCCGCATCTCAACACTCTTTCCCTAAACAATATGACTGAAATTGGCACATTTTTTAATGAAAGAGTTCTGACTCTGACTCTAGTGCGCACTATAGGTAGAATGCGCATGACGTCACAGAGTTTTTGTTTTGTACTTCCGCCAAACAAGATGGCCGATGGATCAGCTGATGAGTGTAACTTCAAAATATGCCTAAGCGGTTAAAATACCTGCTGGTTGCATTGCAGTTGACTGTTGTGACAGGGGTGGAAAGGATGTATCCAAGCTGGTCAGATTCGCGACCATCCGTGTAAACAAGGGAAAGGAAGTGAAAGAATTGACCGAACGTCTCCCATGTGCGTATACACACGTGTCATTGTTTACAGTAGTGAACTTTTTTAAAACTCGCCGCCGATTGGTTCGCGACGCCTTAAGTGGGTCCGGACAGACAAGATGGTGGATATGCGCATTCTACCTATAAGCCCATAAGTCATGAAAGAACAGTCTTTCCATTCTGTCCTCTGTGTCCTTTAGTTCTCTTTATTGTCCATGTGTTGAAATTCTCAACAATTTCTGTTCTTTATTCCTCTGGTGTTGTTAAGGTCATCATCATACCTGATGGACGAACTATTATTACCTATAAGCAAAGATATTGGAACTGATAAAATAAGATAGCTAGTGCTTTTAACGTGCACAGATTTCGCCTTGCCACCGAGCGGCAAACGCGCGGAAGTCATGAAAAGTGCTGTATTTTACAAAGCCAAATAGGGAAAATATTTAATTTTGTTCCCTGTTGAGCTTTCGCTATAGGCCTTGATTGGCGTCACTTATTGTGGAATAATAACCTCAATTGCGTGGGAAAACTCTGGCTATTTTGTCTTTTTTTTTTTTTTAGTCGCAGTAGCACTGACACAATTTTGCATCATAAATTTATCATTATATCAAGCATTCTTTTCATAATATGAGCCATGGGCCCTTCCCCCGATCAGCACGCAAATTGTGTGCACGGTTTTTTTAAGTGGTGCGAAGAAGACACTGTCTCATCTTATCGTGTCTAGTATCTTTGCTATAAGCTCTTTGGTGCCCACAGTTCAGTGACGCAAAAGAGCGATACCTGCGAGTTGTCTATTGATTACTGAAAGCAATTAATTGAAAGAATGGCCCTACAGAATGAAATAATGTGTAGACAAAATGCCTACACTTCACAAACATTTTCTGGTTCTTCACATTATCCTGTTGAAAGGGTCGTTAACTGCGATGAGATATGAAAGATTCTCCGGAAACGGCCGACTGATCAAAGGCTCATCTTTTAGTTTGTTTTCTTTTTGCTGTTATTGTTGTTTTGTTTTTTTTTAATCTTGATTCCTTCTCTTCTATTCTATTAAATGCTAGTTGTAAAACGTTCGCCGAGGACTGAGATAACAAAAAAAAAACTTTAAAAAAACCGTTTCACCCAAATCTCTTAAATAATAATGTCGTCGTTTGCAATGGACGAATAAAACTGTCAATATGTATTTGCACTATGCTCAAAGAGGACAGTTTTCAGAGTTGAACCTCACTTTTTCCACGCCACATTTTCACATAACATTTGTATCTTTTCACATCCGTGTTTTTGCAACCAGCTTTATTATAATAGTTTTGAATTTTCCATTTGGCGTCTGTTATCAAAGAGAAAGAGAATAAATTATTAAGTTCGTTCTATCTCAGAAGTTTGCCACGATCAAACGAGGACAGTTTGCTGGAAAATCAATTTAATATCAGAAACAGTTTTATATCAGAGAACAAAAATAAATTACGACAATAAAAGGAGTCATCTTTCGTTCTTGCAGTCTGCTGTTTATGCACAACAGATAAGAACATTTGGACGCTGTGCTGCTTTTTTTTACTAGCTCATTATGATTTTAATGTACTTCATTTTATTCTATTATTTTACTTTATTTCATTTCATTTCATTTTATTTTATTTTACTTTTCTTTATTGGTACGAGGTGTGTCTCAAAAATAACTTGCCCTACCTTGTAAAATCTTGAAATAATAAACTAAATGCTTGAAACTTCACACAAATGAACACCAACATATACGGAAATTCCCGTTAAAAACCTTGTGGCACTGCGTTGAACGAATTAAAGTTACAGGGGTTTGTTTACACCATCTTTCATGAGTTTAACCAGAGAGTATGGTTTAACCATGCATTTGGCGGACGGACGTGCTTTGGTGCTGCTAAAGAAGCAAGAACTGGCAGCTAAGTAAACTGTTTCACTTCGTTCCTGTTGAAGTCTTTTATTGTTCGTTTTTTTTTTTTTCACTTGAAAAAGGCGAAAGCCGAAAATTTTGTGTATTTTCTGTCTTCTCTTTAGTTTGCTTTGTATTGTTTGGGTTTAATTTCTCACGCGGGGTTTTGCAACATACAACCTTTTCTTTTTGCCCAATTTTGACTTTGCTTACAGCCCTGCTGCGACCCCACAGTTTTTCTGTGGTTTTTATGATATTTTAAGAAAGATTCATCAGGGGCGAATCAGTGTTGAGGAAGGATCACGACCTGGAAGGTCTGTGACTGCATGTGGAGATGCAAACATCGCTATTGTAAAGACAGCCAATGATGAAGACAAAAGGAAAACATGCAGGGAGATATCAGATGAAGTTCCTATTTCTTCTGCTTCGGTTCATAGAATTTTGACTGATAAACTTGACAAAAAGCAGATGTGTTTCTAAATGGGTGTCCCATTTGCTGAATCAAGGTGAAAAGGAACAACAAGTGACGTGCGGCGGAAGTTTTCTTCGTTGTGAGGATCAGCAGTTTTTTGGATAGAATAATAACTGGCCATGAGACCTGGGTCTATTCTTGGGACCCAGAGCTGAAAAGACAATCCGCTGTATAGCTGGTCGCCGATGAACCTCGCCCAGTGAAAGTTCGTTGCAAACAGGGTGCATTGAAAGTCATGCACATTATGTTTTTTTTATAACAAAGGCGTCATCTTATCGTAGCCTGTTCCAATAGGCACTACTGTCAATGCCACTTACTACAAAATGGTTATACAAGAAAAGTTACGACCTGCCATAAGGAAAAAGCGACCTGGATTGCTTGAAACTGGTGTAATTTTCCACCATTACAACGCACCTGTGCATACAGCCAATGTGGTGACAGAACTTCTGCACTCGTATAACTAGGAAATATTGAATCACCCCCGACATTCTCCTGATTTGGCCTCCTGTGACTTTCATCTTTTCCCTAAAATGAAAGAACACCTTCGGGGAGAGCGGTTTGAGACAGAGGAAGACATTATTTTGGCCACAAAAGCTGCTCTTAGAATGCCGGACAAAGAGACATGTCGCCGCCTTTGAAAGCTTGTTGCGTCGGTGGCAGAAGTGCTTGGACAATGTTGGTGACTATCTTGCATAGCTAATATAATAAAGGTACATTGTTCCAAATTTGGTGACATTATCTTCAAAGGTTTTTGAAATGTGGGACAGGGAAAGTTATTTTTGAGACACACCTTGTATGTTGTATTCAGGTAATAAACAATGAAGTGAAACACGTTAACACATTGGCTAGCACAAGTATTGCCATAGTAGAACAAAATGCATGACCAATATATCGGTTTACTGGTATAAATTAATAGTCACTGAATTTTATAGATCTTCGATAAGGTATTAAAGATGATAGCCACAGCTTGCACTGGTAACATATTTCCATTATCGGGTGAGAAAGATGAAGCCATAACAGTGTATTCTGAATACAGTTAGGATGTCATCGACTTGCGGAATCGATTGACTTCACCAGCAAAAATGTGTGATTACAACTGTGACAGAAATCAGTCAATACACTCGCACCTGGAAGGTATTTTACACTGTTGTGTTATTGATCTGTGTACGATGTCTAGGTCTATAGTGGCTAATTTTGTAGACATGTAGCGATACACTGAGATCAATGCTTAATAATTATTACTATAGTCCCATTAGAAGGGGTTTAACTTTGGACATTTTGATAGACCCGGTGTTAGAAACAAGTTTTATTGTGTTTGGAACAGCACAGAAATGGCTGCAGGACTTTTATACAGGGCGTCTCAAAAAAGTACACACAAATGAACAGCTTAACATTGATTGCAACTCTTTTGAACTGCGTCGTCAACAGTGTCTGGTCCAGAACCATCATCATATAATTACACACCTGTCTTTTTTAATTTGAATTAAAATCGGCTGCATCTAAATGACATTGTATTAATAAACATTCAAAGTGGGTAATACTACAAAATTTTTCTTTCTTTCTTTTTAGATATACACTGTACATTTATCAACTTCCATTTTGATGCAATTCTCTCTATGGACCTTGGAATGAATTACTTGACACTGGTAACAGGGCTCATGCCACTGCTGCATACCATTCTAGGCTGTTTTTGTTTTACCATTGGTGTTGTTGTTTTCTAAAGAAAAGTGAAAGAAAACTGACCAATCACAGGCTACATACAAAACAAATTTTGAAAACTTTATCAGTGATAAAATTATACGAAAGTATTTAATTCTATTGTTAAACTTAAAAAGCTCTGAATTGGAAACACAAATAAAGAAAGTGTAGCCAAATAGACCGTGAATGGCGCAAAGTGGCCGTTATCGTGCCGACCTACCGTGAACCCCGAACTCAAATTCAAATACAAGACACACAATGCCTATTGCGACAAATACGAGCTAAACACCGTGCCTGATGTTAAAGATGCTAGACATTATCTGTTGTCTCAACAAATATGTACACAGTTTGCAGCTGAAGGGTAAAATATACCCCCTAAAAAAAAAAGATACTTCTGGTCTTACTTCAGCAGTAATAAGACAAAATAGTGGTCGCTTTCTCCGTCTCTGTTTTTAGAACAAAAAATCTGAGTGTTTGCACCCTGAGTCCTTGCAGTTAGGAGTCTGCCGCCCCCCCCCCCCCGCCCCCTATATGCCCGCCAGTAACACTAAAATCATTTCCAAACAACAAAATAAGTGTCTACGTGGAGTTTATCATTCGACTTATCGAATGAATGGTAAATTATACAGGCTGGTTGTTTGTTTGTTTGTTGTTGTTGTTCATTTTGTTGTGTTTGAATGTAATATTGTAAAATCCAACATGGCGTTGCTGCCAAAATGAAACTTGTCACATCGCATTCAGTCGTGAGTTGGCCTGAAACATTATGCATATGGCGCCAGTTTGAATGAATATTATTTTTATTTCACATGTAATCTGTTGTCTAGACTTTTTTCCCTTGAAACATATGCTGCATGGCTACAAAACACTTTTGCGCCAGGCACAAAATTCTCAAATGAGCTATGTAGAGGGCAATGTTTGAGAAGATTTACGTGTATTTAAAACAGGTCGCAGCCAGGGGCCTCTACATGTCTGTCAAATAAATAAATATAAAAAAAATTGTGGTTATATTTTCCAGGTTGGTTCCCTCAGTTCACACATATGCCTGAAGGCACGGGGCTCGTCCTCCTCCCCAGGGTATCAGTTTATCACCGTTCTCGGCGGACGGCTCCCCCACCACGGCCTAGCCAAACACAAGTTCCCTAACCGTTAGCTCGTCCAGATACTCTTGTCAGTTGGAGTCAATTTCTGAGCAATACAATGTATGTACCTATTATTGTTAGATGGGAGGCAGTTGCTTAAGGAATGTAAGAGACGAGACACAGGTGTTCTACCAGCGTGTCTGGGATAAGAGTTTACATGGGTGTAGAATGGTGTGAACGATGAGGGGGGCAAGCCAGTTGGAAATAAAGGGGGTCCATAAAATCTGTATATTCGATTTTGGAGTTGTTGTTGTTGTTTCTTACTCCACCCTCCCTCCTCCCAATTGTACGTTTTACTAGGTTCTCGAGCGACCATTAGAGCGGTGATAAGGCCTTGATATGTTAAAACTTGGGCCTTTTTGGCATGGACGATTTTTTTAATTTGATTATTTCATTAGAAAGGACAAAACCCAATTTTTTTTAATATTATAATCTTGCAACATTTATGTTGAAAAAACACTTAAATACAAAAATTATGTTTAATTTACTATCATAATTGAAAAGCTCACGAACACTCCCCAGAATCCCCCCCCCACCCCCAACCGCACCCCACCCCACCTCCCCAGGCACGCTTTCGGACACCGGGATCGCCTCTTCATCCTTCCGAGGGTATTTAGTTAACGGGTGGTCCCTGGCAGGAAGATCAGAAATGTGTAAGTTCTGCGTAAGGAAAGTGGTCAGGCGTGAGAGAAGGAGAGTGCGGGGCACCGAGAATAGAGTGACCAAAGGCACGTTAATTATGATCAAATAAACTCTCAAAATCAGACGTTGCTTTTCTGCGACAAGAGTGAGCGGTATATACCAGAATGTGTGACCTGTGTGGTGTGAGTGTACACAGTCAAGTCGTGGACATGTCCTGCAGGTGGCAATGCAGTGCAATCAGTGAGCCAGTGTGTGTGAAATGAAATCTGGGTCACCTGTATGAGTGTATACAAATCAATGTGTGCTGTGCGCATTTAGAAGTGAGCATGTTTTAATCGTTTCTACTGTATAAAGAGAATGCTATTATAATCCTGTCTACTTTGGAGTGAAACCAATATAGTTACCACATACAAGCGCACCACTCGTTTCTATACTCAGGGTTATAGATTTTGTACCCACCGAAACATGAAACAGTAAAGAAATGCCACTGAAAAGTATGTCATGAAGTCACTAAAAAAGAAAAAAATTTTAAAAAGTACAAACCTGTAGACTAAACACCACCGAAGCAACAAAATAATATAATCTTTTTTTAAAGAATGTTGTTACAAGTATGTAGGTCCCCCACTTTTTTTTTTCGCTAAGGGTATGTATTTTAAAGCCTTTTGTGACTCCAGAGCTACAGAGTTCTCCCCCAACCCCCCCCCCCCCAGAATACTCCTAACAACAGCCTTAATTAATTATTCTTTCAGATTTTCTTTTTGTTTTCCTCCTGGGTTTTTTTGGTCGAAAGGGTAAGGAACAGGATTAGGGATTGGATAAGATTTTAGGGTTGAGGATAAGGACAGGGTTAGGGATAGGTCAAGGAGCTTACAACAAATGGAGGGCGGACTCGGGTCACGTGACCGTGAAAATTTGATCCCTTCTCACGCCATTGTACTGGGGGCATTCGGCCAGAGCGGCTTCGGTTTGTTTACGATCGATACCAGTACAATGGTGAAAACGTGTGTTGTTTTTGGCTGTAAAGCCCGTGATAACAAGGACTCTCAAAGGAGTTTCCATGGGTAAGTATTCTTTACTTTGGTATAATTTGTTAAGTAGTCCCAAGATTTAGAGATTATATGTGTACTTTGCTTAGAATATTCCCAAACAGTAGCCACGGTTAGTGACAGAGACTGGCACGTGGGCCGAGCCGGCATCGGTATTGTGTTACGGTAACACATCATGCTTTGTAGCGCTTCTCTGTTATAGACCAAGAACTTGTTGAAGCCCTTGCTGCATGCATTGTATTCTAATTGATAGCACCAACTTATGAATATATAATATATCATGAGATCTAGATAACCTATAACGATTTATCTATTCTTGTCCTCTCAATCTAATCTAGGGCTCCACTAGGCTTCCACACGTTGTCTTTAGTCCACCTTACGGTCCACACAACCTTCGCTACAGTCTCTTTAAACTAAGTTTTTTTTTTTTTTTTTCCTTCGTCAGATTCCCCTTTTCCAGGCCCGAAATTTGTCAGCAATGGGTCAGAAATGTTAACCGTCAGGATGAAAAGACGGGTCGGTTATGGCAGCCCACTATTCACTCACGGATATGCAGCGACCATTTCATAGTTTCTGACTATGAAATTGATATGGCTATTAAAAAACTGCGCGAGTCCGCTGTGCCAACTATTTTTCCAAACCATCCACAAAGTCAGCAGCCAAAGGTTACCCCAAAGCGACCACCTCCAAAGAAAAGAACATCCCCCAAAAAACGCCACATGGAATCTCCTTCAAATCCCTCCTTAGCAACTAAATTTGTCAAGCTTAATGAGCACAATTATTGTTGCCCGAGTATTGAGACAGAATTGGCTCAGGCAAAGAACAAGATTAAAAAAAGAGAGGAACAGATAGCAGGAAAGAACAAAGATATAAAATCACTAAACCAGAAACTTCAAAGAAGAGACAAACAAATTTCGAAACTTTTGAATGAAATGGAAAAAATGAAAATGTTATCACAAGAGCAACACAACATCCTTAATGCCAACTTCGATGAGGAAACGTTTACTTTGATTGAAAACGAGCTGAAAGCCTCTTCGACTAATCCACATGGAATGCGATATTCAGAGGACTTGAAGAAATTTGCAGTAACTTTACATTTTTATAGTAGTCAAGCATACGATTATGTAAGGAAATTTTTATCCCTTCCTCACCCATCATCTATTCAGCAATGGGCTGCAGCGCGTCATTGCAACCCAGGGTTCATGTCTGAGGTTTTTGAGACACTAAAGATAAGTCTTACTGAGGAAACCAAGAACGTTGCAGTTATGTTTGACTGCATGCATCTCAAAAAGGGATTTGTATATGACCCAGAGTCAAAGTCGTATATAGGCTCAGTTGATCTCGGCCAACTGAGTGCTGATGATGATGACGCCCCTGCTGGACAGGCTTTAACTGTTATGGTTGTTGGTTTGAAAAAACACTTTAAACAACCAATTGGCTATTTCTTCATTGACAAAATAACAGGAGAAACCCAAGCTCAAATTGTCAATGATTCATTAATTTTACTTTCCAATGCTGGGTATTTTGTTCATGCTGTTGTGTGTGATGGCTGTTACACCAACCAAGCAACAGCCACTTCGTTGGGCTGTGTTTTAAAGCCAGCAGAATTGAAATCTTCATTTACCCACCCTGTTACAAATGAACCAGTGTTTTTTATTTTTGATGCCTGCCATTTAATTAAGAATGTCAGGAACTGTCTTGGTGATTTAAAACAGCTTTTCTATGAAGGAGATTTAATTAATTGGGATTTTATCGTGCAACTTGACAAGCTGCAAAGAAGTGACAACTTGGTTCTTGCCAACAAGGTCCGAGGGAAGCACGTAAATTATGAAAAGAATAAAATGAATGTGAAGTTTGCTGTACAGACTATTTCTTCCTCAGTTGCCAATGCTATTGATTTTCTGAGGGAGGACTTAGTCTTGACCCAATTTGCAGGAAGTTCGGCAACAACAAAATTTTTGCGCATTTTTTACCAGTTATTTGATTTTTGTAATTCTTCAACCCCTTATGACAGAGGAATGAAAAGTCCCATGATGGAGATGAATTTACCATCAAGGAAACTTGAAATTGATGAGGCCATAGATTACATTAAGGGCCTTAAAGATTCAAAAGGCAAGCTGCTTATTAATGGAAAGCGGAGAACTGCTTTTGTAGGCTTTATCTGCACACTCAACTCAATTGTGAGCATCAGCGAGAGACTCCCTAAAATTCCACAATTACAAGTACTTTATGACTTATCGTTTGTCTCAAGACCATCTGGAGACTTTTTTCAGCAGAATCAGACGGAAAAATGGCTGAAATAATAATCCAACCCCGGCACAATTCAAATGGGCATTGCGAGCTCTTCTTTTGAAAAATGGTGTTTTGCCTTCAAAAAAAGCAAATTGTGTGGCCATTGAAGAACCCACAAATCAGATGATCAGGCCAGAGGAAGACGAAATCTCGTCAACAACTACAAAAGAATTGCAGCACTTAGTTACGGTTTTGTCAAAGCCAAGCATTTTCCATGACCACGTACTGTTTTATATCAGTGGTTTTATTGCCCGTAAAGTATCTGAGAGAACTGAATGTTCCAAGTGCACACAGAGCCTCCTTGTGAAGGACCAGGGAAGTCAGTCTTCAGTATTCACACAAAGGTGTTCAAAAGGAGGGTTACTTATGTGCAATGATATGTTTGTTGTCATCAAGGAGGCAGACAAACACTTGCGGTCCATTTTAACTGCAAAGGGAGTCATCAAAGGCGTCAACCAACACCTTACCCTCAGTGTCACCAGGAATGTCCTCGAGGCTGTTAGCACTCAAGTTTTTCCCAATATCTGGGCGCATAGTATGGCAATTACAAATACTGAAACAGAAGACAGCCATGTCACCCAAATAATTAAAGAAGCTTGTAAGATTTTCTGTAACATTGTTGTTCATCATCATGAAAGACTCATCAGCGACAGGTATATCTTTAAAGACAATGGAACACAAAGGCACAAACTGACAAAAACAGTTCTTTTCATGCACCAATAGCCTTTAGTTGGGTTTTTTTTGTGTGTGTGATTTGTATATATATTGCAGTTTCCCATGAAAGCATTTTCCTGCTTGATTACTGGAATTTAACATTATTGTTTGATTATTGGAGTTTTCCATGAACGTTTTTCTGCTTGATCATTGGACGTTTTACTATACTATAAAGGAATATTTCTGTTTGATAATTGAGTTTACCAACTCCTCTAGTTAACCAGGGCTTCACCTCCTTGGGTGGATGGGAGGAGGACGTAAGGTGTCTAGATATTACCTGTCACTGGAGAGAGAGAAATCAACCATCGGAGCAGAAACCTGTTGAGCTCACGACGTGGGTGGGGGATACAAGGAATGCTCCAGCTACCATTTTCAACCTCCTCCATTCTGACAGGCAGTGTTACGACCGTTTTGGGGTATACCAGGAAGGAATTTTTTTGTTTGATTATTGGAGTTTACCATGGAGACAAGCATTGATATATAGCCTATTGCTTGGATTGACAGTGATCACCACACTACCTGCTTTAGGAATGATACCATGACATCATCAACCTGATTATGTGTAGGCAAGCGACGTTTGGCAGAGTAAAGGTAATTCGATCTAAATGTTTTATATTCAGTGCCTAATGTCTATTTTCTTTGCTATTCAACCACACACTCTAAGACTAACAATGTTACAATCCATCTATCAGTACTTGTCATTAGTCATAATTAATAACCATAACATAAGCATACAATCAGTATTTATCAGCTTTTAAATCTTGCATTATACTTAGAATACAATGACAAGTCTCCTAGGTCAGTAACTACTAACAGTAACAGGTTTCTCTTCCTTTCTATAGCCTATCTTACCAAGCAAGGATCAGAAAACACTGCAGAGCGATATGATGGCCTACTGACAAAAATAATCCAGTAGAGATCAAATTAAAACCCCTAGAACTTTACATCTGATCTACACCTTTAAAAAAAACAACCAAATGTTTAGCCTACTTAAGAGTATGTATAGCTATTTTATTTTTATGTAATTTATTTTTTTTTTCTTGGAGAGGGGTCAGTGAATAATATAAATGAAATAAATGTAGTGAAAAGTCAGGTTCTACCAAACCTATTTCAACTAGCCATACAGGTTGCTGCGCGCGGCAGTCATTGGTAACGAGAAACCATGCCCCCAGTATGGATGCCGAGTCAGCCATGTTACTTCCCACGCGTCGCGGGCTCGCTGAGCGAGCGAGTCCGCCCTCTATTTGTTGTAAGCTCCTTGGGATAGGTACGTACACGTACGGGCCCCTAGCGCAAAACGCTTGGTGCACGTGTGTACAAGTAACAACTGTCTAAAATATGACTGTTATCACCCGAAAATAAACATACCATTCCAGTGTATATTCAGCTTTTCATAGCTATTTCGTTTCCACAGCATAACTTCGGAAATCTGAGATCGCTACAGAGATGCCACTTCGTTGAGGCAGTGTTTAAACTACAGTTTTATCATTGATTTTGTTTATTAAATAAAAAAAAGTGACCTTATGACTCGCTTTTCAGGAAGTAGCAATGTTTTAGCATTTTATGATCAACATCTCTTCCGTTTCACAAGCTGACACAGCCGGTTGATCAAAGGCCGTGGGAAATAATGAGATGCAATCAGTCAAAGATTATCTTCCCGGATGACTGAGGTCACTTTTCATTATGGCTTTCAAGTCACTCAACAAGCTGTTCCATTGACTGTAAACCGTTTTACAGTCAAAATGAAACTCCAAGGACATCCCTCAGCAATACCTAAGGCACTCTTGATATTTGATGAAAATTACCTCCAGGTGTGGCAGCCGTTGCGCACAGTTGATATGGGAGAACAATTATATGGCCTGTCACGGGCGTCAGTTGTCAAGACGCTGTTGCAATTCCTGGCAAGCCTCGGTCAATTATCTGTAGCAACGCTGGGAGACATCCCAAACGATTTATAATAAAATTTTACACACACTCTTTCTCTTGTATTGGTGTCTTGGAATACTAATAGAGTATAAATACAGAAAATTTCAAAAGATTTGAGTACTTGGAATTGTTACAAACAAGGTGTTCGCCTCTCATGCCGAACGTATCGGGTTCAAATCTCGGTCGGTGCAGGCATGTTGGAATTTTTGGGATTTTTCCCGTATACTCTCCTGTCCCTGATCCTATGGTAGGTAGGATCGACCACCAAGTCTTCTCGGATAAGGACGAAAACTTCGGAGGGCTCGTGTGCACGTTGCGCACGTTGAAAATGCCTTGGCGGTTGGAAATCGTGAAGAGCGGGCCGTACAAGGCCGCTGCCCAGGCAAAATTCTAAAAAAAACTTATCCCTACCACAACAGGAAAATAAAACCAAAAAAAAAAAGTGAGGTGTAAATGCCAAGGGCAGCAAACCTCCTAAAATAAAGAGCTAAACACACAATTGTTACAAATTATACTCTGTGGGATTTCTTACTTATGTGCCTCTTTGATAAGATGTCATATCCTAACATGCTATTGTGCAAAATAAATAGATAGATAAATTTATGAATAAGTAAATACATAAATAAATACATAAATAAATACATAAATAAATAAATAAATAAATAAATAAATAAATAAATAAATAAATAAATAAATATTATTATAAAAATTAATGGAGGTACTATTTCGTTGTGGTTTAATTATGACCCCCCCCCCCCTCCCCTCTCTCTCTTTTTTTTTCTTTCACTCAACCCTGCAGCCTGAATAAAAGTTTCAAAAACGATAGAATTAATTTTCTTCATGTCAACTAAACTATCCCAGGCTCCTTTTGTATTGTGTTGATTCAAGTCTGAGGCAATCTTTTACAGCGTCTTTGTGGTGGCAAAATACATTTCTTTGCTCTCTTTGGCAGGCTCAACCCATGGGAGATTGTGTTTGACACCCGTTCAGTTTGGTGCAATTTCCCAGCCAAGAAACTACTGCCCTGGCACATATGAAATCCACAGTAAATTGTGGGTTATTTTGGGAAACTAACTAGATCAGGGACAAAAGGAGAGAGAGAGAAGGGGAGAAAGAGAGAGAGAGAGAGAAGGGAGAGAGGACAAGTTTATCTCGGCCAATAAATAATTAAATAAACTCGCACTATTGTATAGGCAATTCTTTACAATCTCATGTTAGATATAGATAAGTTGTTAAACACGCATCAATCTCGGACAAACATAATTTATCACCGTCCTCGATCTATCAATATCACTGACTGCCAACCGAGGCCGTAGGTGTTGTATTGTGATTAAGCCCATCTGCTGGTTCATTTTTTGAGTAGACCGTCAATATTGCTTTTATCAAGGTCTCGGTCAGTGACATCGCTGAGCCAATACGTTAAGTGAACAGGGCTAACGTTTTTGACATTGTGTAGGGCTAAGACCTCTGCAGGCTTCATAGAACAATGTAACTCTGTCAGGGCAGCTGGCTAACCACCAGTGTCAGCAAACCTGCTGACATCTTGTACTAAGATAAGATGAGATATGATATGAATCACTTTATGATCCCATAATGAAAATCTTTTTCACTGAACGTAACCTAAAGAGCACATACATACATGTAACAAATTATTACAAGAACATGTCATAACTTTGTAACAGACATGTGTAACATAATATGAAGTAACATGACATTGAACCCTTATAACACATGGTACAGATCTAGCTAGAATGCCGTGTTCAGACCAATTGCAGATGGTAAAAATTATCTTCTATATCTAATAACTCTACAAATACAATGAACTTTCTGGCAGCAGCTGCAGTATGTTCTGTGAATTTCCCTGTAAACATGCACAAAAAATGCCACGCTTAAAATCCGTCCCATCAAGAAGCAGTGATGACAAAAACGTAAGTACGAAGAAACATTTAACTCAAAATGTTCAGCACTCGAAAGTCGGGCCGTTTAGAAATGGAGAATCTGAAGATATATCGCAGATCGCCTCCAAATCTCCATGTGGCCATAGAGTGACATGCCAGATACACCAACCTGATCTACGTTCATATACATTTCACTGAGGGGATCTTCTTTTTTTCTGTCGGTTTCCTTCTCTCTCTCTCTCTCTCTCTCTCTCTCTCTCTCTCTCTCTCTCTCTCTCTCTCTCTCCACTCACCCCCCCCCCCCAAAAAACCACCCTTTTTTTTCTTGCCTTTTATTTTGATGGACAAAGTCGCTTCTGGCCTTCCTTCAAATCAACATCTCTCATTGTCCCTAGATCAACTATTCTTGTTCTTCATTAAACAAAAAGTTCATAAAAAATAAGTTCTTTTTTCTTTTTTTTATCGACGTTTTTCATCCTCCAAACCAGTGGTTCTCAACATGGGCGATATCGCCCCCTGGGGGCCATTTTGATTTGGGGGGGGGGGGGAGGGCAAACATGAAGAAAAGGGAGACAAGGGGGTGAAAATGATGGGGGTGGGGCCAAACCATGAATAGAGGATTATTTGGGAGCAGATACAGGGCAACCACTGACTTGTTCAACATCACACATAGATGAGTTTTATGAACAGAAGAGGCCTACCTTTTCTTGTTAGTGCATATCTGATAAAGAATGCTTTCTGTTTTATAATGAATAATCAACACGCCTATTGTTGTCATTAACAAAGCTTTGAAAAACTGAACATCGTAACTGTGTGTAGTCTGTCTTCTTGTGAAATGTATTTGTTGGCTTTGGGCGGAGATTTCGGGGGAGGTAGGAGAAAGGGGCGATGACAGAAACTTTGGAGCCTGAGGGAGCGATTGACTGAAAAAGGTTGAGAACCACCTTTCTAAACTAGTGATTCTCAATGTTACATGAACCAATGTTTTTCATTCTTCACTGATTAAATGACAGTTTCTTATTTTTCATCCTAAAATCCCTAAACCTGTGATTAATATTTGAACTGCTTTACACAAATTAGAGATTTAATGGAGATGTACATATCTCAAAATATTAGTGCATCATTTTCACAGCTCAGGCATTAGCGACAGAGAACTAGAGAGACAGAGAGAGAGAGAAAAATCGTAAATGAAGATCAAGCAGAAAAAGGCTAGAAAACTATCAGTGTCTCGCTCAGCCTGGAGCATACAAAGTACGTTAACCTCCTGCGGTCATGACGTTCCGGATATGATCACTCCTGTTATAGAGGAAGCTCACAGAACAACAGATGTCTCACTCTCGGTGTTCGCCTCTATAGATAAAATTCCCCGTCGTTAATCCCCTCTTTCATGGCTCATCGCCCAGAACGGAAATCCCAGGCGGGATGCTTTACAAAACACAATTTCATAATTGTGATATTGTGTGCTTCGCTTATTAAGACTACATTTGCTCTCACTGAGTCAATATAATGTGAATTTGTTTGTGTGTCTTATCTGCTTGCAAGTTTGCAGGCCTCTGTAGAAGGCCACTTGTGTTTTAAACATCATATAACTGCATATTTTTTGTCAGGTCAGAAAAATCTGCTACTGGTAACATGTAATCCAGTACAACCTGCTTCATGAACTGGTACGCTAGCATGGTATCAGTGGGCGTGCACCTGTCGGTGCGAACGGCCAGGGCGGAGGAGGTTTCATCTAACCCAACGGCCACATGCTAGGGCACAATGTGACCCTCAGTACTTGAGTCCTTCATATTGGCCCCCGGTAGCGGTGTGGTCATAGGCTTGTTTGCCTAAATCACAGACGAAGAATTGAGCAAACTTCCCGGACGCAGCTTCGAAGCTGGCGGCAGCAGGCCAGTGGTTGATTGATAGGGCAGATGGCAATATACCGTCACTCTGGCCTGGATATCGTGACACAGAGCATCCACCAGTATTGGTGTTCTTTGGTTTGGGTCTTTCACCCTAGTCAGTTGGGACTGCGAGGCTGTGGAGTAGCCTACAGGCAGCCGGTCAGGCAATATGACTGTCCCTCTGGCATCCTCCTGCACCTGGATACATTTCCAGTCGTCTTGACCCTGTCTTGCCACTTGGATAAGTTGTGTCCAGGCGAGAGAGTGAGTCTGATGTTTGCGCAGCTCTTTCTCACTAAAAACAAATTCTTTGCGCCAGTCTTAACACTCACCTCGTCTTCTTTCATCTTTGTCTCGTCTTCTTTCCTCTCAAAATTCCAACGGCGATGGGCGAGTGCGGTGGCAGCAGGTTTGGATAGACTGGAAGCTGTTAGCACAGACCTACTGGCTGTGGGCTATGGTCTCTTCATCGTCGATTGAAGTGGAGGCGCGGGGAGGCAGCACCCACAGTAGCTGAGCAGCCTTATTTAAGGATAGCACTGCTCACCTCAACTGAGGAAGGGGCTAGAAAAGGTGCCCTAAAGAAAGCCCACTTCACATCACCCTGACTGGTATACCGCGACCAGTGGGGATCCCTTTTTGCGGTCGAAACAAAAAGAAATTCAGCTTACTCAGGCTAGGAGCCTGGAATATACGCACACTACAGGACAACTCAAACAACCCGGAAAGACGCACTGCACTTATTGCCATTGAGCTCAGCAGGTACAACCTGGACATAGTGGCACTCAGTGAGACCAGACTCCCTGATAGTGGCCAACTCAAAGAGCTCAGTGGTGGATACACCTTCTTCTGGAAAGGCAAGGGTGCAGTCGAACTTCAAGGGAAAGCGCCACCTAAACGCCTAAATGTTTCAAAACTCTGCTCAGCTGAGAAACAGAGCGAGCTCTCATCAGAACTCTCCTCAAAATTGGATTGCGTGACTTTTGACCCTGAGAACATTGAACAGAGCTGGACTGACCTAAATACGACTGTACACTCTTGCGCCAGCAGCACAGTTGGTTTTCCTGTCCGCAAGCACCAGGACTGGTTCAATGATAATGATAATGAAATCAAAGTGCTCATCAAAGAAAAAAATAGTCTCATCCAAGCTCACTGCAGTGACCCCTCTTCCACAGCAAAAGCTGATGCACTGCGTGCATGTAAGGGTGTACTCCAGAAGAAGCTGAGGAAAATGAAAAATGACTGGCTAGAAGAGCGAGTAAGAGAAACTCAGAAATATGCCGACACAAACAACACTAGAAAGTTCTTTGAGAGCCTCCGAGCTGTGTTTGGGCCATCCCGCTCTGGCACTACGCCACTTCTTGCGTCAGATGGTTCAACACGCATTGTTGAATTGAATGCCATAATTCAGCGTTGGGCAGAACATTTCGGATGTGTGCTAAATCGGCCATCAAATATAAATACTGAGTCCATTGACCGCCTCCCTCAGACTCCTATTAATGCAGCTCTTGCCAAGCCATTCACAGCAAATGAGACCCGAACTGCCACAAATCAGATGTCCTTTAACAAATCACCAGGCGTGGATTCAATTCCTGCTGAGGTGTATGCCTTCGGTGGAGAAAAGCTTATTGAAAGGTTGACCGAGTTGTTCAATCATATGTTGAAAGCAGGGAAGCTGCCACAGGACTTCAAAGATGCTTCAATCATCCATCTGTACAAAAACAAAGGGGACAGCCAAGTCTGTGACAACCATCGGGGAATCTCTCTACTTTCAATTGCTGGCAAAATATTGGCAAGAATGCTTCTGAATCGCCTTCTTGATCACCTCTCATCAAATGACTTGCTTCCCGAGAGCCAATGTGGCTTTCGTAAAGAGAGGGGAACGGCGGATATGATTTTTGCTGCCAGACAGATTCAGGAAAAATGCATGGAACAAAATAAAGCGCTGTATATCACATTTGTTGACCTCACAAAAGCATTTGACACAGTGTGTCGTGAAGGCCTCTGGAAAATCTTGGCCTCACAATAAGCACAAAGAAGACGGAAGTGCTCCATCAGCCTACTCCAGACGACAAGTATCCTGTGACCCCAAATATCAAAGTCCATGACAGTCTTCTGAAGGTGTCGGAGAACTTCACCTATCTTGGCAGTACACTGTCTTCCGCGGCTCGTGTTGATACTGAAATTCTCTCAAGAATCAGCAAAGCCAGCTCTGCATTTGGCAGGCTTCGAAAGAGAGTATGGGATGTTGCCGGCATTCGCACAGACACTAAGCTGAAAGTGTACAATGCTGTGGTCCTTCCCACCCTACTCTATGGGGCTGAAACCTGGACAGTGTACCAATCGCATGCCAGAAAGCTAAATCACTTTCATCTGGCCTGCCTTAGAAAGATCCTAAGGATCAAATGGCAGGATAAAATTCCAGACACTGAGGTCCTCAATCGTGCCAAGGAATTGAGCATCTTCTGCCACCTGAAAAAAATTCAGCTACGTTGGGCAGGACATGTTGTCAGAATGCCCGACTCCAGACTCCCTAAGCAAATCTTCTTCTCTGAGCTCTCCAATGGAACGAGGAATGTTGGGGCCCCAAAGAGACGTTACAAAGACACTCTCAAGCAATCACTGAAGGCCTTTGCCATTGATGTGAGTGAGTGGGAAAAGCTCTCGCTTGATCGTGCAAATTGGAGGGCGGCCCTTACCAGAGGCAGCAAAGCATGGGAAGCTGACAGAGTCCAGCAGGCTATCAAAAAAAGAGAACGGCGCAAGGAAAGGCCCAGTGGTACTGAACCAACGGAGCACTCTTGTCATTTATGCGGAAGGGTCTGCAGGGCAAAAATAGGACTTATCAGTCACATGAGAAGCCATAAGTCATGAAAGAACAGTCTTTCCATTCTGTCCTCTGTGTCCTTTAGTTCTCTTTATTGTCCATGTGTTGAAATTC
Source organism: Onchidella celtica (assembly GCA_963931925.1). NCBI lineage: Eukaryota > Metazoa > Mollusca > Gastropoda > Systellommatophora > Onchidiidae > Onchidella > Onchidella celtica. Next base: position 7,294,326 of record OZ007569.1, on the reverse strand, counting down.
TCAACAATTTCTGTTCTTTATTCCTCTGGTGTTGTTAAGGTCATCATCATACCTGATGGACGAACTATTATTATTATTAACTGCATATTACATGTATCTATTTGTCTACCATTCACTCATATTTTTTTATCGTATCATGTCAGGTGATGAATCCATGTTGTTATGCAGGTGAGCTAGAATTCGATCAGAAGCTAGATGAGCATATCGTCATGGTGCTAACCTTTTGGCCGAAGTCAGACTTAATGTAAAAATCATTCCAAATTGCCAAGCCATTATCCTGGAAATAAAACTTTCTGTATAGTGTAATGGCCTAACTCATTCATAGACGTAGGCCATTTTGGTTCTGGGGTTGTTTCAGCCAACGTGGATGATGGCCACTTTTACCTAGAGTCACTTTGACCTAGGTCTGACTGCATTGCAAAAGAATTTAAATAAGTTTTTTTGCGATTTTCTTAGAAGTGCAAAAAATGACTTAGGCCAAAAGGTCAGCACCATGACGACGTTGTTGTTGTTGTTGTTGTTGTTGTTGTTTTTGCTGCTGCTGCTGTTGTCTGGTGCTCTCGTTCTGGCTATTCTGATGACATAATTGCTCACTATCCGTGCTTATCAGTATGGATCAAAAGAAAGCAGCAAGCATATTTTTCGCGAAAAGTCATCGCCAACGCGTTAACTAAAACATCTTCGTCACACAGAAAGAGAGAAACTTAATGCGATGTAAAGGTATAGACAACACAAAAATCAATACTCAATTAATCAATAATGAATGAATGATACTTCAAATGCAGTCTTCATCTCTATGACAATGTGCAAAACGAAAGCACTCCCTGCATACAGAAATGTTGGTTACAAATTGTAGCTGAAAGAATGCCAGAAAACCCGTTACATTTTGAAAATTCACCTGCCAAATTATGGCTCTTGACAACGCCTAGCATACTTGAATATTTGAAATCCATATAGAATGAGTTAATGCCGCGATTCAGAAGAGGCTTAATTTCATTTTCCATGCAGCAAGGTGTAATGACATTGTAATTGTTTACGCCACGCAAGGGTATGCGCCGTCCCGTCTTCCGCGAGGAATAAATCAATGAGTCAATGCGCCTTTCCTCTGGTTTATCTATCCCATTGCATCACGGAAGGATTGACTGGCGTGTCAACTGGGAAATAGCACCCCATCAAGTTCAACTAACACCCTGACATACAAAATATGGCTACAAAATATCACAGAATAACCACTGGTTAGAAAACTGTGGACTATTGCACAGTCATGCATGTATCTTGTTGGAAGCGTTCAATTTTTCCATTTTCACCCACGACTTTTGTTTTTCTTTTGGCAATGTAATTTTTACCAATTAAATTGTTGCTGTTGTTGATTTCGTTGTTGCTGCTGCAATATGAACGGTATTTTAAAAAAACAAATAACATATTAATCTTCTGATACCCAGACAAATATTAACTTAGACAACAGAAAAATTATGAATCTTGGAAAACTAAGCCAAACTGGTTAAATGAACGCAAAAACAAATATTTATCACTGAAAATCATTTATTTTCTTGACAAATTCAGAAACCTTCCAGTTCCAGAACATTGGACTCTGGTGACGTGTTTAAGGTGTGGAATGCCGGACACTAAAGGCTTAATTTTTGTCTTTGAATCTCCACCCGCAAGCTTCCCCTTGATGTCACGCGAGGGCTGAAGGAGACTGATTGATCATTGTTCCACAAGACACTGTGAGCTGATAATTATACCTGAATCAAAATCAGTGAGTAAAAACAATGAACAAGAAAATCGATGAACAGCAGTTGATGGAAGTGTAGTCATGGAAACAAAAACTCGAAGATACATGCAATCATAATGAGCAATGAAGCAGAGCACGCAAGGTATGCACGCAATGAATGCTATAAGCAGCCTGTCATGATTCGGATGTTGTTAGATCTCACGCAGAGCGTGAGTGGTTTTTTTACCAGGGCCATGAGAAATTGGCTGGTGGCCTTGAACGGTCCTCGCGAATTATAGTTGGTGAGTAAATAAATGTAAAGTTAAACTGTTAGATTCACGCTTGTCGGTTTTAATGTTCCTGATTAATAAGTAATGGAGTAGGGGTGAAACAAGGTGGGGAAGGTTGACATTGTTAAGTATGACTAGACAAGTTTTTGCACGTTAACTGACTGGTAGAATAGTGCAGACGTATTACTACAATTAAAATGGTGGGAGGTTTCGGCCAATGAGATAGCTGAACTAATTGGGCCAGCGGACTAGCACTGCTGGGTAGTTGGATAGTATAAAACATCGTGTAACGTTCAGATTCATTGAATACAGACGAGCAGAAGCATCGTGTCGTGAAGTATCTCCGGTTGGCCAGTACCTGAACTGTGTGATCTGAAGACTAGAAGTCCTTGCTAATCGGACTGACTGAGCTCTAGAAAGAAAGGTCTGAGTGGGCTGACCTTTAAAAGCCCACGCTGCGCTCTTTTGATGTTCGCGCCTACCAGTAGGCGTGACCAACGGTAACATATCTTATTTGTCTAAGCATAATAGAAGTTCAGAGATAGAGAGAGAACCACAGCCTCATAGGAAGTCTAAGGAAACCCCAGCTGGCACTCGACGAACGAGATCTATCTCCATAGTATGATTGAAGTAATATAGCACATTGTTGATGAATTGAATAGTGATTGTGTATATATATATATAGTCTTTTGCAACTGTTTAATTACCTACAAGCCGAAGTGTGCTTCTGTAGGCTTGGAACGTACTGGGCTCTCCTAACATTCAAGCCCATATGATTTAGGGAGAGTTTGCCTGGCGACTGGCCAGTGGCGACTCAACTGTCACTTTAGATTGATATCTAGTTTCGTATAATATACCCATTTGCTATTGATTGCAGTACATCCAATAAGGAACCATAGTTACATGAATATCATAGATTAAGTTAGTAATTAGAATTTATTGCTTTGAATATACCTCTATTGTCTTTTGTTTTGTTTATTAATATTTAAATAATAAGATGGCCTGACCGGCCTGACATAGATATACGCTCTAGTTATTTGATACTTTTCTTGTGTGGTTGTGTCCGAGTGTGAGTTAGCTGCCTCTCGTGCAGTCATAACATCCCCAAGACCCTAACTCTGCTCGTGACACAGCCTGTTCCTATCTTTCAATTTTGAATAAAAATATCACAGTTATGGTTGCAAGTGTTTAATGTGGAGTGCTCATCATTTTTGTCAAGTGGATGAACATCTAGTTCAAGGCAATGAGTTGCAGTAGAGCTAAGCAGGCATAAGATGACAGTAAATTCCCTGGGGGATCAGAACATAAAGGATGCCATTGGCAAGCTAACCGTGTGCGCTTCCACCAATATTGGGCTCTACAAAATACATTTTTCTATACTTTTGTTCACCCGCTGTAATTCTGGCTAAATGACTTCCTTTCTTTTTGTGAATGACTTAATTGGCGTAAACTTCAGTCATTAATTAGAAAATTTGACCTAAATTGTCTGAAATAATTACATGTAACGTTTCCGCAGACTCTGGCCCCGACAATGACGTCCATCGTTCGTCTGTTTCACCATCCCCGCATGATTCAACTGGCAACCAAAACGTGTTTGCATGTATTTATTTGTTTGGTTGGTTTGGCTTGAAAGGAATGTTCAGCCCCTTTCAGCACAAAGACTAGAGGTTACTCCAGAGATGAGACTTGGAATCCCGTCACGCCACCGAAAAGTGAGCAGCCCTGTAATAAGGCGAGCAATCACACTGAGCCCCGCCCACAGGGAGGTTCTAATGTCTGATATCTCGCGCCCAAGTCAAAGGCCTTAATTACCGGGTAACTGCGCGGACCAACGAAAACTACAGTTTTTCCCAATGCGCTAACGTCCGGATGAAGATCTTTGTTTCTCGGGGCACCAGCCTAATGCTATTCTTGACTAGTTCCTTTGTGTCTCTTTTGTCCACTGGTTGCCATCAGTCTGTCCAAGGTGTTAGGCGCCAGAGATGCATTTGAAAAGTAAAAAGTAGAAGCAAAAGTAGAAGAGATGCTGTATTTATTGGAACAAAAAAAGAAATTTGTTCGTCCCAAAAGCCCTAGTTCGTTCCAGGTTCGTTTCCCTTACTTAAAAGATTTAATGTTGATAGTTCGTGTGACAATAAATACTGGGATCTCATGTCTAAATGGAGGAAGCAAAAGTAACAGCTTATTTTTTCACACCAACACACAAAACATCACTATGAAAATTACAATAAAATGAAACAACAGCTGCACGTACAGTGTCACGAGCAGAGTTAGGGTCTTGGGGATGTTACGACTGCACGAGAGGCAGCTAACTCACACTCGGACACAACCACACAAGAAAAGTACTAAATAACTAGAGCGTATATATGTCAGGCCGGTCAGGCCATAGTTTACATAAATATTAATAACAAAACAAAAGACAATAGAGGTATATATTCAAACCAAAAACTCTAATTAATAACTTAACCAATGATATTCATGTAACTATGGAGGTACTGCAATCAATAGTAAATAGGTATATTATACGAAACTGGATATCAATTTAAAGTGACAGTTGAGTCGCCACTGGCCAGTCGCCAGGCAAACTCTCCATAAATCATATGGGCTTAAATGTTAGGAGAGCCCAGTACGTTCAAAGCCTACAGAAGCACTCTTCGGCTTGTAGGTAATTTAAGCAGTTGCCAAAAGACTATATTTTATGCACAATCACTATTCAATTCATCAACAATGTGCTATATTATTCCAATCATACTATGGCAATAGATCTATCATACAGGACACTCGTGGTCGAGTGCCAGCTGGGGTTTCCTTAGTCTTCCTATGAGGCTGTAGTTCTCTCTCTATCTCCGATCTCTATTATACTTGAATAATTAAGATATATTACCATTGCTCACGCCTACTGAGAGGCGCGAACATCAAAATAGCGCAGCGTGGGCTTTCAAAGGTCAGCCCACTCAGACCTTTCTTTCTAGAGCTCAGTCAGTCCGTTAGCAAGGACTTCTTAGTCTTCAGACCACACAGTTCAGGTACTGGCCAACCGGAGATACTTCACGAAACGATGCTTCTCTCGTCTGTATTCACTTAATCTGAACGTTACACGATGTTATATACTATCTAACTACCCAGCGTGCTAGTCCGCTGGCCCAATTAGTTCAGCTATCTCATAGGTCGAAACCTCCCACCATTTTAACTGTAGTAATACGTCTGCACTATTCTACCAGCCAGTTAACGTGCAAAAACTTGTCTAGTCATACTTAACAATGTCAACTGTCCCCACCTTGTTTCACCCCTACTCCATTACTTATTAATCACGAACATTAAAACCCACAAGCGTGAATCTAACAGTTTAACTTTACATTTATTTACTCACCAACTATAATTTGGCGAGGACCGTTCAAGGCCACCAGCCAATTTCTCATGGCCCTGGTAAACAACAACAACTCACTCTCTGCGTGAGTTTTAATAACATCCGAATCATGACACATCCCCCACCCCAGTTAAAATTTGCAATTTTAACGATATAAATGATTATCGTAAGGGGAAGGCATGAGTCGAGAAATTGCTCGAAAGGTTCACTTAACTAAGAATACTAGGTAATAACTAAGACTAGTACTAAAGTTGAAAAAAAACCTACAGGACGGGTATCATTGATGGACAAAACTTCATGAAAATCTTAAGGCTCCGTCCAAAAGTATATATCTCTCTGAGGATTAAATCTTACCTCTAAATAGGTAGACATTAACAATCATAACTCTAAAATTTTAGAGTACAACACTGATCCTGTGCGAATGTCATCAGGAATGCATACATACAATGAATAATACTCAAGAAAAGATAACTATAGTAGCATCGATGGCATTAGTGGATCTGGACTCCTGGTCTGCCATGACTTCTCGTCCTCGACCCTGGGCAACAACGTCTGGTGTGGCCAAAATACGGGTCGACGTCAGTAAAATAGCTGTTGGAACAAAGGAAAGCACAGGGGTAGGTGAAAAGTGTTCACAATGGGTGAACAATATGTGATACCATCCCTCGGTCTCTGAATGAGGTGCTAATCAGTATCCAACGCCAATACATATGACAGACTAAAATACAACAAGATTAAGGTAACCGTGATAATAGGTCGGCATGGACATTATCTCCACCAGGAATGGCCTTTATAATGAAGCGGTATTCCTGAAGGGCCAGACTCCATCTGGTCAAACGAGCGTTCTTGGCTCGGTTCGATTTTAAAAATAACAACGGTTTATGGTCTGTCTCGATGACGAATTCTGTCATAAGTAGGTAGCGGGAAAACGCGTCTACGGCGTATACAATCGCCAGGCATTCTCGCTCTATAATAGCGTATCTCTGCTCTCTCGGAAGTAATTTCCGGCTAGCGTACATACAAGGGCGCAATAAGCCATCTCTTTCCTGAAGCAAAACAGCTCCAATTCCCTGGTCCGACGCGTCAGTTCGGACGGTGAAGGTGCGCCTAATATTCGGTAGTATAAGCAGCGGCGAACTGGAGAACAGTTGCTGCACTGTCGCGAGCGCGGTGGCGCACTGCGTATTCCAGGTAATTTTGTTGGGTCTGTCTTTTCTTGTAAGATCGGATAACGGGGCCGTAAGGGCCGAAAAATTAGGAACAAATTTCCGATAATAGCTTAAGAAGCCTAACAGGCTACGAACCTGCTTCTTAGTATGAGGAGCCTGGAGTTTTAAAATCTTACTTATCTTACTGTCGTCCGGTGTTTGGACGCCTTTGGCGATAGTATGTCCCAGAAAGTTAATCTTCGTATAACCCAGGAAGACTTTGCTAGGCTTAGCTGTAAGCCCTGCATCTCGAAGTTTACTAAGCACTTGACGAAGTGCTTCTAAGTGGCCTTTCCAATCCGTATGGAAAGCGCAAATGTCGTCAAAGTAGCTTAGGACGCATGGTGTCTGCTGCAATAGGATGTTCATCATCCTCGCAAATGTCGCTGGTGCCGTTACGAGACCGAATGGCATGAATCTCCATTGCATGAGACCCATAGGGGTCTGAAACGCTGTGTACTGTTTACTGGCCTCTTCCATTGGGATTTGCCAGTAGCCTTTAGCCAAATCTATTTTCGAAAACACGGACGACTCGGCCAATCGCGCAAATAGATCTTCCTGATTCGGGATAGGTTCAGCATCGTAAATGGTTAGGGCGTTAAGCTTCCTGTAATCGATACAAAATCTAACGGAACCGTCTGTTTTCTTTACTAGTACAATCGGCGAGCAGTAAGGGCTCGTCGAGCGCTCAATGACTCCTAAGCTGAGCATCTTTTCCACCTCGGACTGTATGGTGTCGTGCGCTTGCAGCGGGCGCGGGTAGGGTTTGACAAACACGGGTACGTCCGAGTGCAACCGGATGACGTGTTGAACTAAGGATGTTTTACCCGGCAAATCAGTGAATACTGGCGAAAACTCCCGAACAAGATTCATGATGTCCTGTGTCTTACTTTGATCCAGCTCTGGATTGATATTAACGGAAGTCGCGTCCTCTGTGGCTTGCAAGGATAGGAGCGATCTTGTCATAGATAATGGCTCCCGGTCGTTGTCATCGATAGTGACCATCGCTGCGTTTGCTTGGGCCACAACATGGCATGAATGATCGTGATGAGTTTGATCATCGGTAAGATACTTTTTCAACATATTAATATGGTACACCTTATCGTTACCACGTATGGTAATGAGATAATTAACTCTCGAGAGTCGCTTTTTAACTAGAAAGGGGCCTTTCCAAGTGAGGAGTAGTTTGTTATTCGTTTCTGGTAACAGCACCAATGCCCGATCTCCGACTGACAGGGTTCTTAACCGACTACCCTGATCGCGATATCCTATAAATGACCTGGTCCGTACGCATGCAAATTGTCGAGCCAGGTCGCATGCATTAACTATTCTATGTCGGAGATCGACTATGTACTGATACGCGGATCGCGTATCAGGAACGTCGGTATCAGAACCGGCGTATAAATCGCGTAAAATGGCCATCGGGCCACGTGGTTTTCGACCGTATAACAGTTCAAACGGGGAAAAACCCGTTGTCGCATTTGGGAGTTCCCTATATGCGAACAAGATGGCCGGAAGTCGACGGTCCCAGTCACCAGGTCTATCGGCGGAAACGCGTGCCAGCATAGTTTTCATAGTGGCATTCCAGCGCTCGCAACAGCCATTGGACTGTGGATGGTATGGCGACGTAAGTTTCTGCCTAATGCCCGTGAGTTCCAATACTTTCCTGAAAAGGTCAGAGGTGAATTGCGGACCTCTATCAGATAATAATTCGGACGGGAATCCGACACGTGTGAATATGGTCACCAATGCCTCGGCGACGTGATCGGCCGATATTTCCTTTAAAGGGACAGCCTCAGGCCAACGGGTGGCATAATCGATTACTGATAGAATAAACCGATGGCCTCTATCCGACTTCGGTAATGGCCCGACGATGTCGACGGCAACTCGCTGAAATGGAGTGGAAACCGGCGGCATCTCTTGTATAGGCGCCCGCGAAGTTTTTCCTTTGGGGGTTCTTTTCTGGCATGTATCGCAACGCGACACATAGCTATTTATGTCCCCGTAAACCCCGGGCCAAAAAAACTGAGACAGGACTCTCGATTTTGTTCTCGCTTTGCCTTGGTGGCCCGCCAATGGCGTGTCGTGCGCGAGGCGGGTGATGTCTCGGCGAAATGATCTCGGTATGACCAATTGCAAAATAGTTTCGCGCTTTCCCCGAAAAACGCGATATAGGAGGTCGTCTTTAAGGCAGAACCTGGATGTATCCGGGTTGTCCGGATCAATCTTAGCAAAGAGGGGCTTTAGTGATGGATCTGTGCGCTGTTCGTTACGAAAAATCTCGGGGGTTACATCCAAATCGACGACAGGCGATCGTAATGTGTCGTCACTCTGGCGACGCGATTGTTGTCTTGTCGTGACACACGCAATGTCGTTATCATCCCAAATCCCGAGTTCGCAATCGGAGACGTCCTTTAAGTGGGGAATATTCCCAATGATTAGGTCGGCGACCGGATTTGGTAGCACGCAGGCCGTGACAACACCAGTTATAAACGGTGTGTCAACATATATTTCCGCCAAACGAAAATGTTCAACTGAACCACCAAAAGTAATGCAAGTCGCATCGCGATCCAGGAGTTGTGCAGGACGGACCAGGGATTCACGTACACCGACGGTGGTACAGCCTGAATCTCGCAATACGGATGCTCGTATGGCGTTTACTCGTCCCTCATACAATGTCAGCGCGCCTCGCTCGTGGAGGGCGGACATCACTGGAATAACTTTATCTACGGTTTCGGCATTCCTAGTTCTGTAACCGCGGTTTTCGGTGAATGCTACAGAGCATGCATTTGCCGCATCTAATCTAACTCTGCATTGTCGCGCAATGTGGCCTCCGGCGCCACATCTATAACAGTAGACTGGATTATCATCCCTTCGAGGTGTACCTCGATAAGAAGGAAATGTGGGCGCTTGATAGTAGTTGTTACACGGTCCTCCGGTAGGGAAAGGACGTGTATATCGGGGTTCCCAGTCCCGAGAAAATTTATGGGGATTCGGTTGCCTCCTGCTAACCCGCGGCTCGGACCGTGGACGAACCTGCGGCGACTGTCGAAAGGGCTGTCTTGATTGTCTCGACGGTACCGGTGTCTTAGTAGCAGCGCCGGCGTAACACGGTTCGTTTACTTTAGCTTTAGCTAACGATCGATTAGGGTGAGCTGCAGCATACCGTTCCGCTATCGATGTTATCTCGACGGTAGTTTTGGGGGCTTGTTCCTTAAAATGCGCCACCAGGTCCGTGTGGCAGGACATATATATTTGGTCTTTAATTATCAAATCATATAGTTTCTTATAGTTTCCCTCTTCCACACCGGCCAACTCAGTCCAACGGCTGAGTAGGTGGCGGAGGCGGTCCACGTAAGTAGAGAAATTCTCAGATGCCTCCGGCTTGCAATCGCGGAAACGCTTATGAAATCCATCTTCCGTATGTTGGAAACGCTTTAATAGCGCGGTCTTTAGAATGTCATAGTCCCTAGCGTCATCAATAGTGAGGCTATGGAAAACTTCCAACGCTCTCCCTGTCAAAAGATTGGCGAGGCATGACGTGTACTCACTACGCTGCCATCCCGCGCAAACGGCATGGAGTTCGAAGCGGTGTAGGTAGGAATCAATACGATCAACCTTATCATTAAAGGTTGGCAATTTAGGCTTCGTTTTATTATTGGAAGTAACTTCCGGAGCCCCGGTAGGTTGGGCTTGCTTCGATTCTAACTGTTTCAAAGCGAGCTCGTACTCTCTTTGAGCCTGTTTTTCCGCGCGTTCCGCGGCTCTATCTTCTCGTTCCGCGGCTTTTTCTTCTCGTAATATCTCCGCGGCCTTTTCTTCTCGTAATCTCTCCGCGGCCTTTTCTTCTCGTAATCTCTCCGCGGCCTTTTCTTCTCGTAATCTCTCCGCGGCCTTTTCTTCTCGTAATCTCTCCGCGGCCTTTTCTTCTCGTTCTTCTTTCAGTTTCTGGTCTACCCAAGAAGCACGCTGAGCTTCCGGTATGCCAAATGATTGGGCCAGTTCCAAATATTTCTGTAGTTCGGCCATGATATCGGTCGATAATACGATATAATAATGTCCTAATCGAGGACAGCTCCTGAAAAATCTCCAACTTTATTCTCCCTTGAAGCAATTTATCAATTGCACTCTGCGGGTGCTCGTTCCTGCAGTATGAACGAAATTAACGAAATTAACAACAAACTGTACGTCTTAGTCAACCAAGTAGTGGTTGAGCTATCTCAGTGATCACTTAACTCCACTTATTTCTCCTAATCCTCAAGCAGTGAGTCTACTGCTTCCGTGATTGGTCGTTACTAACGATACCAATGTAATATTCCCAGTGTATTTTCCGTACACTCCTAGCAGCGTTCCCTCTGCTATAAATCGGAATAAATCAATATTCACGATATGAACTTCCTTGGCTATACCAGCCTAACAACTCTAATATCCAGATTATCTCTCAACGTGCCCTAGACACGTGATTTATCCCAGGCAATAATATAGCAAGTATGAATACAAAATATAATAATGCAACACTATAATGGAAAAGAATTACATGGAGAGTAAGACGAGACTAACAGAAAGAACAAACGACAACAGACCTGACTAACCTGAAACTATGTACAGAAAGGTAAGAAAAGCACAAGAGAGACGTCTTCCTAAAATACGAGGAAGATAGAACGCTAACAATCTATACGAATAACAGGTCCCTACAGAACTATTCAAGGCAAAGCGTATCTCCTATCCGTTTTAAACGCCATCTAGATCTGCTAGTCTGGCAAAAAGAGGTATGCTGAGTCTCGATCCCTTCCAACCTCCCGCCTATCTAATCTAACACAAAAGAAAAAAATAATGCCTGTCAAAAGTAGGGGAGCTGGAACGACGAACCCCTCAAACGAAGACAAATACAGATGGTTCACTTAACTGGGCAAAATGGACTGGCTCTTTCCTTTGGTCCACAGCGCTGGTCTTGTCTTTTCCTGATGCTAGCTGTCAGTCCCTCGTAGTGGTCCCAGGATCAATGACGAGAGGACATGCCAGACATGTGGGGGAGAAACAAACAAAAAAATCAGCAGTATACAAAACTATAAACTACAAAAATTACATAAATAACAGTGGAGTCTTAGAGTGGTAGACCTGCAGCTGTTGACGGGGTCCTCTTCCGATGATAGTAGTGTTCTCTAGATGTCAGAAGGTGACGGGTCCTCTTCAGATGTCAGTGGGGTCCCCTCCAGATGTCACGAGCAGAGTTAGGGTCTTGGGGATGTTACGACTGCACGAGAGGCAGCTAACTCACACTCGGACACAACCACACAAGAAAAGTACTAAATAACTAGAGCGTATATATGTCAGGCCGGTCAGGCCATAGTTTACATAAATATTAATAACAAAACAAAAGACAATAGAGGTATATATTCAAACCAAAAACTCTAATTAATAACTTAACCAATGATATTCATGTAACTATGGAGGTACTGCAATCAATAGTAAATAGGTATATTATACGAAACTGGATATCAATTTAAAGTGACAGTTGAGTCGCCACTGGCCAGTCGCCAGGCAAACTCTCCATAAATCATATGGGCTTAAATGTTAGGAGAGCCCAGTACGTTCAAAGCCTACAGAAGCACTCTTCGGCTTGTAGGTAATTTAAGCAGTTGCCAAAAGACTATATTTTATGCACAATCACTATTCAATTCATCAACAATGTGCTATATTATTCCAATCATACTATGGCAATAGATCTATCATACAGGACACTCGTGGTCGAGTGCCAGCTGGGGTTTCCTTAGTCTTCCTATGAGGCTGTAGTTCTCTCTCTATCTCCGATCTCTATTATACTTGAATAATTAAGATATATTACCATTGCTCACGCCTACTGAGAGGCGCGAACATCAAAATAGCGCAGCGTGGGCTTTCAAAGGTCAGCCCACTCAGACCTTTCTTTCTAGAGCTCAGTCAGTCCGTTAGCAAGGACTTCTTAGTCTTCAGACCACACAGTTCAGGTACTGGCCAACCGGAGATACTTCACGAAACGATGCTTCTCTCGTCTGTATTCACTTAATCTGAACGTTACACGATGTTATATACTATCTAACTACCCAGCGTGCTAGTCCGCTGGCCCAATTAGTTCAGCTATCTCATAGGTCGAAACCTCCCACCATTTTAACTGTAGTAATACGTCTGCACTATTCTACCAGCCAGTTAACGTGCAAAAACTTGTCTAGTCATACTTAACAATGTCAACTGTCCCCACCTTGTTTCACCCCTACTCCATTACTTATTAATCACGAACATTAAAACCCACAAGCGTGAATCTAACAGTTTAACTTTACATTTATTTACTCACCAACTATAATTTGGCGAGGACCGTTCAAGGCCACCAGCCAATTTCTCATGGCCCTGGTAAACAACAACAACTCACTCTCTGCGTGAGTTTTAATAACATCCGAATCATGACATACAGCACGTGAGTAATATTTCACAAATAGTGGAGCAATTATTCCTACTCTCGAGTAGTTTATGACGCACCAAAAGATGCTGTTTAATCCAGCTGATACACGAATAATCTGCATTAAGGTGGATTATCTGTGTGAATGACAGGCGACAACTGCAGCCAAATCCAGGCAGGAAACTCGATGTTTCTAGGTCATACACTGGTCTTGTACAAATCTATTGAACGTTCCCTCAGGCTAGGCGCACACATGCCACTTGCTGTCCTGTTGCTGTCGTGACTTAAGTGTCATTTTCCCCTTGACTCTGTCATAAGATTGTGTGTCGCATGTGTGGACATCTTCATTCATTCTTCTAGATTTTAAAAAATGTGACGCCACACAGTCTCATGTGTGCGCCAAGGTTTAGAAGAGTGCATTTCTGGAATATTCATGATTAGTCATCAAAACTGTAAACTGTTTTTGGCTCTGAGTTCAGTGTCAAAAGAGCTAGAAGTTGATGTCTAATCATGAATATTTTATCGGGTTTGAAATTTCTCACAAGACTGCACATAAAGCTTGAGCACAAAATAATATTGAACGTGTCCTGCTTCCCATCTTATTATGACCTTAAAGCGTACATCGCGTTGTCTGGGGGTCTCAAAGAGTGTATTTTGCCTGTGAATCTTCTTTGACTTGGCGCACACATGCGACTTTGCTACGGTGCAGTGCCTAGCATTCAAATCTGGGCGCATGAAAGGAGGTACATATGAGAGACTCGACCACATTCCAGTGTCGACTAGAGCATAAAACTACATTACGACGGCCAGTCGCATGCCCACTGCAAGCCTTCTGGCTGCAGGATTGCCAGATTGAAAAGTTTAAGTTTAAGCCAAACAATGCTAGAAAAAAGCCAAAAAGAAAAGCCAAACTAATTTGAGTATAGTTTTCATACTAACATCACACGAAAACTCCGGAACCATGTTAATATCACCCCCCCCCCCTACTAGAATGAGTGGAATGCACATGTATTTGGCTTAAATCTTGACAGCTGTGATTTTTTTCAAAGTATTTCTAGTGATGCAGTGAAAGCCTTTGCAACATTTTCTTGAAAGCGGTCGCTCTGCCCCAATTCTCACAGTAGCATAAAGATGATGCAACTGCATTCCGTTCTAACCTTAGCTTTGAAGGAGGATATATGAGAAAATATCCTCTTAAGTACAGCTTTGCTGACTGGGGTTATTAGGCAAACAATGATGAAGATGGCCAGCTCTTTAAATGCTTTACGGTGAAGTAAATCAGTCCAGAACCACAGTGTGTATAGAAAGTCCTGAGGTAGGTCACAGTCTTTCAACAACAAAAAAAAAACGTAGCAGTTTAAAAGATATAAACCACAGAATCCAGTGTCAACTGGACACCGACCTTGCCGGCTGGCTGTTTCTTGACAACGAGCGGCAGAAATCTTGGCACATGTACATATATGACTGTATGTAAGGCTGACGGGCCATAGAACTACACGCTACATGCTACACGTTGCATGCTACACGTTTTAAACGTGTATAGAAAAGTGAAAACTCGTTGTCTCTCTTATACAACTCACTACACGCTACACGGGACTCGCTACATGCTACACGCGTGTAGAAAGAAATGAACATGCTCACTTTTTTGCTACACGTCTAGTTCTAGATCCGGCTTTAGACGTTCCAGCACAAGTGACTTCAACGTATTGTAAGTACTGTACGACATCCTTGTATAATTGAAAAAGAGTTCTTTATCAGGATTCTCAAGAAGATGACGGAATGTACGCTGGAACTCTCGTGATTCTCTGAGAAGGAAATGTTCTCGGCACCATATGCTTTGTCTCTTTCGTTTTCTTCTCCTTCGTAACAAAAGCAGAATCAGAACATCTTCTTCGTCGGAAGAATTCATCTTCGGAGAAAATAAAACAAAATCCCTCTGTCTCTGGCAAAATATGAAGCATGTAGCATGATAGTGTGAAGTTATATAGCCCAGGGTATGAAACGTGTAGCGTGTAGCATGTTGCGTGTAGCATGTAGCGTGTAGTTCTATGGCCCGTCAGCCTTACTGACCAAAACATATTTTTTCCCTCGACAAGAAGTGTTTCAGCCTTGTTCTGTGGTTTTTGTGCAGACAATTTCAGTATAATGTATCCAAAAACAAAAAAAAACACAAAAAAGCCAAACAAACTCTCTGACGCCAACCAATTAAAAAAAAAAAAAAAAGTCAAATTTCTGGAATCTGGCTTTTAAAAAAGCCAATCTGGTAACCCTGTCTGGCTGTGCTCGTGTTGTGAGGTGGCACAAAAGTTTACGACTAGTTACACAAAATAATAGAAACTGTAGACTGCCAGGAGTCGCTGTAAATCAAGGGTTGGAAATGAACTTTTTTTTGATGAACCAGAAAAGCTAACTTGGGACTCTCCTATACATTTTCTCTTTATTTGGTTAATGGCAGGGTTGGAAAATAGGCGTTTCAAAAGTCAATGAGCAACATTAATCCTCGTTACTGCTCTACTGTTCAGAATAAAATCTGGGACAGGAGTCGAAAGTAATCACGCAAACTGGCATTCTCCGCTACAGACTAGTTTGTCTATAATGATTGCTTGGGTTTAATAATGCTGGGGAACTGATGGTCCGGGTGTTATTTGGACGATAAAAACAATGTGTAGAGAATAATGAGAAACAGGATTGGGGGGAGGGGGTGCGCTATCCATAAAGTATGTGCGTTCGTACATAGAGGCTACACTTGTAGCGCGACAGTCTCAGTCAAAGAGTCCATCATGCAAAGCTTTATTTACAGCTTCAAACTAGCAAGGCCTTGTCGCGGACATGCAACATAATAATGACTGAACGCTTATACAAGGAGGTGGGGGAGCCGAGTGTATGAAATGCGTATGAAAGTAAAGGGAAAGGGAAACATCGCCAGAACAGTGCTTACACGCGTACATACTTTATGTATGAAACTGGCAATTTTGACTTCGCTTTAAGTTTTGCTGTGACCCCACAGTTTTTATGTGGGTTTTATTAATACTTTACGTATGGCCGCGTAGATAGATGCTGTGAAAAGAAAGGGGGCTCCCTTGGACCTTTACGCAGAAATAGAAAGTTTTAACATGGAGAGAAAGAACAAGTCCAGCGACGCCCCTGAATCAGTCGTAATTCTGTATGATTGTTTTTTGGCTTAGCTTTGCGCGTAAACGCCTGGGTGGGATTTTAAAGTTTAAACTGCAGAATGTTTCAGGCAAATTGCCTGTTTTATAGAAAGTGACAGCTGCATCCTGGAATTAACTCATGTCATGTCTTCCGTAGCCTTACATGGAGAGCAAGGGTAGATAACCAAGCTGATCCCGGACGTTGTTCCTGTTGTTCTCGTTCTTGCTGTTCTCGTTGACGTAATTATTCAGTTCCGGTATATCAGTTTTGCTCAAACGAAATTAGAGAACCCATTTTTCACGTGAAGACGTAGACAAAGCATTAACTCCATTGTGTTCTTGATAGACAAGGAGAGGAACGCAAAAACAAGCTAAAAGAGGCGATATCAGACCCAAAAATCTATCTACGGTTTTTTTGGGGGGGGGGGGGGAGCCTAAAGGCGAAGGATCCCTTGGCAGATCAGCATCTCAACAGACCAAGTCCACCTCCATTCCATCATAATTATCTGTCCTCGGTCCCAACGAAAATCAATACTCAATCAATCAATATTAATGAATGAATAAACCATCTGAACACAATCGTTTTATCTTTGCGGAGATCTACAGAACAGAAGCGAGTTCTGCATCAGGAAATATTGGCTACAAACTGTAGCTGAAAGAAGGGTAGAGGACACCGCGACATTTTGAATATTCACCGATGAAATTATGGTCCAGCCGCATTGACTAGCAGGGGGTCCTGATTAAAATAATGAAAAGCTCTGACAGTGTCACAGTTCTAATTGGGGTGTGAAATGGTACGTCCTACGCAGTGAGCATCACGAACAAAGTGAATTTAAAACAGTAGGATGAGGTAGAAAAACAAAAAAAACGAAAATGGGTTTACACGACAGCTGTTGTTACTGAGACTATGGGATTTGTTCAGCTTGGTATACACAAGTATGGATTAGCTTGGTAGACACAAGTATGGACTAGTGCAAATGGAACAGTGTGGTGTATACAGGCAAGGCAAGGGACCAACTATGAGACTTGTCTGTAACTATCAGGTAAACTTGTACTTAAAGTTTCGTAGGCAAGCACGTGGGCTGAGGTAATATATATTATATGTGTGTTTGTGTGTGCGTAAATTAAGGGCAGATCGCTAAGATGAAAATTCACAATAGCTCGGCACATACGTAGACGGACAAACAGACAGGCAGACAGACAAGGCAGACAGAGAGGCAGGGAGGCAGATAGATAGATAGATAGATTAGATAGATTAGATTAGATAGATTAGATTAGATAGATTAGATTAGATAGATTAGATTAGATAGATTAGATTAGATAGATTAGATTAGATAGATTAGATTAGATAGATTAGATTAGATAGATTAGATTAGATAGATTAGATTAGATAGATTAGATTAGATAGATTAGATTAGATTAGATTAGATAGATTAGATTAGATAGATTAGATTAGATAGATTAGATTAGATAGATTAGATTAGATAGATTAGATTAGATAGATTAGATTAGATAGATTAGATTAGATAGATAGATTAGATAGATAGATTAGATAGATAGATTAGATAGATAGATTAGATTAGATAGATTAGATTAGATAGATTAGATTAGATAGATTAGATTAGATAGATTAGATTAGATAGATTAGATTAGATAGATTAGATTAGATAGATTAGATTAGATAGATTAGATTAGATAGATTAGATTAGATAGATTAGATTAGATAGATTAGATTAGATAGATTAGATTAGATAGATTAGATTAGATAGATTAGATTAGATAGATTAGATTAGATAGATTAGATTAGATAGATTAGATTAGATAGATTAGATTAGATAGATTAGATTAGATAGATTAGATTAGATAGATTAGATTAGATAGATTAGATTAGATAGATTAGATTAGATAGATTAGATTAGATAGATTAGATTAGATAGATTAGATTAGATAGATTAGATTAGATAGATTAGATTAGATAGATTAGATTAGATAGATTAGATTAGATAGATTAGATTAGATAGATTAGATTAGATAGATTAGATTAGATAGATTAGATTAGATAGATTAGATTAGATAGATTAGATTAGATAGATTAGATTAGATAGATTAGATTAGATAGATTAGATTAGATAGATTAGATTAGATAGATTAGATTAGATAGATTAGATTAGATAGATTAGATTAGATAGATTAGATTAGATAGATTAGATTAGATAGATTAGATTAGATAGATTAGATTAGATAGATTAGATTAGATAGATTAGATTAGATAGATTAGATTAGATAGATTAGATTAGATAGATTAGATTAGATAGATTAGATTAGATAGATTAGATTAGATAGATTAGATTAGATAGATTAGATTAGATAGATTAGATTAGATAGATTAGATTAGATAGATTAGATTAGATAGATTAGATTAGATAGATTAGATTAGATAGATTAGATTAGATAGATTAGATTAGATAGATTAGATTAGATAGATTAGATTAGATAGATTAGATTAGATAGATTAGATTAGATAGATTAGATTAGATAGATTAGATTAGATAGATTAGATTAGATAGATTAGATTAGATAGATTAGATTAGATAGATTAGATTAGATAGATTAGATTAGATAGATTAGATTAGATAGATTAGATTAGATAGATTAGATTAGATAGATTAGATTAGATAGATTAGATTAGATAGATTAGATTAGATAGATTAGATTAGATAGATTAGATTAGATAGATTAGATTAGATAGATTAGATTAGATAGATTAGATTAGATAGATTAGATTAGATAGATTAGATTAGATAGATTAGATTAGATAGATTAGATTAGATAGATTAGATTAGATAGATTAGATTAGATAGATTAGATTAGATAGATTAGATTAGATAGATTAGATTAGATAGATTAGATTAGATAGATTAGATTAGATAGATTAGATTAGATAGATTAGATTAGATAGATTAGATTAGATAGATTAGATTAGATAGATTAGATTAGATAGATTAGATTAGATAGATTAGATTAGATAGATTAGATTAGATTAGATAGATTAGATTAGATTAGATAGATTAGATTAGATTAGATAGATTAGATTAGATTAGATAGATTAGATTAGATTAGATAGATTAGATTAGATTAGATAGATTAGATTAGATTAGATAGATTAGATTAGATTAGATAGATTAGATTAGATTAGATAGATTAGATTAGATTAGATAGATTAGATTAGATTAGATAGATTAGATTAGATTAGATAGATTAGATTAGATTAGATAGATTAGATTAGATTAGATAGATTAGATTAGATTAGATAGATTAGATTAGATTAGATTAGATTAGATAGATTAGATTAGATAGATTAGATTAGATAGATTAGATTAGATAGATTAGATTAGATAGATTAGATTAGATAGATTAGATTAGATAGATTAGATTAGATAGATTAGATTAGATAGATTAGATTAGATAGATTAGATTAGATAGATTAGATTAGATAGATTAGATTAGATAGATTAGATTAGATAGATTAGATTAGATAGATTAGATTAGATAGATTAGATTAGATAGATTAGATTAGATAGATTAGATTAGATAGATTAGATTAGATTAGATTAGATTAGATTAGATTAGATTAGATTAGATTAGATTAGATTAGATTAGATTAGATTAGATTAGATTAGATTAGATTAGATTAGATTAGATTAGATTAGATTAGATTAGATTAGATTAGATTAGATTAGATTAGATTAGATTAGATTAGATAGATTAGATTAGATTAGATTAGATTAGATTAGATTAGATTAGATTAGATAGATTAGATTAGATAGATTAGATTAGATAGATTAGATTAGATAGATTAGATTAGATAGATTAGATTAGATAGATTAGATTAGATAGATTAGATTAGATAGATTAGATTAGATAGATTAGATTAGATAGATTAGATTAGATTAGATTAGATTAGATTAGATTAGATTAGATTAGATTAGATTAGATTAGATTAGATTAGATTAGATTAGATTAGATTAGATTAGATTAGATTAGATTAGATTAGATTAGATTAGATTAGATTAGATTAGATTAGATAGATTAGATTAGATTAGATTAGATTAGATTAGATAGATTAGATTAGATAGATTAGATAGATTAGATTAGATAGATTAGATTAGATAGATTAGATTAGATAGATTAGATTAGATAGATTAGATTAGATTAGATTAGATTAGATTAGATTAGATTAGATTAGATTAGATTAGATTAGATTAGATTAGATTAGATTAGATTAGATTAGATTAGATTAGATTAGATTAGATTAGATTAGATTAGATTAGATTAGATTAGATTAGATTATTAGATTAGATTTGATTAGATTTGATTAGATTAGATTAGATTAGATTAGATTAGATTAGATTAGATTAGATTAGATTAGATTAGATTAGATTAGATTAGATTAGATTAGATTAGATTAGATTAGATTAGATTAGATTAGATTAGATTAGATTAGATTAGATTAGATTAGATTAGATTAGATTAGATTAGATTAGATTAGATTAGATTAGATTAGATTAGATTAGATTAGATTAGATTAGATTAGATTAGATTAGATTAGATTAGATTAGATTAGATTAGATTAGATTAGATTAGATTAGATTAGATTAGATTACATTACATTACATTACATTACATTACATTACATTACATTACATTAGATTAGATTAGATTACATTACATTACATTAGATTAGATTAGATTAGATTAGATTAGATTAGATTAGATTAGATTAGATTAGATTAGATTAGATTAGATTAGATTAGATTAGATTAGATTAGATTAGATTAGATTAGATTAGATTAGATTAGATTAGATTAGATTAGATTAGATTAGATTAGATTAGATTAGATTAGATTAGATTAGATTAGATTAGATTAGATTAGATTAGATTAGATTAGATTAGATTAGATTAGATTAGATTAGATTAGATTAGATTAGATTAGATTAGATTAGATTAGATTAGATTAGATTAGATTAGATTAGATTAGATTAGATTAGATAGATAGATAGATAGATAGATGATAGATAGATGAATAGCCTCCGTGTGCAGCAGATACCTAGCAATACTGTGCTACTCCAGAAGTCCACCCCCCCCCCCCCTCTCCGCGATGAAAGTTGTGAAACCAGATACCGAGCAACAAGTATCTAATGTCTTTTTCTCATCCATTCTCCAATTGCCAACATTTTTCTCCTCTCTCCCGTTCGCTTCCTGTGTAATTTTCCTTGTTTCGTTGCCTCGGATTCTAAATGTTTTTTCTTCTACGTTTATATTTAGACAATACTCATGCGGTGTTGCTGTCTGATTCGCGCCAGAATGCCAGTAGAAAACATTATTATTGTTGTTGATGATGATGGTGGTGGTGGTAATGGTGATGATGATGATGGTGGTGATGGTGATGATGGTGATGGTGATGATGGTGATGATGGTGATGATGACGGTGGTGGCGGCGGTGGTGATGTTGATGATGATGATGATGACAATTGTGGTGGTGGTGATGTTGTTGATGATGATGGTGGTGGTGGCGGTGATGATGATGATGATGATGACAATTGTGGTGGTCGTGATGTTGTTGATGATGATGGTGGTGGTGGCGGTGATGATGATGAAGACAATCGTGGTGGTGGTGATGCTGTTGATGATGAGGAGGAGGGGGAGAATGGTGGTGCTGATGCTGGTGATGATGATGATGATGGTGATGATGGATGTGAAGATGATGATGATGATGATTGTGGTGGTGGTTATGAATATGGTGGCAGTGATGAATATTATGGTGGTGGTGGTGGTGATAAATATGATGATAATGGTGATGGTGATGATGACGGTGGTGGTAATGGTGATGATATATAAATATGATGATGAAAAGCGGGAGGAGTCCGGTGGTAGCGGTGGCTGTGGTGATTTGGTGGATGTAGTGGTGCTGATGGATGAACATCAGCTGCTGTTCTGTTACCTCACTACTGAACAATTGAATGACTCCCAGGCGGTACCACGAGGTGTTTCTATTAAACAGTCATGTTAACACATTATCAAGTCTTTTTACATACAACAGCTGGCTTGGATCACATCAACATTTACAGCAGCTTGGATCGCGTACGAAATACGTACACACCCCTGATCCCGTCCTTATCCTCAACCCTAAATCTTATCGAATCCTTAACCCTGCCCCCTTACCCTCTCAAACAAAAAAACAGGAGGAAAAAAAGAAAAGCTGAAAGAATAATTAATTAAGGCTGTTGTTTGGAGTATTTCGGGAGGAGCTCTCTAGATCTGGAGTCACAAAGGAGATGAAAATACGCACCCTTAACACACAAAAAAACTTCGGGAGCGTACGAACAAGTAACCACAGTCTTTTAAAAATGAGTTGTGTGTTGTTCTACCAGCAGTGCTCTAAACAGACAAAGTCGATAACGCACGAACTACAGCAACATCGGTTAGGTGGGCCGGGCCATCCGTGAAATACATAATACCATCGTTTCTTTGTCATTTTTTATCTCTCCTTCCCCCCCCCCCCCCATCCAAACGTTCTTTTTTTTCCTTCCTCTTTTTTGTTATTGGTACGTTGGTTTTGTATCGTTCTGTCTCATTTCTGTTGTTCACCTCTCTCATCGTCCTTGTTTCTGTCAGTACTTTTAATTGTCTATCTATCTATCTATCTATCTATCTATCTATCTATCTATCTATCTATCTATCTATCTATCTATCTATCTATCTATCTATCTATCTATCTGTCTGTCTTCCTTTCTCTCGCTCTTTCTCTTCCTCTCGCTCTCTCTCTCTTTCTCTGTCTGTCTCTCATTCTCTCTCTCTCTTTGCTTATCTTGGTCTATCACTCTCTCTTTATCTCTCTTTTTGTTCTCACTCTTTCTTCCTTTCTCTCTCTTGTTCTCTCTCTCTCTCTCTCTCTCTCTTGTTCTCTCTCTCTTGTGCTCTCTCTCTCTCTCTCTCTCTCTCTCTCTCTCTCTCTCTCTCTCTCTCTCTCTCTCTCTCTCTCTCTCTCTCTCTTCTCTCAATGCCCCTCTATAATTACGCACCCCTACCTAAGTTAATAATATCTCATGTTTTTCTCCCACTGACGTCATCATAATAAGTATAATTACACAAATACATGACCACATCAGAATGCCGCTCAGACATAGCAGACAACGGCAGTTTATGCACTCTGACCAATGGAGGTATTTTACGTTTTGTGGAAAACTGTTTAGCGATAGTAAAACTCAAGTACGGAGTCCTTATCCCTATATCTATGATTTTTGTGTGAGTATGTGAAAAGGGTTTGACATAAAGGTGGCGTGCAACAAGAACAAAAAAATGCGGTTTTGATTCATGAATATTTTGCATCATTAAGATATAATATGAGTGAGGAAATGAGCAAGTGAACGACAGAAAACGTGAGAGAGTGGGTGGGTGGGTGAGTGAGTGAGTGAGTGAGTGAGTGGTTGAGTAAGTGAGTGAATGAGTGAGTGAGGAGTGAGTGAGGGAGTGAGTGAGTGAGTGAGTGAGTGAGTGAGTGAGTGAGTGAGTGGTTGAGTAAGTGAGTGAATGAGTGAGTGAGGAGTGGGTGAGTGAGTGAGGGAGAGTGAGTGAGTGAGTGAGTGAGTGAGTGAGTGAGTGAGTGAGTGGTTGAGTAAGTGAGTGAATGAGTGAGTGAGGAGTGGGTGAGTGAGTGAGGGAGGGAGTGAGTGAGTGCGTGAGTGAGTGAGTGAGTGAGTGAGTGAGTGAGTGAGTGAGTGAGTGAGTGAGTGAGTGAGTGAGTGAGTGAGTGAGTGAGCGAGCGAGCGAGTGAGTGAGTGAGTGAGTGAGTGAGTGAGTATCTGAAAGGTATGGTTGGAACTTTTAATTCCAATCTATCCGCTGAAGATTGTAAATGCGTGAAGGAACATAGAGATAAAGTAACTCGATAACATAGGATGGTGCGTATACACATCTAATCTGTAACAAAATATGGCCACCTCCTAGTAAATACCCACTGCAAGGACTTCGCGTAACAATAGATTGATCGATTTCAGACAAATAATAGCAGAAAAAAACAATAAATTATACATACCTACACATAGACAGATACATAAAACAAACTGACGATTGGACTAATGCTGTAGGACTGGCCCGTGAATATGTAAAAACGTCACTGTCACTAATTAGTACACGCATAATAAGTCTCAGGCGGGCATATAAAGTGTTCCACTAGTCCCAAAGCTACTTTCCCAAACACCATAGGCGATTATAAAGGGAAATAATGGAAAATTAAATTTTACGACTACAGTGCTGAAGCGGCAACAGTTGCGTTGCCTCTGCCACACCTACAGCAACCGTAACAAACGTGATCAATACACGAAGAGAGCAGCTTTGTATAATGAATGAGTGTTGTTATAGTCCGATCCTCCTTGCGCGTCTATCATAAAGAAAAAAGATATTCCCGAGAATAAAACGCTCCTGTTTCACTACGATCTCTCTCTTTCTCTTTCTCTCTCTCTCTCTCTCTCTCTCTCTCAATTTGTATCTGTGACCTGCCATATTTTGATGAGCTGTACACTGGTGCTTGTATTAAAAAAGCTAATATCATTATAAATGACCCCCAACATCCCCTGAACAAGGAATATATAAGATCTGTAAGAAGTTTAAGGCTGTTGTCAAAGAAAACTAAAACTGAGCGCTACTTTAAATCGTTTATTCCATCATCAACTAGGATGTTACAATAATGTCGTCATCTTGATCGTAATCTGTGCACAGTTGAATTATGTCCTGCGTGTCAGGTCAATGTGTTTTAGTTAGGGAAGCATATTGTGTGCACTGTTAATTTTGTTAATTTAGTTAATTTATCAGTGTGTGTGTATATATGTGTGTGTGCGCGCTATGTATCATACTTTCTGCTTCTGTAACTGTATTGTTATGTATTCAATGATCAAAACAAATTTCCTTGTACAAGGACGAATAAAATTTACCTTATCTTATCTTATCTTATCTTTCTTTCTTTCTCCCCTCTCTCTCTCTTCCTTTTCTCTCTCTCTCTTTCTTTCTTTCTCCCCTCTCTCTCTCTCTTCCTTTTCTCTCTCTCTTTCTTTCTTTCTCCGCTCTCTCTCTCTTCCTTTTCTCTCTCTCTCTCTCTTTCTTTCTTTCTCCTCTCTCTCTCTCTTCCTTTTCTCTCTCTCTCTCTCTCTTTCTTTCTCTCTCCCCTCTCTCTCTCTTCCTTTCTCTCTCTCTTTCTTTCTCTTAGTATCTCGCTCTCCCTTTCTCTCTCTCCTCTCTCTACCTCTCTTTTTCTCTTCTTTCTGCCTGTCTGTTTATCTCTCTCTCTCTCTCTCTCTCTCTCTCTCTCTCTCTCTCTCTCTCTCTCTCTCTCTCTCTCTCTCTCTCTCTCTCTCTATCTATCTATCTATCTATCTATCTAGATCTATTTAGTCACAAAGAATATAATAAATATTCAGTCCCCGGCATTTCCATTCTCAACCCACTATTTAAAGATGCAATGAAACTTGAAAACGCTGCACTCAGTGTATAAAAACGTCAGAGATGAGAACAATAAAAATCATCAAGAACATAATTATAAAAAAAAAATAAATAAATAAAAAAAAATAAAATTAAATTAAAATAAAATAAAAATTCTTCCGCGCCTTATCAATTGTTTTGTTTCCTTTTTGTTTTTTATTATTTTTCACGTGAGGAGCGTTGGGAGAAATAGTGCATTAGTCATGCCCATGCCGCGCCTGTCTATGAAGGAGCACTATGCGGGCGCATAACTGTCTGTAGATCTGTAGCTCATGAAATAATTATAAATATCAGGCATGGGGAAGGTATACGTGGGTGTTAATGTCCTTGCGTGCGTTTGTATCTTTAAAAACACGAGTGAGTTGTAAAAGTTGCATTGAAAAATCCGAGCAACCACAAATTCTACGTACATGAGCTCTATGCCTAAATTCATTTTTTTTTTCATGTAGTTTATGACGAATGAAACTGTGGACACATAATGTAGGCCTACAATACTCAACGAGGGCGATTTGCATATTTTCAAGCTTACCTTTTCCACGTCGTGTTTTATAGTCTAGCACCCCTGGCCTTTCATGTCTGTGTCCTGTAGAAAAGTTTCTCCTGCCAGTGATATCTTCAGGTAGTTTTGGCAGCACTTTCCGGTGCAGCAATAAAGTACCAAGCGTATAGAATAATGCCTATCAAGGTGCCAAGGACAGCATAGCTTTGTAAGCCCAGGCCTCAGCTGGACTAGACTGTCTGTTGTGTATAATAAACGAAATAATATTTTACTGTGACTGACACTTGATAGAATCTAGATAGAAAAAAAAACAGCAACATTTTTTGTTTATTTCAAAGAGCAACAGCGTGTAGAATTCATGATGACTGTTTTGGTTCAGGGAAGGCCTAGGATTTGTCTAAACAGCAGAATCCCAACTACATGTAGCTTGAACGACTTGGGGTGTCAAACGTCGGCGACAGGAAAATTCTGTCTACATACCACAGAAATGGCTCTCCGGGTGGCTGGACACCGTAAATACACATGTAGCGACATGCCAAGGTCTCATTGTGTACTAAGACGGTTCGTTTTGTTTACAAACGTACAGTTTAGGGGTGGTCACCGTCTGACATTGGTTATAAATATCTGTGTGTGCCGTGTACTGCAGCTTTATGGGAAGAGATGGGATGCCAAAAGTGAAAATGTGAAAATGGACAGGAGACGTAAAAGTAAAAGAGGAGAAAACATTTCGCGTTGCGCTCAGGATTTTTCTTTGTTCGGTATCCATTTCATGACGATCAAATGTCCCCATAGAATGACGATGTTCTAACTTCCTTCCGCCAACTTTTGAGAAATCGAGGATTGAAGTTGCATGTGATCACAGCTTTTAGAGCAAAGATTTTTTGTCCAAATTACATACCGAATCTACCTGATACCTTGACACACAATGGAGATGGCCCGTAGAAGTCGTGTGTAGTGTGTAATACAGTTCAGCTAAAAAGGGGAGGTAGAACATTGTCATTCTAAGGTGACGCAATGTTAAACTACAGAAAATATTCGTGCAAATCAAACTTAGAAAATCCATGTGGAAAGATAGAGCACATTTCATTCCATAAACCAATGTATTAAACGTGAATTTAACGTACACTGGTGTGCGCAATGTTTTTCAGTGACCTCGAAGTCTAGTATTTCATCATAATTACTTCTGTTTGATTTAACCAGGGATTTCATGGGGTCAAGAACTAGATACCAAATCAATGTTATGGTTGTTAGAATCACTTTCTCTGTTTCCAGTGTCTTTTTTTTTTTTTTTCATCTCCCTCCATTTTCCGGTCTCATTTTTACACATCCATCTCTCCTGCCATCTGTCACTCCTTCAAATGAATATTTTAAAACAGTGGAAATGTCAGTGAGTCGCGCTTGACGAGCTGGTAATTTTTAACTTTCTCGTTAAGGCCAATGAATGACTATGACGTTTAGAATATTGCACTCCGCCCGAACTCACGTGCCATATTCATATGCACAAGTATAGAGTGACATTTTATCTCATTAACGTAATCTCACATTAACAAATTTATCCACTTTAGCAACGATGACTAATCTGCAGCCAAATATCAAGAGAGTGAACTAAAAACAAAAAAAAGTGTATAAGCACAGTTGTAGTGTGAGTGTAAGCACGCACCAGCCGAATTTGATCGCCCGACCAATCGTTTAGTGACATCACAACACTGAGTTTCCATGAGATCCAGCCCACCAATCAACTGCTTTGCTTTCTTTTGTCACTGAAACCAGAGAGTATAATTATACATGTATATAGAGAGAGGGTTCACTATTGTTCGATTTGCACTGCGAGACACGGGAGGCGCCGCGAAACCACTTTTAGCATGGAGCCGAAAGTAGGTCGCTGCTGTAAACAATATCCGTTTATGCATTTCCAAGGGGCGCAGGAGCTTAAAAACGGTTGTAAATAGCTTCAATCAGCCCAAAAATATGAACAAACCACAGTAAACAGATATGCACACTATATTTGGTGAAGAAGGTCTCTTTCAATTCTTCAATTTTTTGTTTACCGCAGCGACCTAGTTTCACGATTTGGCGGGAGTGAACCCTCTCTATACATCTATACTCTCTGCTGAAACTCAAAGTCCTGACGTCATCTAGCAACTAATAGGCTGATGTGCCGTGACGTCACGACAGTTAGTTTCGATGAGACCCCGCGCATCAACGTACCAATTGATTGGATCTCAGTGAAACGTGATGTCGCGACGTCACTATCCAACCCAGGCTAAGCTAATTGGGACGTCAATTTTAAGATCAATAATACACGTATTTCATTTCTGACCATCGCAGATCATTCTCGAAACTAGTGGCCATTTTCCATCTCTTCCATGTATTTAATATGCCGCGCTCTGGGAAAATACAGTATGTGCCAAAAGCAAAATTTTACAGGAGACGAAAGCAAAAACACTTCCTTTTTCGCACATCCGGCTTTATTCTTTGTCCCATTTCCATTGTGTGAAGACTACAAGAAAGCCATTAGTCGTAGACAAAATTATAACTAAGGCAGAAACCCAGCCAGCATCACTATGTCAGTCTGACGTAGATTTCCGTAAGGTTGGTAGGATTACTGTAGGGACTCACACCGACGTCGACACAATGTCGTTACTGGCGGATCTACGTAGGAATGATATTAATTTCAATATCCAACCTGACGTCAATTCTATGCGTCGGATTTCCTTAGGGTTGCCAGTTGGAAAGACAGAGCATATTTCATTTCTATTCTGTACATTGAAAAGTCAGTCTGACCCACATTGTCGTTACGGTTTTTTTTCCTAGCACGGCAATAAAAGCGTCCTGAATATACATGTATTACACTTTTGTTGCTTTCTGGGGTCCACGGTCAGGCTCTGTGGCTCGTCCGAGCTTTCAAATTCTGGATAATTCCAGTACATGGAAAGTTACAAGTCGCAATAACCACAAATGGTCCAACAAACGAGGATACCTCTGTACAATATGGCTTGCCTACCAAAATCTTTTCTAGATACCATTGACACAATATATTATGCCATACTAATGGAAAAACCAAGCCACGCAGCATTGCCTGCTTGCACAGAGGACTCAGTAATTATTGACACAATTATGTTGTTTGTTAAGCACACCAAAAACTTGGAAAATAGCTCAGTTAAATGGCAAGAAGGGTGGGGAGTGCAACCTTATGGCAATTAAAGCTGAATACTACAAGGTGTGAAAATGACAAAATAAACGTTGCAATTTACAATTGTCAAAATTACTTCACTTAGTTTCCGCTGCAGGTACCAGAAGGCAGCATATTAATTTGAACCTGTGAGGTTCTCGCTAGCACCAGAAATGTTGTAGGTATAAGTGCATCCCAGCATGGAATTCCATTTATTGCTCACGCTTAAGTCTACAAAACGCTTTGTTTTCTCAGGAAAAACTGGTAACTGCAACAAAAGGTTATGTAAATAGAAATGTAAAGCTATCGCACGTCGATCATGTGCTGGCTAATCCCACAGTTGTATAACAGCAGAGACCAATGTGAAGATCACCTGAAGCAATATTTACTGATTCCATTCATA
Source organism: Onchidella celtica (assembly GCA_963931925.1). Taxonomy (NCBI): domain Eukaryota; kingdom Metazoa; phylum Mollusca; class Gastropoda; order Systellommatophora; family Onchidiidae; genus Onchidella; species Onchidella celtica. Next base: position 7,264,553 of record OZ007569.1, on the reverse strand, counting down.
ATAATAATAACATGTATATTAGCAACATTTTGTCAAAAACAGCAGGTTTATTCGCAGCTTGCCAGGCTTTTCTGTCGTTCGAGTCAATCGTCATAGTATGGGACATGACCCCATTAACATAAAGTTGGCTGCTCAGCTTAGACATCAGAACGCTTGGAAGAGAGTTCAAGTGCTGAAGGAGTAGTTACGATGCTCATTAGTAATGTTGGCAAACGTGTATGTGGGTGTTATAATTAAGCACAATGCATCATTACAACAATGCATTATTACAACAAATAACAGTAGCTAGTATTAATGAGCTTAGTATTTCAAGGCAATGCACTGGGGCACCCTGTGGCTTGGCATTTATTTTTCCAACTATTATTATTCCACGATACCAGAGTGTGGAAACAATACACATCTCTTTTACTTCTTGCATTCTTCTAAAATGCTTACAGCATACAAAGAAATGGAAAACAGTGATCGTAACAAAAGGCACAAAGAAACAGAAGAAGAGAATACAGCCGTTAAGCAGCCCTTTCGAGGGTAGGAAGGATAATATGAGTTTGAGTCTGAGTTTGGCTTTAGAGCCCTTCGGCAAGATAATGGCCATTTTGCGCCTTTCACAGTCTATAATTGAATACTTTATTTAATTTTGGTACTCAGAGCTTCAGCAATTTAAATTTCACAAACATAATTAAATAGCTCAGTATAACTTTCATTGCACTGATAAAACTCTCAAAAGTTGCTTTGTATAGATCTGAAAAGAGGTTTGTAAATGTGTCTACACGTTTGTAAATCAATAAATACGACGGCAGCATAACAACAACAAAGCAAACTCAGTGAGATGTAAATGCCCAGAACAGCGATCCATCCAAAACAAAGCAAATCTCTACTCACTGATCATAACTGATACTTTAGGCTGCTGTTTCATCTTAGGCAGTGTACGTATAGTAAACAAATGGCATGCATCTAAGGTTGTCTCTTAACGATCATGGCCAGTTACCTACAAAATCGTAACTCAAACACGAGAGATTTCGGAAGAAAACAGGGGTGTGGGAGCTGGGGTTTCGGAATCCGTGGCTAGGTACAGGTCACATTAACTCTGAAAATAACATTGTCATTCACTGACCAATGGCACGTCTTTTCTCAATTACGTAATTAAACTAACATTGACGAGGACAGATTTCTTCTGCGATCTGGTAAAAATATTTATATTACAAAAATATCTATGATTTTTGGTTTATTAAAAATGGACATTTTGCAAGGTCATGGAAGATTTTTTTTCTAATAACATAGTTCTATTGCGTTCGGAACGTGTTCAGTAATCTAGACCTGAATTAATACATTTATATGCATTCCTTATCTACATGCAACGTTAACATGAGCAGACAATACTGTTTTCATTTAATTGCAAATGCAACCCTTCTAGTAAACAATTTATCTTGAACAGTGACACTAGCAGAAACTACGACTAGGCCTACAACAGTGTAACTAGGACGCCTGGGGCTAAGATCTTGCTATGTCATTTGACGGATGCTATGTTATTAATAGAAACCTCTAATGTGAAAATCTTTAAACAAGACTTTAAATTTAAATACCACACATTGCAAGAATTACAATGATTACTCCCAAAAACTCACTGGAGAGCTTGAAAACGACATGCCAGCTGGGTGGCTGGCGAGGGGAAATAATTATGCCAGCAGCTTTCAACTTAGCTTACGTCAGCTCTGTTTAGATGCTCTTTGAATTTTGGGTTACGTAAGTCGAATGATGTGCTTAATGGTTGGAATGGAAGAAATTAAAAACTGGGTAAACAATAAATTACAACAATTTATGCAATCACAAAGCCCAATGACCAACAACAACAAACGAAAAAACACGTGATTTGATTGACAAAATCCAAACTGGTAGTTTAGTACGGCACTGGCGGCTTTGCATTTTGTCCAAAGGATGATAAATCCTGGTCATGCACCTCACTTAGTGACGAATTTATTTAACCAGTTTAATTAACCAGACAACGTCTACCCACAAACTAGATCTGTTAAGAACCAGAAATAAGGAATGCTTTAAAGAAAAGAAAAAAGCTTGAATCGAAATCCTCGCGTTTGCTTTCTACGTTACAGGACAGTTTCGTTCAACAGCTGGACGAAAAGTCCTCGTTTCCTGCAGATTCACCATCGGATTCTTGAAAATTCTGTGTGAGAATTTTGAAGTTTCCCACGCAAAGATCAACAACTGCTTGGCGGAAATGAGTCATCACATTCAACTTTCCAGCCCACAGCAACAGCTGACAATGTCAAGTTGTTGTGTTTTTTTTTCTTGGACAGAGGCTAAACATTGGTGTTGGGAAAACCGTGTGCAAATTTATAAACAACATTGGAAATGAAGGGTGTGTGATTAAATTCAACAATTTCCGCTTCCGGTTCGTTTTGTGTGTGTGTGTATGTTGTTGTGGTTGTTGTTATTGCACTTGAAAAACCTAAACTTTGTGCCAAACTACACACCATTTCTTGATAATGATATAACTAATCTGCCAAAAAGGCTTAAGTTAATTAATGTGATATGCATCATTCTTCATTAATCACACCGCACACTTCAACTTTGCCGTGTAACACACTGTATATCGTCGCGCTCATGAGCAAGCTGTCAAACTCAGAGGTAGACATTTTGCATTTTATGTCATTATCGACTCCGCAAAACATGACTACATACATAATTATAGTTTGAATTGAACAGGAATCCTTAAGAAAGAACGCCGGGGAACCAAACTAAGTCAAGGGGCGAGATACACACAGGCCTAGGTCTGACGATTTTTCTACAATACGAATTTGCCCATCTCATGCGTTTTGCCTCTCCCGCGACATTTTTTTATAATCCCATTCTGTAAAGTGATGACAACTGTGTTGAGGCAATTTGCTTTCGAGCAGGACGTCTATGCATTTAAATTCATATTGCTTATAGGGCGCGAAGGGTTCTGTGTTGCGGATTCCAACTTTCGGTGTCTTTCGGCCAGTTGCGTTCTGTCAGTGTTCTCGAAATTATTATGTGTGCCCGGCTCAAGTAGTGCCTGGCTTATGGGCAGTGGTGGCAATGTTCTCGCTATTTGTTCTCGTCAATTCCCGTTAACTCTGTGTTCGTTAATGTAATCCTTGTCTCTTTTATCTACCCCAAATCTCATCCACTCCCAGCCGTTTTCGTTTATTCGTCACTCACAGATTGTTGCGTATAAGGCACTGCTTTATGATATGCATATATATATAATGATATATTCGGTCCGCGTGTTGTCTTCTTTCGGCTTTTCTAGTTTTAATTTCCCATGCTTACCTCACAGAACTCAGCTGGTAGGGGATACACGAGACAAAGTGAAACTTCTTTACGCAAAGTGCAGTGCCGGATTTAGACTTGATGTGTCCCAAACACAGACTAATAAATTAACCAGACTGGAAACACGAGCTTCGGGCTGTGTCGTTTTTTACGGAATTTCCAGAGTGACGACTGTATAACCAACATGGCCGCCGCTCGGGAAATTCCGATTCTAGTTCTATCTGCAGTAGAAAGTTCTTTTCATTTGTCAAGATTGGTTGCACATGTATTAATTTCTTGGTGCAAAATTGTAGCTATGCTGAAGCGTCGGTCGCTACCTTAAACCTAATATGGCGGATGGTTCATGACCTTTCGCTGTTTTGTGACGTCACACAATGGGATCATCCAGTCTGGGTATTTTATTAGTCTGTGGTCCCAAAGCTGTAGTTTGTTTAGTTTTTTTTTGCCTAAATCCTGCACAAACGTTGCAAGAAATTTGGTCTCTGTTACAGCCATAGCACAACCACATGAGATGACAATGCCCTAGAAACATGTTTGTTCCAGACAAGTAACCAATAGCAACTAAGGAAGGTGCACATTTGCGCGAACATAAATAACATGTAACAAATCTATCATTTGCCCGGCACTGACAGCAACACCGTTGCTAATTCGCCATTGATTAACACCTACCACTGCCATAGACCAGGAAAACAGTATACTCGTATATCAAAAATTGCTACTTTTCAGGAGAAGCAAAAAGCAGTTTCATTCCTGCCATATGTGCCATACAGGAGAACTATTCATCCCAAACTGACCAAACTGATTCTTTAAACAGCTATAGTCTTGTGACCCAGCTAGTTAGACCGGAAAGTCCAACACCAAAAGGTACCAAATTTTCAATTTTGGAAAATTTGACATATTTAGGTAGAATGCGCATGACGTCACAGAGTTTTTGTTTTGTACTTCCGCCAAACAAGATGGCCGGTGGATCAGCTGATGAGTGTAACTTCGAGATGTGTCTAAGCAGTTAAAATGTCTGCTGGTTGCATTGCAGTTGACTGTTGTGACAGGGGTGGAAAGGATGTATCCAAGCTGGTCAGATTCCCTACCATCTGTGTGAACAAGAGAGAGGAAGTGGAAGAATTCACCGAACGTCTCCCATGTGCGTATGCACACGTGTCATTGTTTACAGTAGTGAACTTTTTTAAAACTCGCCGCCGATTGGTTCGCGACGCTTTAAGTGGGTCCGGACAGACAAGATGGTGGATATGCGCATTCTACCTATACGACAGTTTTGTTGTTTTTTTTCACGGGGATACAGAACTGGGCAAGTGCCTTGTCGGTATTACACGAGGGAGATATAATATTTGGGGAGACGAGGGGATGGGGATGAGATAAAGATACTCTTTGATATTTTGTCGGTAAAATTCCGACATGACCGTGCCAGCCAAAGTCTTCTTGAGTCCCATGATTTTTGCCCCCCCCCCCCCCATTTTTTTTTTTTCACAAACTGCTGAAGCTGCTAGACCACTGTTATAACGTTAGATCACACAGGTAGTAGGTAGATTAGTCAACATGATTTCTCACACATGCAGACCAACGTGCATGACTTTACTTGACAGACATTGGACAACATCCACAACGTTTCAGTCTTTAGACCAACATGCACAACTTTACATTAGACCATCATGCACAACTTTACATTAGACCATCAACATGCACAACTTTACATTAGACCATCATGCACAACTTTACATTAGACCATCATGCACAACTTTACATTAGACCATCATGCACAACTTTACATTAGACCATCATGCACAACTTTACATTAGACCATCATGCACAACTTTACATTAGACCATCATGCACAACTTTACATTAGACCATCATGCACAACTTTACATTAGACCATCATGCACAACTTTACATTAGACCATCATGCACAACTTTACATTAGACCATCAGCATGCACAACTTTACATTAGACCATCATGCACAACTTTACATTAGACCATCATGCACAACTTTACATTAGACCATCATGCACAACTTTACATTAGACCATCATGCACAACTTTACATTAGACCATCATGCACAACTTTACATTAGACCATCATGCACAACTTTACATTAGACCATCATGCACAACTTTACATTAGACCATCATGCACAACTTTACATTAGACCATCATGCACAACTTTACATTAGACCATCATGCACAACTTTACATTAGACCATCATGCACAACTTTACATTAGACCATCATGCACAACTTTACATTAGACCATCATGCACAACTTTACATTAGACCATCATGCACAACTTTACATTAGACCATCATGCACAACTTTACATTAGACCATCATGCACAACTTTACATTAGACCATCATGCACGACTTTACATTAGACCATCATGCACAACTTTACATTAGACCATCATGCACAACTTTACATTAGACCATCATGCACGACTTTACATTAGACCAACATGCACGACTTTACATTAGACCATCATGCACAACTTTACATTAGACCATCATGCACAACTTTACATTAGACCATCATGCACAACTTTGCAGTCATTAGACCAACAAACATGACTTTACAGTCATGAGATCACCATGCACAACTTTACAGTCATAAGACCACCATGCATAACTCTGCAGCCATTAGATCAGTATGCCTGACTTTTATGCATATAATAAGTACACCTGTGCGAAATCCCGACAATAAAAACAACAGCATAACACACATTGCAACAAAAAATGATCATGATCAAATGCAGGTGTGCAAGAGTGTGTTGTGTACGTATGGAGACAAATTATGTGTAAGTGAGTTGCAAATGTTGTATACTCAACATTTGAGAGCATTTGGGGCATGCATTTTAAAACACCTGTCGCCGCCAGAGTTCACAGCCCTAGAAACTTACATTTAAAAACCAGACGACATATATCTGTTTCGGCCATGATAAGGGAATGTTTAACAATGCGTCCATTACACTAGTCATACTCTAATTAATCCTAACTTTAGGATAAAGTGAACGTTTGAAGCCATACAAGATTGGCTTTGTGCTAAATCTGTCTATAATTTGGCATTAACTGTTTCTGACGTTGACGTTAATAATATCAGGTATTGGGTTAATCTATTAACCCTTTCGGTGTCACAGACCTCCATAGCGATTGCCAGCATTTTTCTATATAAATTATGTGCACCAAGACTGCTTTAGCGGTCGATCGGGGGTAGACTGAATCTATGGTAAAGTAGTATGCAAGTACGAACGAGAGCCTTATAATTTCGTTTCCATGAGTTTCTGGAGGGATTGCCTGGTAATATAATTTGCCACTATGTCCCAGGACTGTGACACCGAAAGGGTTAATACGAAAGCCTTTCGGAAATCTGTTGTTATAAGTACGTACGCATCCCAAGCATTTTGTGCTAGAGGCGCGCACGTATACGTACCTATCCCTAACCCCGTCCTTATCCTCAACCCTAAATCCTATCAAATCCCTAACCTTGCCCCCTACCCTTTCAACAAAAAACAGGAGGAAAAGAAAAAGAAAGTCTGAATGTATAATCTATACTATATATATTTGTGGACTTGAGATTTTTCGTTGCAAAAGGCTTCTGAACCACTCAACACTCAGACTTCAAATTTTATATGGTGCATCAGAATGGATGTAAGGTTGCACAGTTTTTAATAGAAGTCTCAAATTGGTGTAGTTTTTTTTATTGGAAATTTATTGTTTCGCCATCATTTAGATCTATTTCGAGTCATGGTTCGCCATTTTAAGGTTTCGTTATCACTTCTTGCGATGTGTTCACTATCAAACACACTAACCCGTGCGCAAATCATGCTGTTGTACGGGATGCGCAGGATGTCAACTCACAAAGGCAGAGCAGTATGACGTATTTAAAAACAAACAAACAAAAATAAAATAAACAAATAGGAACAGGCCAGATGAAGCAGGTCCATAATAACCACCCAGAACTGAAACCAATATTCAAACCGATTTATCTCGGGCAGGGCCGGCGATCTCAGCTAGTTAATCATATTTAATTAAGGCTGTTGTCATGGAGCATTTCGGGAGAGGCTCTCTATACTAGCTCTGGAGTCACAAACGGCTTTAAAATACGTGACCGGTAAAAACGTGGGGGACCTAGGTGCTTGTAACAACTTTCCTTTCGGAATACGGCATAGGCAAAGATACATTTCTGCCAACTTGAAGTTGCCATTCATGTTTTGTGTAAACCGAGTAAACCGTCACGATAAACTGTGCCCACTTACGTTTTTTAGTTGTGGAGCTATGATGCTATGTACTTGCCTCTTTATGCTAAGCTCTCTCTTTACTTTTTAAAAAATTTTATGTGGTTGAAGTTAGATCTAACACAAACAGCGTTTTGTTCATTAGCAAATCAAGGGCTGCGTTTTTAGTGAACGTAAGGTATAAAGTGTAGCAAATTGTCGGAAATGCATGACTTTTTTAATAACTGCGTACTGCACTCGTGTATTTGAAAGCGAAACTATTTTTAGGAAATGGTTCTGAGGATCGAATACACATTCTAATCCACAATGCTATTTCCGCCGCGTGACCATGATTATTTTCACGAACTGTGCCAAAATCAGGCTTTTATTGAAATTTAACAGCTTAAAGGAAATCGTTTTTGTGTTTTTGCCATATCGCCAAATACCTAAACCAAACCCTGTATATATTGCAAAAACAACAACGGTGTTGATATGACCCTCGGCGTCGTCTTGGCTAGGGACTGATAACAGGTGTACCAATCCTAGGAAATCTGACCGGGCAAAGATTTTCTCGGCCGAAGTAACAAAAGCTGGCAATTCAGCCACAACAATACTTTCAAATTGTTAGAACTACGACAGCGAAGACACTTTCTCTGGCAACATTCTGAGAAAAAAAAATGCAGCCAAATGCAAGAAATCTTCACTGTCTCGCTAGAGGCACGTATTTTAAAGCCTTTTGTGACTCTAGAGCTAGAGAGCTCCTTCCGGAATGCCCCTTGACAAACAGACTAAATTAATTATGATTAATCTTTTTCTTTTTTTTTCAGATTTTCTGTTTGTTTTCCTCCCGTTTTTTTTAGTTGAAAGGGTAGAGGGCAACGTTAGGGATTCGATAAGATTTAGGGTTGAGATAAGGACGCGATTAGGGATAGTACGTGCACGTACTCGCCCCTACCTCAAAACGGTTGGGGTGCGTACGTACCTATAACAATAGCCCCCCTCCCCCCCCCCCCCCAAAGGCAGCCAAATGCAAGAAACCTTCACTGCCCCACTGGACCTCGCTATAAATTTTATATACAATGTATCATAATGAGACTCGCAGGGCCCAGAACAAAGGGAAAGTGTATAGGTTAACCCAATGTTGCCATTCCGCGCGTTGCTCAACTCATGCTGTGAACAGAAGTCAACTAAATGTCATGAAAACAATGATATTATTATATATGGCTTTTTAGGCAGTTATTTTGTAAAGCGATCTGACGCATTGGGACTATAATCGTTTGTACTCATATCGTGCAACACCACGCTGTCATAACAATAACGTAAATGGCGGGAGATGGTGGCGCTGCTTTCTTCACAAAAATCAAGTGGATATTATATGGCCCTTTAAGAAAAATCCTCCGTCGAAACTTGCCAGTATACGTAACGGTATACTGCACATGAAAAGCACACAAGCGTTTATTGATTTACCAAAGAATGCATCAGTTTTCATTGAAATCTTATTTCATATGAATGGTTTATATAATGTGAACACTACAAAACCAACAAGCAAATAAATGAAACAAAATGCAGAGGATGAACTTCAGTACTTGGATTGCCTGTAGGCTTCGAGTTATCTTTCACGCAGGTTCCCACCAAAAACAACACATGAACGAATAAAAAAAAAAGTCCTTAATACGTCATCCTCCCGGAACATTCCCAGACAATGAAAACAAGATCCATCCCGGTTGCGTGATTTTTTTCCGTACGAGCTTTAGCAAATTCAAGAGTGGGGCAGTAAGGGCCGGATTTACAGAGGCAGACGGAGCAAATTGCCCCCTCCCCCCCCCCCCCTTTCCGCCAGAATGGGTCCGCCTCTAGACAAGAAATGAATTTAACTTTTGTTGACACAGCCATTGTCAGTTATGGAAACTAAACGAGCACATAGTAGCAAAGCTATGTTCTTTGCATTTTGTCTTACCTAAAATCTACTTGGGGTTTTGCTGGCCTGTATCAATTTCCATATATACAAAACATATTATGTATATTTACATCAGAGATAACTGATTTTAACCTTTCTGTGTGTGTAACTTGTCAAGTCCAATTTATTACACGCAAAAAACTCACTTTGATGTGCGAATTTGGTGATTTACCGTGAATACCTATTTCAATTTCTGTGTATTTCTGTTCATCGAACCTGAAGTGCCCCCCCCCCCCCCCCGGGATGAATCTGGTCCTGATGACAAGAGAAATGAAAAGAAAATTTCATGTAAGAGGACTGAAAGGTGAATGAGTGGGTACGAGGTAGAATGGCGGTGAATATACTGAAGACACTATGTTCTTTACAACTCACAGCGGGAAAAAGAACTCAGAAGAGAAGAAAAAAAATGTTATCACTGGCTGGATGAACGTGAGTAACTGAAGCTCAGGTACAAATACATGAACATGAAAACATAGTACGTTGATGAAATTCCCGCACACTGGTGAAGTGTTGTTAGAAACAAGGAATTTGGGGGAAACAGGTGGTTAACCCGAGTGCTTTAGCTCACATAAAACATCGAGATCTAATGTAAGTATTTGCCGATATTTTCCAGCACTGTACATGTATCATCACAGACAGAAATGTGATGTTGCAGATTCTAAATTTCAAAAAGTACAATCAGCGCCATTTCGTTAAGTACTACCGAACTATCAAGGCTAGATCAAAGTGCGCTCAACGTAACGGTGTACTGTATGCTACGGAATGCATTCATTGATTCATAAATTAAAATAACAACGACTGAGCCGTTGCTTGTAGTGAGGTCAAGGTTCTCTGTCACTTCCAGACAAGTTCAGAGAACTGACATGAATATATAATATTAGCGACTGCTTGAACGAGTGATTTTGACAATACAGTGCACGAAAAGCTTTTGTTCTCACTTTAGAAAGGTGTGGGTAAATCGGGAAGACTCTATCTACAGTAATCGTAATTAAGATGAAAAAGAATATAGAATGCATGGCGGGGGGGGGGGGTAAGAGAGATGGGGGAGGGAGTCTTGTTTACATTGCCAAGCGAGTGGCCAGTGGCCAGTTGTTTCACTGTGATTCCCCGTGATAACTGTTGCATTGTATCCTTGAGAGAAACTAAATGTTACTGTAGTGTATGATGACAGGATCGCAATTAGAATCGCAATACAACGATCTCTTTTTTTGTTCTCCATTGGATAAACCTACTGCAAGGGGAGACTGTACTTGACAATCGTTCAGCTGGTGCGTAGTGTCCTCCCGCACGTTCTGAAGCAAGACTATTGATCATTATGGGAAATTGTCTAGATCAGAAAGACTCAAAGAGGGAGTGAGGATGGTTGAAACACAGGCCTATCCCCGGGTACCTCATCTAGTTTAAAGAAAAAAAAATAATCAATGTAGTTTTCGTTTAAGTGACATAATTGTTCGGGTGTCGTTAGATCATAGTGAGCCGCTAAAATCCTCGTTCAGTATTTGAAGGGATATAACCAGATCGTTGACACGCAGTTAGCCTGAGACTGCATACATTTAAGCTGATGTTTTCAAAATGAAATGCCTGCATAACATCAAGCTTAGCTAAAAGCGTGGTTTAAAAAAAAAAAAAAAAATTTAGAATGCACATGTTACATAGTATTATATTATTACGCACTTACATAGTGACTTTCTAAAGCTTGTACACAGCTAAGTGGATGGGTGTGGGGTTCGAGGGTCAGTTTTTCCCTTCCTTCATCATCAATGTTATCAATCTCCAGTGTTCGTTTACTTGTTTCAGATTTAACAACTCTAAAGAGCGGGCAATTTGAGAAAGGTGAGAGGCGGGAATGAGGATTTATGGAATAACACAACTGCTAAACATGCCTGACCCAGTTTGTCAGATATCTACTTCTCGTGCCCAGAAAAATAATAATTCTCGCTGCTGTTTTTTAAAAAGTCCAATGATGTAAACAAAACCATTTTTGGTCAAAGATTTGAGTATAATACACTCGGTAATAACGAATTATTAAACTATGAAGATTCGTTCAGAGCCATGTGTGTTAAAATAGTTGCGCTGTCGGTACTGAGAAAAGAGAGATTTTCTGTCAATCTACACAGACAAAACGCGAAGTGATTTGGGTCAGGTTATATTGTAGTTATAGTAGATTGTGCGATATTTTGCCGAGGGTCAAGAGACATCTGTCACTGATTTCTATTCTCTCCCCTGCTACAAGTTTCATTAAAGCCTGTTATCCATCAATGAATATTTGCATACACCAAAACTGAAAGTATGAGTGGAGGGGGGAGGGGGGGGGTGCTAGGTTAAGAAAAAATATGGGGATTGAAGGTTGGAGATCTGATGTTGTTCAGAAAATATATATTACAGATTTATTTCTCATTACTGCCAATGCTGAAGTTTGAAGTTTATCGCTTATGCTTGAAGAATGAAAACATCGTTTGTTCTCGGGTAATGGGTTGCATCTTAATTTAAAGCTTTCCCCTAAACTTATGTACGTGAAAGTGTGTCAGGACAAGACGTTTAAAAAGTTAGAAAGTGCTTTGGTTGGCGCGGTTTCCAAGTAACGTCGAATGGAGAATAATTATACTGTATTGTGTTTACTATTCAGCTATACTATTTTGTCTATTTCGGCTTCATTTGGAACGCTCCCTACAGAAGCCATTCCATAAAGAGAATACTACGTGTGTAGGACTGTGCTGGCTACGGGTTTCTGTGGGCATTAATGCATTTGCAATGTTACTACAACGGAAAAACGAGAGACCAAGAACCACAAACAAGCACTTACTTTTCTAGACAGCGTCTTTAAATCCAGCTCACCTACCACATCATATTTAGACCGAAGACACACAGTATAATAATAAGCTTATAAGCAAATATCAAGTAAGTTTACCAAGTGCAAAGTAAGTCAAGTCCAGAGAAACACTACTGAAGCACTGCTACATTCCACGTGAGATACCGCCTTATGTACACCCGAGTGTGTCTAATCTTACATAAAAACACGAGATTTACTCCGTCAGGGAAAAACGAGTCTTGCAATGAACGCCAACTCCCGCTGCTACACTTAAGTTGAACCCCGCTCTTGACTTCGCGCACTCACACGGTGCTGGCTCGATAAACGACTCACCGCGCGTGCCCTGCGTATACACACAACAATGACATCAATAGAATGTCGGCGGACCATTCAGAGATTCCGTGTTGGAGAACAGCAGCTGTACTATACAATTAAATGTATAGACCTCTGGATATTAATTATCCCAGGAGTGGAATAAAGTCGTCTTGCTTTGTCTCTCACAACTAGAGTTTAATTGTGGCTCCAACGTTTTAATCGTTTGTTGGTTTTTTTTTAATTATTATTAGACCCCACTATTACAAGCAACTCGACGAAGTGTAGTGAAACTAAACACTCCGTATTGTACTATCATCATTATTATTATTATTAATTACTACTACCACAACAACAACTACTACTACTACTACTACTACTACTACTACTACTACCACTGGTACTACTACTACTAAAGTCAAAATTGGGCAAAAAGAAAAAGTTGTATGTTGCGAAACCCCGCGTGAGAAATAAAATCCAAACAATACAACGCAAACTAAAGAGAAGACAGAAAATACACAAAATTGTCGGCTTTCGCCTTTTTCAAGTGAAAAAAAACTCGAACAATAAAAGACTTCAACAGGAACGAAGCGAAACAGTTTACTTAGCTGCGAGTTCTTGCTTCGTTAGCAGCACCAAAGCACGTCCGTCCGCCAAATGCATGGAAGCTCGAAGTCTTGTATAGCCCTGCTGCGACCCCACAGTTTTTCTGTGGTTTTTATGATATATCGTGAATGGACTACTAATAATAATAATAATAGTTCGTCCATTAGGTATGATGATGACCTTAACAACACCAGAGGAATAAAGAACAGAAATTGTTGAGAATTTTCAACACATGGACAATAAAGAGAAGTAAAGGACACAGAGGACAGAATGGAAAGACTGTTCTTTCATGACTTATGGCTTCTCATGTGACTGATAAGTCCTATTTTTGCCCTGAAGACCCTTCCGCATAAGTGACAAGAGTGCTCCGTTGGTTCAGTACCACTGGGCCTTTCCTTGCGCCGTTCTCTTTTTTTGATAGCCTGCTGGACTCTGTCAGCTTCCCATGCTTTGCTGCCTCTGGTAAGGGCCGCCCTCCAATTTGCACGATCAAGCGAGAGCTTTTCCCACTCACTCACATCAATGGCAAAGGCCTTCAGTGATTGCTTGAGAGTGTCTTTGTAACGTCTCTTTGGGGCCCCAACATTCCTCGTTCCATTGGAGAGCTCAGAGAAGAAGATTTGCTTAGGGAGTCTGGAGTCGGGCATTCTGACAACATGTCCTCCCCAACGTAGCTGAATTTTTTCAGGTGGCAGAAGATGCTCAATTCCTTGGCACGATTGAGGACCTCAGTGTCTGGAATTTTATCCTGCCATTTGATCCTTAGGATCTTTCTAAGGCAGGCCAGATGAAAGTGATTTAGTTTTCTGGCATGCGATTGGTACACTGTCCAGGTTTCAGCCCCATAGACTACTACTACTACTACTACTACTACTACTACTATTATTACTACTACTACTACTACTACTACTACTACTACTACTATTACTACTACTACTACTACTACTACTACTACTATTACTACTACTACTACTACAACTGCTACTACCGATACTACTATTACTACTACTACTACTACAACTGCTACTACCGATACTACTATTATTACTACTACTACCGTACTACTACTACTATTACCACTACTACTATTACTACAACTGCTATTACTACTACTACAACTACTACTGCTACTACTACTACTACTATTACTACTACTACTACTACTACTACTACTACTATTACTACTACTACTACTACAACTGCTACTACCGATACTACTATTACTACTACTACTACTACAACTGCTACTACCGATACTACTATTATTACTACTACTACCGTACTACTACTACTATTACCACCACTACTATTACTACAACTGCTATTACTACTACTACAACTACTACTGCTACTACTACTACTACTACTACTACTACTACTACTACTACTATTACTACTACTACTATTACTACTACCACGACTACTACTACTACTACTACTACTACTACTACTACTACTGCTACTACGCCCTGCTACTCCTGCTACTACCACCACTACTACTACATACTACTAACTCATTACCCTTCGAACCATGTAATGAAAACTGGCACTCCACATTATTATAGTTATTATTATTATATTATCAGTATATAATTATAATGATTACTGTGGATTATTATTATTATGCATACAACATAATAAATTATAGCATCTACTTGAAGAAAATGAGGACAGAAAATATATTTTAACTTTCCATTGGTTAATAAAAATACTTTCTGTTTAAAGTCAGGGGTTTTGTACAAGAATGAATGCTTTCATGTACTCCAGGTTCCTCATCCCTATCATTATCCAACCTTCTTCATAACTTACACTGCCCCGAACGTCGTCGACAGGAAAGTTAAGGTTTGTTATAACAATGAAACTATTCACTGAATGACGTCATCAGAACCGTGAAGAGAACAAACGGGCGGGGGGAGGGGGGGGGTCGACTGTCATTATTTCTTGCATGTTAGAAGAGCACTCTAGATATCTGGCGCTGGGTCAGGAAGGAAGCAAATAAAGATCTGAGATTTTACTGGCGCTTTAAATTTATACATGTACTTTTTGTGAAGTCAGTACATGTATCTACAATTACACATTTATGCTATTTCCTTCATATTCCAGGAACAATTGTGTTGCTGCTGTTTGGGGGATTGAGGGCCCCGGCGGCCGTGCTATGGGAAAACACCTTATAGGCCAAAAACCAAATCATACAGGAAACCTTAAAGATATGCTCTTTTCGTTCTGCTTTATTATTTTGTTCGATTTCCACTTTGTGGCGACCAAGAGAAACTGTTAGTGTTGCAAAGTTATAACTGGGATTTTTAAAACAAAAGAGGGAAGGAGGGGATGCGCTTCATTCTATAAAATAATGTTAAAATGTGAATTTTACCCCGATTGGCACAAACCATCTTTTTCCTGTAACACTGCAGCTGGGTGTTTTGGTGCCTGTTTTGAAAGGATGATGTTAGGGGGGCGTAGTCTATGTATAAAGCCAAATGGAGAAAAGACTGGGTTGTGTTCACTGTTCATCTATAGCTTTCTGTGTAAAACGCTACGCCCCCCTAACAACAGCCGTTTGAAATCCTCAGATTGAGGTCAAAATGCGAATCCAATCCACTTTTCATCAGCAGGGGGAAAATACTTCAAATTAATTGTCTTCTTGATCATTCTTGTGAAACATTCGAGAGCAGCCAATTCTCATTTGTCCCTATCTTGTATAATTAATCACGGGTAATCGCTGTTCACGCGCATCCAGACCGCAACTAGTCCCAGATCTATGCTCAACCTATAGCTGAAGGTCGGGGACTTTTAAATGAATTTCTGAATGAGTTGTTTGTTGTTGTTTTCGTCCATTTTTTTAACACTTGCATCTTCACAGTTAATTTTCTCTACTTTCTCTGCAACTCCGGCCGTAACCTTTGCGTGAGACCGCCCGTGTCGAGCGATATCAAACGCACCAGAAAACATTATATTAAACTCATGTTGTAATGGCTTCTCTTGATGAGCACTCGTGAGCAGTTCATTGGCTGTATCCAAGGGGAAATGTGATAAAGAAAATGACATAATGATTCTCTCCGCCATCTTCCCATTTTTGCAAGCTGCAGTTTATAATAGTTGTTTGCCGCTTCAAAGAGATGTGCTACGAGAAGAGCTGTAGAATTAAATGAGAAAAAAAGTATCTTATGAAACACTTGGGAACTAACTGAAATTTTATATTACAGAAATATGAAGTAGCGAGTCAAATTTCAGTTCTCTCTTTATTTCTTCACCATCATGTCCGACCAGAGAAATGTGGAATACAAGATCGTAAACAGGATATTTTTATAGTCAAAAGTAATCCACTGCTGTAATATCTCGGAATGCTGAATTCCCGGACCTCTCCACTCGACGTGATATTTGATCTTGTCCTCAGATCACAATCTCTGGCGCTCACATCACTGTACTCCCATCATCATCCTAGGGGCCATCCATAAACTAGGAAACCTCAAATTTGGCCATTTTGACCCGACCCTTTTCTCTCCATGCACGCTCTCCATTTATAATTATATGCCTGCCTTCAAACTCCTCCCCCCCCCCCCCTTCCCGAAACGGCTGCCAGCGTACGGCCTTTGTTCATGATTTTTGGTGGTCTAAAGATTTCAGTGACATTTTGCACACACCATTTGATTGTTGTATCAGAAATACTAGACAACTCGAGCAAAATAAGTATTGCAAATTCTTTAATACAAAGCCCAACCGTATACATGTACCTAGAATGTCGCTTTAATAAAGGCATTTGGATTCAATGTAAAGACTGTGAAATTTCTGTCATAATTTTCGACTTTATACTATGTAAAATGCGTTTTTTTTTTCTTTTTTTTTTTTACAGTTAAAAAAATTGTAAATAAATAATATTAAGAACTCTATTTTGTAACAAATGGATGTGTTCACGTAATTCATCGTCAAAAATCGAGGTTGTACACAAAGTTTCATAGGTTTTACTCATGTAGTCACGAAGTTTTGGGTGATTCACGTGTTCACACTCTAGCTCCATTATAGTATGATGATGCTAATAACTACATGCATTTGATTTTTATGTAATTCAACAACCTGTCTGGTGCATTCGCCTTTTTTTCACACTTTTTTTTTTTCAATTTGTTACCTTACTTGAAAAGCGTACTTATATTTCCCAGACCCCTGCCCTCCCCGTTGCACAATTTTCAGATGCAGGGACAACCCCTCTCTCACCCCTCCGAGTTAACGCATTTTATGCATGGCATTCTACATAATCCAGTCCTATTTAATGTAAATCCCTTACATGTTCTTGCAACTGCATGGAGAAATGCCACCCAATTAGGAATATGTACGTTTGCTTGTGTAGTAACTACCTTTCTTTTTGTTATTGATTAATACCACAGTGTCTGTAGCTGCTGAACAAAGCAATTATTCATATCATCACTAGTCTGTCTGTCTGTTTGTTATTGCTGTTGTTGTTGCTGTTGATGTAATCCAACGTCTGAGAACTCTCGCAACACACATAATGAACACTGCCTTAGCATCGTTAGTCACTCCTGTTTTGCCTCAGTCTTATTGTGACATGGGGACTATTGGAGTTAATGAGACCTCGCTCACTACTGGGACTGAAACACGCTTGTAATGCTACTTAATTCAAAAGAAGTTCAAGTTTGAGTCACTACCGGTATAAAAACAGACAGACAGTCAGACAGACAGACGGACAGACGGACAGACGGACAGACGGACAGACGGACGGACGGATGGACGGACAGACAGACAGACAGACAGACAGACAGACAGACAGACAGACAGATAGATAGACAGATAGATAATACAATCATTCCGTTATTGCAACATTACCCAACCATGAAAAGCCCAGCGAATACATGTAAATTATACACAAAGTGGAGAAAGTGAAGCAATAACAATTTTTTTTATTTAAGTAGAAGGGAGGAACGACATTATGACAAAAGCCAACCAGGCAAACTTCCAGAAATACTTTACATCCTGGTTGCCTGCCTGTTGCCAGGAGCTAGACGAATATACTAATGTTGTTGTTTTTTTATCTTCATTATACATGAAATATTGAGATCTACATTTACATTGAGTATAATAAGATTGGCCGATACAAAAAACAGCGTCATGCTAACGCTGGTGATTTGGAAAATAGGCCATGTTGTGCGATCGCTGTCAAATGGCAAGCATCTACAATACATAATGCGTGTGCATATGGAAACGCGTTAGATCTATTGTGATATGCGATGTTTTATGGACTTCATTGTTTTGTTTTATTTCTTTGTTGTTTGCTACCCCCCCCCCCCCCGTACCCTTCAAAATAAGCAGGGATCATCCTAGATATACATAATCCTTTCTCTGTTTATCTGCAAGTCGCTAATTACATTTAATTTACAATCGATCTGTTTGTAACCCTAGTATCAAACTATTTAATTTTACTTTTCCCTTGTTCGTGTAATAAACTCATTTGCCAGGTAAGGCAAACTGTTGGCTTTTGATTGTTTGCCTGTTTTTTGTTGTTGTTGTTGTTTTTCGAGGGAAAAAAAAGGGGGGGGGGGGTCGGTACTTTCTTTCCCGGTATTGACGTTTGGGTTTCTAGTCAGGCACGTTAGACTGAATCCAGACCTGTGCAAGGTTTTAACCTGAGCCCTCTTGCGCCAGGTTTTTTGTACAGAAATGAATTAAATCCTGCAGCTTTGCTAACGTATGACAGGGGTGATTTTTTTTTAATCCGTTTAATCCAGGGGTAATCCGTTTTCGAAATTTCTTAACTCTTGGTAGCAAATGAAAAAAAAAAACAATAAAAACTATTATGTGAATTACACTGAATTTCATTTGGGCGAAATAGTATAAAAGCCACAGAAAAACTGGGGTCACAGCCAGGCTCAAAGCAAATTTTTTACAAAAATTGGTAAAAAGCCAATTTTTGACTGTGAATTTCGTTTGGCTGGTTGAGAATAGGGAGTGGGTGGAGGTGGTGGGAGGTTGGCAGGAGCTTAATGTACAGATCTTTGTCTTTCGTGATGGCTCTCTGGGTTTTTGCATTTCACTTTTTTGTTGTTGTTGTTCTTCTTCTTCTTGATTTTTGTCATTTCTTCTTGTTTCTCATCTCGGCTTTCTTTTCCTTTTCTTTCTTCGTGGTAGTTTCCTTTTCTTCTGTAGCACACAGAAAGGCTGCTTGTTAGTCCTCACAAGGGCTGTTTGTTAGCCCTCACACGGGTTGTTTGTTAGCCGTCACAAGGGCTGTTTGTTAGCCCTCACAAAGGCTTTTTTTAGTCCTCACAAGGGCTGTTAGTTAGCCCTTACAAGGGCTGTATGTAGACCCTCACAAGGGGTGTTTCTTTAGCCCCCATAGATGTACGCTAGTGAACGTTAGCCCCTCAAAAGGGCTGTTTGCTAATCCTCACAAGGGGCTGTTTCTTTAGTCTTCAAAAGGCTATTTCTTTGACCCTTAAAATGATTGTTTCAAGCTGGCAGGAACTTGACGGCAAGGGTTTCGTTTTATTTGATTTATTATCAAGAGTGAAGGCAGGATCTGGATTCCTGATGGAAGCAGGGGGAAAAAAAACGAAAAAAAAAAATGAAATATTGAGAAGGCCAAGCAGCCCTACCATTTGTCTCCCATTTCGCATACTGGAGTATCAACAGTTGTTCTCATTTTAAAGGAAAGCGTTTCAAAGCTTTGGTTACCTTTTGTGACGTAGAGCAAAAACGTTCCTTTTTATAACTTTAAAACTGTTAAAGATATCGTTCCTTCAGTTTGTGAGAATTCACATAATAATACGCATCTTACCACGTGCAATGGCGTGTAGTTGTAACTAAAACCCACCAATGTCATCGATACGCCAGTCTGTGAGATGGACGACGAATTGATTCCCAGTTCATGATTAGTCCCGTGTGAGAAAAGATCATGTTACTTGAAATGTTAATCTGTCCAACTTTCCCTGTCACGAGAAGCATTATTTTTGTGTGTGTTATTTTCATATGAATTGCTCAGACGTTGTCTTTTACAGCACGAACGGTATTCTAGTTTCATCGTATTGCCTCTCTCTCTCATTTTCTTTCTCTCCCTCTCTCTTTCTCTCTCTGTCTGTATTTCCCTCCCTCTATCACTCTTCCTCTCTCTCTCCCTCCCTCTTCCTCCCCATTTCCCCCCTCTCCCACTTTCTCTCTCTCTCTCCCCCTCTCTCTTTCTCCCTCTCTATATCCGTCTCTCCCTCTCTCTCTTTTTCATTCTCTCCCCCTCTCTCTGTCTCCCTCTCCTCTTTCTCTCTTTCTAGTTCCCCGCCCCTCTCTCTATCTCTCCCCCCTCTTTCTCTCTCACTCTTTCTTCTCCCTCCCCTCTTTCTCCTATGTAGGTACGAGGAACCACAAGGGAAGAAAACACAGTGAAATGATATAAAAATATTCTACAAAGAGAAAATGCAATCACTGGCATTTTTAAGCACTGTAATGTAAACTTGTTTGGAAACATGTGTAATTTAAGACAAACATCGTGCTTTTCTGGTTTCATTTTAAAAAAATATATTGTATGTTTGTCTCGTTTCTTTTCGGTTTTCCCGGTCATCGTTTTAGATTTCCATATTCCACATCAAATTTAAATGAAAAAATGTTGTTTTAGATATCGCATCTACAGACTTTTTTTTATATATTGTTTTTTATCTAATGTTTAATTTTCTAAATCCTTCAATTTTAATCTCTCTCAAGTTACCTTTTCCCCGTACAGAGTTTATTAACCTTTAGCTGGCTCGGTGATGTTAGCAAAAATAGTATTGCTATTATTGTTGTCCATTTGCATCTTTTTTTACATGTAGGCTACTAAGCCTAGCCGACTCGAGCACGATAAATTTTGCAAATTTCATTGCAACATGCTAGATATCTAAACCCAGGTCACATTAGTAATGGAAATTGGATTCGCTGAAAGACCAAGGGGGTATGATGAACTTGGCTGTCAACAACAATGTGCAAAGAGAGGCGAAGAATGAAAATTTCGATGATACTTTTTGATTTTGCTCAATGCCAGTGCATATCTTCATGTGGCTAATACATAATACATGTAATTATGAAAGACTGGATTTTGTCCCAAATGGATGTGTCCACGTAATTCATCGTCAACCACTGACGCAGTAGGCAAAATGTCATCATTTTTGGTCACATGGTCATAAAGTTTCAGGAGATGATGATGATTGTCACGAGTGGAGTGAGCGGGATTCAAGGATTACGGGGGCATGGAAGTGAGGGATTGACTCACGGGATAGTGAGGCTGCTCACCTATATTGACTTCTGTTAGTTAACGTTAAAGCGTGAAATGTTGTGAGTTGGGGGGTCGGAATGAGGCGAGAGCGCTGTACTGACAATCACTGCAAGTTAAGGAGTCCCAGGGGACAGACGTGAGATCAGAGGCAGTCGGGAGATTGTTGTGTGTTTTCCAGTGATGACTGGTAGGTTGAACTATGATTTATAATTATGATGATTGATGTATTATATTCGCCTATGACCATGATGTAAATAAGTGTATGTGAGGAATGTGGAAGTCAGTGATTATTGTGTATAGAAATGTCCGCCATGAGCGATAGATGTCAGTTAGGTTCATGGATTCGTAGCGAGAGTGAGTGCTGTGTGGTACGGTGGAGGTGTGTTACCGTAAGATGTGTGGTGAGTGAAAGGTGGACTATTGTGTGTACGCTTCATGGTTTGTAATGAGGGGTGAAGTGGTTAGAAATGGTATGGTATTATACCAATGTAATGTTCTTCTTGTAGGTGCCGGGGTCGGGCCGAGAAGCCACCCGCGGTGAGCGAGCAGCACAGGGGATAGGCCAGCATAGGGCCGAAGGCTACGCATAGGCCAGTGGGGTGAAGCTGTCGAGCAGGGCAGGAGGAACCAACCTGTGCGCACTTTTGCTTAATAATATGTGACTTTCTTCATATTACATGAGTTAACCAGGGACCGGAGAACTGGCTCACGTGGGATGGGTGCGGGTGAGGGTTGGTGTCACAAATCCCAGACTGGGAGATGTAATAAGTTATGACAGGACAACAATCACGAACAAACAAGTTAACACTTAACAGAACAATCCATCAGACTCACACATTTATTAACCATAATTATACAAATAATAGCGCAATTACATACATTATATTATTGAAATCAACTGCCGTACAACGGCCTTATTCTCAGACACACTCTCCCTCGGATCCACAATCCGGTAGTTACTCCTAAAGGCACTTCGGCCTCAGCCTCTCCCCTCAGGGTCTTAATAGCACATTAATAATTCACTGGCACCGCAGTCTCTCAATATCACCTTCCTATTGTCATACACCTTAGCATTCCCCTAGCACCTCAGCAGGGCAATAACACATTATCATTTCAATAGACATTATCATTTCACCAGTACATTATTAGTTCACTAGCCCCTCAACATGGCAATAGTGCATTATCACATTCACGCTCATATCTACGTCCCTGTCCGTGGCCTGACTGCCACGACTTTATGTGCCTCTACTGTCCTGCACTGACAGCCTCACTTCTGGCCTATGTGTGGCCTCCGGCCCTATGCTGGCCTATCCCCTGTGCTCATCGAGGTGGCTCTGCGGCCCGTCCTCGACACCTACAAGAATAACATTACATTGGTATAATACCCTACCATTCCTATTCACTCCACCTCTCCTTACAACCCATGAAGCGTACACACACTAGTTCACCTTTCACTCACCACACATCTTACGGTAACACACTTCCATCGGAGTACACACTACTCACTCGCGCTACAAATCCATGAACTCACTTTCATCTATCGCTCATGGCGCACATTGCTATATCCAATATCAAGGACTTCCACATTCCTCACATATACTTATTTACATCATGGTAATAGACGACTATAATATAATACATCAATCATAATAATCAATCAACGTTCTACATACCAGTCATCACTGGAAAGACTCTCTCACTAGTCTTCTCGACTGCTCCCCTTATGTCTGCCCGATGGGCTCTTATTCACAGGTCCGTTCCGTAGGACCTTCTAACTTGCAGTGATAGTAATACAGCGCTTTCGCCTCATTCAGACCCTCCCACTACTCACAACAGCACGCTTAACTTACTTGTCTACTGTGAGCCCTTTTTACTCTACACCCGCTCTGTAGCAATCCCCTTAATTGCACTCACTCCACTCGTGACATCATCCCCCACCCAAAAAAAATTAATGCAATTAATTTCAAATCGCATCAAGATGACTATCAACGAGTGAGCGTGAGCAATACCTACACTAAAAAAAATGACCTAGCAGTTCCCCTAGTATATAAAATACCGAAATCAGGGGAAAATATGGGGATCAATATGGCCTGCAATATGCATATATGTATCACATCATCAATAGCTAACTAAACACAATACCTAATACAGAATCAAAAACCAATCAACCTATCAACCATTCTTCATATCATATTTATAATGTCAATATTTTAAAGTCGACTCATTCACACAGATCCTGTCAGTGTTCCTGTCCTCCGATGTATAAGCTCCTGAAATCTTCCCCTAGGCTCGACTAAGGTAGTCGGCGATATGATTGCTGGTTCCTGGAATTGGTTGAATAACGAAGGTATACGGCTGCAAAGCCAATGCCCATCTAGACAAGCGTGGGCTGGACGAACGATTCTTCGACAAAAATGTCAGTGGCTTGTGGTCTGTCTGGATACAAAATTCTCGTCCCGTCAGCAATGAAATTGTATGGAAAAGAACAAGACAGAGCCCAGTCAGAGAGGAAATTGGTAGGAGGCGATGGAGATGGATCGGCCACACTCTCAGGAGGCCAGGAAACAGCATCACGAAGAAGGTATTGGATTGGAATCCCCAGGGCAAGAGATCAAGAGGAAGGCCGCGCGGAACGTGGAGAAGAGCCAGAGAAAATGATGTGCAACGAAGCGGAAAGACTTGGAATAATGTAAAGAGACTGGCCCATGATAGAGAGGGATGGAAAGTGTTTGTTGGTGGCCTATACCCTGATCCAGGGTGAGAAAGGCAATGATGATGATGATGATGAGATAACGTCCTAGTTTCTGGACGGACCAGACAATGGCAAGACACTCACGCTCGATCACAGAATACTTTCTTTCTCTCTGCAATAACTTCCTACTGACATAACATACAGGATGGAGACATTCGTTCTTCTCCTGTAGAAGACAAGCGCCGACACCAGAGTCCGACGCATCCGTTCTGAGGATAAAATTAGATCGAAAATCGGGTAATATCAGAATGGGTGACGATGATAATGCTGTCACCAAATTATCAAATGATGTCTGACATTCAGACGTCCACTGGACCTTATCGGGTTGTCCCTTCTTAGTAAGGTCAGTAAGAGAAGATGACAAGGAGGAAAAATTTGGAATGAACTTTCTGTAATAATTTAAAATTCCCACTAAGCTTCTGACTTGTTTCTTTGTTTTTGGGATTTGCAACCCTACTAACTTGTCAATTTTTGTTACTTCAGGTCTCTGAACACCTCTACCCACAATATGTCCTAAGAATACTATCTCTGGACATGCCAAATCCATCTTTGCGGGTTTAGCAGTTAACCCAAAATGACGTAATCGTTGAAAAATTACTGTTAGTGTCTGAATATGATCAGACCATGTCGACGTATGACATGCTATGTCGTCAAAGAATGACACGACATTAGGTATGTCCTTCAACACTAATCTCATTAATCGTGCAAACGTCGCTGGTGCGTTTACCAACCCAAATGGCATGACCTTAAATTGGAATAATCCAATGGGCGTTTGGAACGCCGTGTATTGTTTAGACTCCTCAGTAAGCGGGATTTCCCAATACCCTTTCGTCAAATCTATCTTGGAAAACCACGTGGACCCGGCCAATGAAGCTATTAATTCCTCCTGAAACGGAATAGGCTCCCTATCGCCTACCGTAATAGTGTTCAATCTTCGAAAATCAATACAGAACCGCACCGATCCATCAAGTTTTTTCACGAGGACGATGGGTGATGAATACGGCGATGTTGATGGTTCTATCACATCTAACTTCAACATTGACTCAACTTCCTTTATGACTCTATCTCTCGAAGAAAAAGGCAACGGATACGGTCTAAGAAATACTGGCTTATCCGAAGTCAACTTTATTTGGTGCTGGATCACCGTAGTGCGACCCGGCAAATCCGTAACAACATCCGGAAATGACGCTAACAGGGTCTCAAGTTCCCTACTCCTTGAACTCGTAAGGTCAGGGTTAATTTTTACGTCCCTGTAACCTTGTGTCGCAGTTAACTCCGGCAATTGAATTTGTAACTCTTCCTGCGTCTCGGTGTCGCTTACGTCACAGTCCAACTGGTCTACGACCCCCGTACAAGCAATAGAGAAGACAGTCTCCTCTGGTCTTGTCTGTGCACACAGATACTGTGGTCTCTCATAAAATCTCTGTAGCATATTAACATGGAAAACCTTACTCGCTCCATCAATGTGGATAGCGTAATCTACCTTTGAAACAACTCGCTCAATAACATAGGGGCCTTTCCATGTCATCAATAACTTATTATGGTCCGTAGGTAACAACAATAGGACCTTGTCTCCTGGCTTAAAAATTCTCAGTTTGGAACCTCTATCTTTATAGTCTTTTGCTCTTTTCGAAGCGATACTCGAAGCTTCTTCTGCTATAGTGCGCTCTGAAGATAATCTTTCTCTTAAATCAACAAGGTCTATCGAAACCTTTTTAACCGTTTCCGAAACCGTGGGGATCTTTTGAAGAGGAGTCTGGGGTGTACGACCCTTATGCGTCGTCTTTTGGCACGCACTGCACGTCTTACAATACAGCCGTACATCTCTATGTATCGATGGCCAATAAAAATCTTTCAGAACTCTCTCTTTGGTTCTAGCACTTCCCATATGACCCGCTAATGGAACATCATGGGCCAGACGCAATACTGTAGCAATTAACGACCGTGGCACGACGACCTGCTTTTGAACGGAAGCCACTGTGACGTACATACGGAACAGAATGCCCCCCTGGACAAAAAAAGAAGATGACCCGTTCTTATATTTCCTCGTTTTCTCGGTTCGCGCTTCCCCAAAACATGGGTTTAATGATGGATCCTCCCTTTGTAATCTCGCCAAGCGCTCTGGCGTGATATCTAGGTTGACCGCTGGCGTAGCCAAAGGTCTAATCTTATCTTTATCAGCTACCCGTCGACTTGTTTCGACCGCGGCGCAAAAGTCAATACCTTTTGATTGCGACCATGCTTGCACGTTCTCATCGGAAGGGGAAACTACCCGTGATACATTCCCAATGATGAGCTGGGCGCCTGGAAAACAACCAACGACTGCTTCGACTTCCCCGCTAAGGAAAGGTGTATCTATCACTATTCTTGCCATGGGTAATTTCTCAATGGCCCCCGAAAATTGGATGCACGGGACAGTCTCACCTGTAAGCTGTGAATCCCGAATGCAGTCTCTATGCACTCCCACAACGGTAGATCCTGTATCTCGTAAAACCGAGATCGGTTCGTCCCCAACAAACCCCGGATAAACCCTAAGACCACCTCCTGTATGACATGAATTTATAACGGGGATCTTTCTCCCACAAGGTAAAACACCGGAAGATAATAACTTCTCACAACTGGGACACTTAGAATACTGTCCGCCTCCGTTGTCCGATGTAACACACGCAGCCGCATGATGAAATTTATTAGGGGAACATGGACTGGAGCTACTGTCCACGTTCGCCGCTATCCTACCTGCAGGGCAGTTCACGCTGATGTGATCTGCTCTACCGCAGTTCCAACACTTCGCGGCCCTACACTCGCGTGAAAAGTGACCCACGCGTCCGCAAGTCCAACACTCCGCTCCCTGTGCTGCACTAGGCCTGGGTCCCCGTGACCCATCGCGACCGGAACTAGCGTCCCTATGCCGTCGGTCATCGGCAAAGGTCACAAATCGCCCCCGGCCATTACCGCGACCTAGCCCTCCTGCTCGGTCAAACTTACCGGATCCATATGCAGGTGATTGGTGATAGCCCCTACGCTGCCCCTGGGCTTGCCCGCTATAGGCACCACGCTGACGCGACCTGTCCCTAAGTCCTGCCGGCGACCCCTCGACAACGGCGACGTACCCAGCATCTTGGACGTACGCCCTGGCGACTGGTTTGGACGGATGTGCCGTACGGTATGCTTCCGCCAACTTAGACGCCTCCTGCACCGTCGCGGGTTCGTTTTCTTTCAGGAAAGCCACCAGATCTTTGTGGCACGACGCGTACAGCTGGTCACGGATCATTAAGTCTTTCAGTTTAGCAAAATCCGCGCCCACATGCGCCAAGTCTACCCAGTTCGCGAAATACTCCGTTAGTCTCGCGACGAAGGCAGCAAAGTCCTCCCTGGTATCTGCACGTGCCCGCCTAAACTGCTCCCGGAAATATTCCTCGGTACGCGCAAATCGGCGAAGCAGCAAAGCCTTCAGCTTATCGTAATCTTTCACGTCTTCGCGCTGTAGCTCTTTAAAGTAGGTTAACGCTCGCCCCTGCAATAGAGACGCCAGGTACGTGGCCCATAATTCCTTATTTTCCCCCCATTGCAATTGTGCGTTCAGTTCGAACCTGTAAAGGAAGGCGTCTATGTCGTCCTTCCGGTCGTCGAACGTAGGGAGCTTAATCCTAACGCCACCTTTATTGTGTACCTGCCGCTCAACTGTTTCTGTTGGCGAATTCTTTTTGATTTCCAACTCGGCGATCTTCACTTGCGCCTCTATCTCCTTTAACTTTAACTCCCTCTCCTGCTGCTGAGCCTCTAACTCCTTTAACTTAAACTCCCTTTCCTGTTCCTGAGTCTTAGCCTCTCTTTCCTGTTGCTTAAACTCCCTTTCCTGTTCCTTATCCTTAGCCTCTCTTTCCTGTTGCTTATCCTTAGCCTCTCTCTCCTGTTGCTGATGCAACTCCTTTAACTTAAACTCCCTTTCCTCTTCCTTATCCTTTTTTTCCTGCTCTCTATCCTTAGCACGCTCATCGCGCATTTCTGCCTGCTGTTCTTTAATCCAGCCGCGTAGCTCCTCTCCCTCCAGGCCAAGTTCCTTACCCAACTTCATTAGTTGTTGGAGTTCCGCCATTTCACAGATTTATGGTTATGGTATCTATTATAAGACGACCAACCTGTCGGTATGATCACTAACGATACGACCAGAGACCTGAGATCACACCAGATATAACAATACCCAGTTGTCTCAAATACAATTCAGAAATTTACCTTTACAGCACAACTAATTCTATATCTATAAAATGTATAGCACTATTAATTATAAAAGAAAATAGAAACGACAAGAATGAAGAAATACAGTAGAAGGACCACAAGTACGTCAAGGACAACGAACCAGACTAGGACAAAGACCTAAAAAAAGAAAATATAATGGAAAAAAGAATGCAACCTAACTACGCCGATTACACTACACGGTACGAACAAGAACAGAGTCTGAAAAAAAAGAACGTATCTATAGATAGGTAGAAAGAGGGACAAGAGAATACGTCTTCCTGCGGAACAGAGAAGATATCGACGCTACAACTAAACACTAACAAAGCCCTACAGAGTGTTCACCGTGATGAACGAAGTTCCAAGTTTATCACACCTTTTTTTTTAAAGGATAAACTAGGTTCAACACAGCAAACGAAAACAGCAAAAACAGAGAAAAAGACAGATTAAAGGAACAGCCCCCGATCCAGGGTACAAAATTTCAGTTTCACTTAACTTCGAATTTTGAGTTTAACTCCTCCCCTTAATCGGAGCTCTGGCCGCTTGACTCCTCAGGCTGGCACACACACTCTGCAGAAATTTAAGTACACATTAATACATATTCATCAAAATACATGCATCAATACATATTATTATTCATAAACATACATAAATCATACCATCATGAAATTTCCATTCATCCCACGAACAAAGACAACAGCACGAATTCCTAGCACAACAGAAAAACAACTAGATATAATGAATACACAATGTCAAAATGACCACAGGTAAACAGGACGAGCCCCCAGTGTCACAACGGACGAGCCCCCAGTGTCACAAATCCCAGACTGGGAGATGTAATAAGTTATGACAGGACAACAATCACGAACAAACAAGTTAACACTTAACAGAACAATCCATCAGACTCACACATTTATTAACCATAATTATACAAATAATAGCGCAATTACATACATTATATTATTGAAATCAACTGCCGTACAACGGCCTTATTCTCACACACACTCTCCCTCGGATCCACAATCCGGTAGTTACTCCTAAAGGCACTTCGGCCTCAGCCTCTCCCCTCAGGGTCTTAATAGCACATTAATAATTCACTGGCACCGCAGTCTCTCAATATCACCTTCCTATTGTCATACACCTTAGCATTCCCCTAGCACCTCAGCAGGGCAATAACACATTATCATTTCAATAGACATTATCATTTCACCAGTACATTATTAGTTCACTAGCCCCTCAACATGGCAATAGTGCATTATCACATTCACGCTCATATCTACGTCCCTGTCCGTGGCCTGACTGCCACGACTTTATGTGCCTCTACTGTCCTGCACTGACAGCCTCACTTCTGGCCTATGTGTGGCCTCCGGCCCTATGCTGGCCTATCCCCTGTGCTCATCGAGGTGGCTCTGCGGCCCGTCCTCGACACCTACAAGAATAACATTACATTGGTATAATACCCTACCATTCCTATTCACTCCACCTCTCCTTACAACCCATGAAGCGTACACACACTAGTTCACCTTTCACTCACCACACATCTTACGGTAACACACTTCCATCGGAGTACACACTACTCACTCGCGCTACAAATCCATGAACTCACTTTCATCTATCGCTCATGGCGCACATTGCTATATCCAATATCAAGGACTTCCACATTCCTCACATATACTTATTTACATCATGGTAATAGACGACTATAATATAATACATCAATCATAATAATCAATCAACGTTCTACATACCAGTCATCACTGGAAAGACTCTCTCACTAGTCTTCTCGACTGCTCCCCTTATGTCTGCCCGATGGGCTCTTATTCACAGGTCCGTTCCGTAGGACCTTCTAACTTGCAGTGATAGTAATACAGCGCTTTCGCCTCATTCAGACCCTCCCACTACTCACAACAGCACGCTTAACTTACTTGTCTACTGCGAGCCCTTTTTACTCTACACCCGCTCTGTAGCAATCCCCTTAATTGCACTCACTCCACTCGTGACAGTTGGGGGTTCTTGATCTGAAACCGATGATAAAGTTCAACAGGTTGCTCAATACCTCAGAAAGCCTGTTCACCCCGTGCGCTAGAGGTCTCTGGTTCGATCTGCGGAAGCCTACAGTATGACTTTTGAGAAGCCTGAGCCAGCGATCCCATTCTTTGCCGTTGTTCTTGTTGTTGTTGTTGCAATTTCCACTACTACCAGTCGTGGTGTTACTGTCATTTTCTATTGTTATGGTTGCTGTACCTATCAACATCACAACTAAATTTGCGAATTGCTTGCAAAAAGTACAGTGCATTCTGTTTGCTATTATTACATAATATTAATTGCTGTGTGTACTTCGGACAAAGACAGGGCCTGCAATTATCAATATCTCTCTCAAGAGTCAAGAGGTCCACCTTTTTCTCTTTATAATATCGCAAGCCCGGGGGGGGGGGGGATATCCTGAACGTGTATTTCAGACCCAACACTTCGCCCCCTTAGAATGATAAGGTTCTAACTCCCTTCTTTCAACTTTTGAGAAAGCAAGAATTGAAGTTTCATGTGATCATAGCTTTTAGAGCAAAGACTTTTTTTTTTTAGTAATACTTACAAATTACACACCGAACCTGCATGATACTTTGACACACAATGGAGAAGGCCCGTAGAAGTAGTGTGTAATATTGTGTAACTCAGTTCAGCCAACAAGTGGAGATAGAACCTTATCATTCTGAGGCAACGACTTATCTTGCCAGTTCTAACCTTATGAGTGCAAGTAAACAGTCAAAGTTCGCACGCGCGTCATCTGTCAAGTGTCAAGGCGTTCACACCTTCCGCTCGTGAGTTGCGCAACAGACAAACTGACGAACCCATAATTAATTGGTGCGTGGTATCAGGTGATTTGTTTGCAGATAATATATTATTATTATTATTGTGTCAACCACGGACTCGCAAATGTAGCCTATGTGTCTGCTAACTGCGGTAACTCACTGAATTATACATGAGAGAGGGAAACACGAGGTTAAATCTTGAAATGAATGAAATTTGAAGGAAACCCAAGGAGGTTATAAATAGCACTGTGCTATTTATAACCTCCTGGAGGAAACCATACTTTTGCTTTATTGTCTCGTCGAACTAAGTGCTGATAGTAAAGAAGTTATATTTGCAGGTGGCAATTTATTTTTTATCATATAATTATATTTCCTAGTGTTTGTTGGGATAAACTTAGTGTGGTGCTGTTTATTTTTTAATACGGGGTTTTGTCCTGGATGACATTGTCCGGTGGGGTTTTTGTCCGGTGTTAGTGAGTTTTGTTGCCTACGGATTTTATTCTGTGAGGATTTTGTCCAAACAAATTTTATCCTGGGGGGAGAATTTTGCCTGAGAGATTTTGTTCGGCGGGGATTTCGTCGTGGATCTGGTTTTATAGATAAAATATTCGTAATGTTCTTGTTATCAATTAACCCACAAAATGTTATCGATGCATGTACTTGCTGCTGCTTGATTTTCTTTCATTCTTGTTGCTTGGTCAAGACCGGTATGTTACGCTCCTGCGAGAAGGGCTCATCGCCAAGGTTCTGTAGTAATTGAAGAGCGAAGTGCGCTCTCCACAACCCCCCTCCACCACGAACGCTATTCATACGTGGACGATGATGTCATTGTGGTCAAACTAACAATAGATTATTTGCAGTAACATGATTTTATTTCTACTCCGGACAAAACTAAAATTAACCCTAAGAAGGAATGACTTTAATATTATTGTTTTGAGCTTTATTTCTCTTATCTTACGGAACTCTGTCTCACCTTCTGCTGTTTTTCTTTTCTTTTTTTTTTTCCAAGAGAGATGCTATGGAATAATATTGTCTCATAGAAGTACCACGTGTTTGTTGGCCCACACCTGGGTATTTCCAGTGACCAGTAAGACTACATGTGAGTTCTGACTGCACCCTGACCTTTATCACTGAAGTCTGAATCAGCCATACACCTCCTGTAGGCGTGGCCTAGTAGTTAACCCTAAGACATAGTATACTGTTTCTTGAGTTAACCTTTCCAAAGTACCTGTGACTCGTAGGCTGTGGCATGTCCGGAGGCGTGACAATAAAGTTGGTCCACGGGACCATCCCTACAGTGCATACGCTCAACTTGGGCGATATTTTAGCCCCCCCCCCCCCCACTCCAACCTCCTCCCAGGGACTCTATTCGAGTACTCAGGTCAAATCCCAGTACTACCTAATTGTTGTATTAAGATAGTGCCATTGGCTATGATAAGGCTTGGGTGTTCTAAAACTTTCAAGTAACATTTTGCATGTGGCCGTCTGACTACGATTCATCCATTAGAAACACGTGTTGTTTTTTTTTCCTACTTCTTACTTTGTTGAAGAATCGTAAAAACCAAGCTGTTCAATTCATTACCATAACTACACATGATAATTGAAGCGCGTACGCTCACCCTCTACAACTGCTCCTCCCACCCGTACCCTCCATGAACGCTAGTCATATGCCGCAGGAACACCACTACCCCTATCCCCTTTCCGAACGTAAGTACTTTAGGGTTACCCCTTTTTTGTCTGTGTAATACAGGTACGGCATTTTACCTGAGAAAATACAATAATTGATAAACGTAAAACATAATTTGTTACATATATATGTCATTTGTTTGACGAATGTCATTGTGACTGTTCTTGTTGCTGATGCTGTTGTTACTTTGATACCGTCTAGATGCTATTTTTTGTTGTCATCGGCGGTGTTGCATCTGCTCAAATACGTGAATCTATTCCATCAACATCCTTCTTGGCAACATTTTAAAACACTTGACATCGCCATTCATTGTTAGTGCTAAAGACAGCTAAATTTTACAACTCTTGTTATCGTTCGTTTTGCTAACATTTGTTTTGCCCGCTGAAGGTTAAGATTGCATAGGGTAATCCCATTGTTATGAGTAGCAAGCCCATATTGTAAACAACAGCTCACGCTCTGCACTCCTTTTTGTTGCAGCACGCAGGTAGTCAGAATGGAAATACTTAGCTCACCCTTCTGACAAAGTGCAGATCATCTGTGCCTCTTTAGAATCCCTTTGCCCGCGCGTAACTTTTCTTTCTTATCTTGTGGCTGACGTGGTGTGTGCGATGAACATTCACCATGATCTTCCCAGGACCAGCGCTATCGTTGCCACTAAATTTATCATCACTATTATCATTAATACAATATCAAATCTTCACGAAAGGAAAAGACGGCGTATTGGTGCCAGGCAAGGAAATATTCGGGAGAAATGAAAGAAATGGGCCCGCTGGATGGCGGTGGGGTGAAAATGAAATAAAACGATCTTAAAATAAACAAAACAATATTTGGTCACATATAATGTTGTAACGTTACTTGTATATTTCGTGATCTAGAAGAAACCTAATTACACATTAATTTGTGTTCAATCTTGTTAAAATGAGAGTACCGGTACGGTTTACTAACTTTTGTTTCCAGTGACAGTACAAATCTGTCTGAGACTCCCACTACTTTTATTGATCACGCATAAAATTATGCTCACATTAAATTCATTCGGCAGACGTTCACGACTCGGGTTAGGTGTTAATCGGGGCTAGTTAGAGACAAACACACACACATATATACACACGCACACACCCATGCAACACCCATGCACATACACGAATGTCCACGCGAAGGGATCTCTGGTGCCTGTGTGTACGTAATATAATTTTTCATCGCTTTCCCGGAGAACGAAATAAAGACTGGTTGGCGCCCGCTGTCCGTGTCGTCCAGTCTACGAGAGTGGTAAACTCATGCGTCCATTCACTTTGGTCAAATTAATGTTAATCGGAGATGTTACGTCAACTTTGGAGCCAATCTGTGCAAGTGGGTAGACGCAACGTAGACTGTTTACCCACTCCGAGTAGTTCTTGGAAATTGGATTTTTCTCATATTTTCAAGTCCCTGGTCCTATTGGGGGGTAGGATCGAGTACCTAGTCTTCTCGGATAAGGACGAAAAACTTCGGAGGGCCCGTGTGCACGTTGCGCACGTTAAAGATACCTTGGCAGTTGGAAATCGTAAAGAGCAGACCGAAAGGCCGCTGCCCGGGCAAAATTGAAATTAATAGATTAAAATTTATCCATATCATCTTCCCCCCCCCCCCCCCCCCGCCAGAACAAGAAATAATAAAACAAGTAAAGTGAGGTGTAAATGCCAAGGGCAGCGAACCTCCTAAAATAAAGACCTCAAATCAACTGTTTACCCACTGGGTCAGACATTCATTGGAGGTGCCAGCAAGGAGAAAAATCTTGGGGTGTCAGAATGTCAGGTGAGGGCACACGTGATCTCGATGCAACTGATGGCCGTCGCGTGGAGGAGGGAGAGGACGTAATTTTCCAATATTACCAAAAAGTGTAGTTCTGAAATAAGCTGACAAGAATGTTTAATAGGAATCAGAAACGTGTTTCTATTGGTTAGGTCCAATATCACTGGGGTGAAGCCCCCGAGAAAGAAAGATCTTCACGTTTGTCTCCACGGTTATTAGTCAGGCCCAACATCCTCGTGCTGAGATCATAGTGATATAATAAAGATACACTCCGGGCCGCTGCTCCGTTGGGCATTTCCCAACTTTGTCGAAAACAGCTACAAAAAACTACCAAGTCCAAGGTTTACAAAGGCCGACCGAAATCATGGAAAGTCGGTGATCATTATACCCAAAGGTAAAAACTTTTATCCTCAGTTTCAGCATTGGTAAAAGATGGGGTGGGATGGTAGTCGCATTTTACTCGAGATCACTTTATACGGGCATATTTTCGGTGCTTATTATGAAGTCCTTGATTGGCAGTTCAGGAACCTGAAGTTCTTATGGTAAGTGGTTGAAAACATGGCACTGGCGAATTTATAATTATGCGTTTAAAACTGTCAGCACAATGAATGAGACATCCTGGTCATCGCTTGAGATAATCAGGGAGGTGAACTCTGTACGTAATTTTGTTTATTTCGAAAACAACCACAATAACCACACACACAAACACAAACACAAAAAACAAACAAGCAAATGAAAACACTGTGTTCCATTGACAAAACCTGAGTTCTTGCTCTGTTGAGTGTTTGGTCATTGGATGGTGCGTTCGAGTAGAGGATGCAACAAAAATAATTATAGGCCTAATGTACTAGTGAGTGAGTGAGAATTCAAACGTGAATATTAGTGTGTAAGTGTCTGCACAAAAAGTTAAATAGTTATAATCGTTCTTTCCGAAGTTGTTGCTAATTGTGGAAACTGTTGTAAATAAGGTCTGAAATGTTGATTTCCAAAGGAAATGGCAGATTTATTTCAGATAAAACACATTGTCTTCATAACAACATGAATGTTATCGTGGGCATTCTGGTATCGAACTGAGCAGTCATCATGGTTTGTCTTGTAAGCGGCTACGGCTTCTGACTGGCAAAACAAAATTAAGTGGCAATTGATTTAAAATCTAGAAATTTTAATTTATATTCTTTTCACGAGACGAACAATGACAGTGGCCACCAGGAAAGAACTGTCATCTCTTTGTCCTGTTTCCCTTTTCTGTCATCCTGTAAGAAATTTCAATAAAATATTAAATAATCGGATTGGTCCCCTTTATTGTTTTCAGTTGGAATAATCATAGACGCACAAATCAAGACTTCCGGATCCAGCTTTTACAATGGACGATGAAAGTTGTGTCAAGTGTCTTCATTTGAAAACCTTTAACCTAGAGAAAACCGCAGTGAGCGGTAAGTATTCACCTGACACATTTCATATTTTCAGGGCTAGGTGCACCATATGAGTTACACAACTGTAGTCGGGAGCACATACTGTATGGTCTGAGAGTTAATCGCCGAGCCGCGCTTTTAGGCCTATTGAAAACATCCATCTAGTCTAGAGGTCTAATCTGACTCGCAAGAGGGGCTGGAAGGAGTTCCGTACTCGAGCGCCAAAGACCAGAAACTAACTAAAGGAGATGATACATAGCTACCCCGGGGGCTTTCCCTGATATGTCAATCTGACTACTGCCCAGGCGAACATCGGCCTACGGCCTCGATGATACAAACTGACTAGACCCTCACGTCGTTACTTATCAATCTGACAATCTGACAAAGTGGCGCTCGAGTAAGGTACTCCTCCCGAGGGGCTCTGCCCCCCGTGACCTCTCTCTCACGGACACCCCTAAAGTCGCGTCCTTGTAATATCTAATTGTGTGATTTAGATGGAACTTTTCCCTTTTCATAAAATCATTATCTTAAAGCATGAAACTGCTGTAAATCGTGGAATTCAGTTCAATGAATTTTACCTCGTTTGAACTGTAAAATCACTCGAGTCTAGGAGCTGGCTGGGCACAGGATTATTCGGACCCCAAACTCATGAAGATCCAGATCTTGAACATTTTGCTTTGGTTTTTATTTTAGGAGCTGCTCTGGGCATTTACACCTGGAACATTATATGCTTTGGGTCTCTTCCATGTTTTTTTTTATCTTTCACTTGAGTGATCATGGCCTGTTTATTTTCCCGTGACTTATTATTACAAATGGATCAATCCTAGACCCTACAAATTTACCCAATAACTGTCCCAGAAGCGTGCAAAAGGCTAAATCTCTAGAGCATATAATTTATATCTTGAAACAGCGATCTGTAAGTTCTATGGGCTTTTGCTAGTTAACCCTCACGCTGCGCGGGGCGGCAAAAGTCGGTATTGATTTGCAAGCGCTCACGCTGCACGGGCGGCAAAAGTCGCCCAGGTCAAGCTGACCGCGCCACGCACAAGCCGTATTTTCACGCATCAGGTCACTGACCTTTTTGAGACGTAACCACCGTGTTATTGTTCACCGTATCTCTTCTAAATACCTATGGATACCTATGGATTAATGGGTCTGGATAGCTAATGCTAGTAAGTGACCCATCTCGATGTTTCCAATATCTGTCAAGCCTGTTTTTAAATGAGTTGATACTATCGGCTTGGACGATGTATTCTGGGAGTGAATTCCAAGTGCTTATCACTCTTTGGCTGAAAAAGTATTGCCTTGGGAGGCGAGCACACCTTCTTTTAGCCAGTTTTAGGTTGTGACCTCTAAGGTGTAGGCTTGTGGACTTGATAAAGAACTGCTGCCAGTCGACATTTTCAAAATCTTTTAATAATTTGAAGGTTTCAATGAGGTCGCCTCGGAGTCTGCGCTGTTCAAGCGGTTGTATGTCTAGAATGCTGAGGCGCTCTAAGTATGGCAGGTTTCGTATCTCCTTGATAAGCTTCGTAGCTCTGCGTTGCACCCCTTCAATTTGTTCGATGTCCTTTCTCAAGTACGGATTCCAAGCTTGTGCACAATATTCAAGGTGTGGCCTCACAAAGGTTTTGTACATAATCTTGAAAGTTGTCTTGTCGAGGAAGTTAAAAGACCTTCTCATAGCCCTCAATATGGAATTTACTTTTTTCACAGTTTCAGTACAGTGTTGTGAAGGCTTGAGACTGTCTGAAATTTGGACACCTAGATCCTTTTCTTCTTCGATGATTTCCAAATCTCTACGATCACAACCATCTTGTAATGAGTATGTGTACGGGATCTTTTTTACTTTGTTGCTTGCAATCTGCATACATTTGCATTTGCCAGTGTGAAGTTTCAGCAGCCATTTCTCTGACCATTTATTTATAGTGTCCAAGCTGTTTTGCAAATTGTCACAGTCTTGCCTGTCTCTAACCATCTCCCAGATTTTAGTATCGTCCGCAAAGATCTTTACACTACTACTCAGGTTGTCAGGGATGTCGTTTACGTACAAGAGGAAAAGAAGTGGCCCCAACACTGATCCTTGTGGCACCCCGCTAGTGACTGGAGACCACTCAGAGTAACATCCCCTCACACATACTCTCATCTTCCTGCCCGTTAGAAAGGCATTGTGACATGGACATGTTAACCAGTGAACCACTGGTCGGAATCACAAAGACTAAGCTTTCAAAAGCTCTCCCCACACTTTCAAAAGATGTAACATCGACATGCGAACTGTTACTCAACAAATTTGCAATATTATCTTATTTTCTCACAAGCTGACCACCATCTGGAGTTGTCTGTATCTAAGAACCAATCAGAAACAAGCTCTGAAATATTCTTTGCCCCAAATGCCCACATTGGTTTATTAGTATGTGTCAATCAGGATGAAACCATTTGTGTAGGGCTTGGGAGGGCGTGGCTAGTTATCATGCTTCGTTCTCACGAAAACTACAGCTGTCAGTTTGGAATCATAAGTCAGATCATTGGTTAGAGACTGACAGACAAAAGTTTTGCTGGTTAATTCATTATCAAGCGTGATAAGGCATAGCAACGAATGTTTTCATACCGATCAATAAAAAAAGAACCACGTGGACAGCGTTTGTGGTCATCGCATAGCGGCACGGGTCAGTGACCCCAGATGAGATTCTCCGTGAGTAAGGTCACTGACCGTGCAGCGGGCTTTACGGGTAGCGCGCAGGGTGAGAGTTAATTATGGTCAAGTACATAAATTATCTTTAATGCAATTCCATTATCTTTTCATTTTTGTTTTTCAACTCAAGATAAGAGTTGTCTTGAATCTAATCAGGGACCTTTGCATTAATTGAACTTTTTACCTATAAATTTGATGGGTTTATTGTTCATTTACTGTTGCTGTATATGTTCCTCTTTCCTGTCGTTCAAGTTGATTTGTCTTCAAATGTGGTACTTTGAATGGTTTGATAAAAGTGATAATTTAATGGTTCATTCTCGTAAGGATAGCGTCAGTGTCATCAGTGGTATGTATCGAATGGAAATTGGTGTGATGACAATAACTTCAAATTGTGGCCTGTATATTATAGGTGGTTTGTGACACCCTCAGATAATATTTAAAATAAATGAAGGTGTTTTCATTTTTTTACATCTTTTATTAGGCATCGTGAGTTTTTTATGATTTACAGCAAAACTACAGGGCATAATGAGTTTTTGACTCCCCCTTTTCTACCATCTTTGTGACTTTTAATTTCATGTGGTTTCAGAATTTGTTTCTTTCCTGTTTCAGTGTCTGTTAAGGATGAATACATTAAAAGAGGATTTAGGTGCCACCCGGAGAGAGTTAAGGTAAAAAGATGCACGTTGCATTTAACAACTTATTGTAACTTAGCTAATTTTAATTCATCAGTGGGCAGTCATTACCGCTAGTCATACAAATCACACCCTTTCTTATAAATGCAGGAAAGTCAAGCTGTATCTTTTACTTTTGTCACTTGTTTTTTTGGTAGTGTTTACCATGCCTCAAGCTAGGAATAATAAAATGTGCATTTGTAAAAAAAAAATTTTGTTAATAGCAGATTATTTAAAAGTTGCACTGAAGCTGACAGATATTTGAGGCATACTAAAAGTGACATATCAGGTGTTACTGTGCTCCTGGTAGTCATATTTTTAGAGCTTATCTTCATTAATACATAATTATGATGAGTTATTTTGTATTAATGGCTAAAACTTCATTTTAATTCCAGATATAATTCCCATGATATTGAGGCTCTGATTAAGAGTTCAAATGTTAATAGTGTGCAAAATTTACATCTTTACACCAGCAATCACAGTTTGCACATGTTCGTGGCTGTATCACTTTTGTTTTTGTCATTTACTTATTTCAGACCCCAGAAGCAGAGGAAGAATTTAAAAAACTTACAGAGTCATGCTACTTCTTGCTGTCAGATCCTAGTAAGTGACTGTCCAATCGATTAACTGATCTAGTTATTGAAAGTCATTCATACAAGAAAAAAAACAAACAAATTATTTAATGCGCCGTCTTGACTCCATTCAGTTTCTAATTTCTTTCTAATGACCTAAATTTTTTTGTATTCGGGCATCTCTTGTTTTGTGGTTACACCTCAATGTGAAAGATAAAAGAAGGACCTGCTCTTGGCTCATGGGTGAATTTTTAATTCTTTAATTAATTTATTATGACTGAAGGATTTTTTTGCTGTCATTTAAATAAAATTTCACAGACCGACTTCATTTCAGTCAAAAAAAAATAATTTTAAAATTTAGCAGGACTAGTGTAGAGTCCAAGGTTGTGCTTTAATAAATTTATTTTATTATTTGGTTTCCGTTTCCTCAGCATGCTACAATTGCGTAAATAACACATGCAAAGAATGCAATGCCAACTTTGAGCTTTGCGACGATTATGCCCACGTTTATGAAGATCATATCCAAGAAGGGGATACATTTGAGGTCAGTGTCTCTTTGCTGAACAGTTTTACTAATCAGGAATAAACCCCTAAAATGAATGATAAAATTTTCTATCTTCAGATTTTGCTATCCTGTGTTGTCCTTAGTCCATGATTAATAAAACTTTCATAATTAGAAATAAGGCATGAAAGATATATAGCTTTCATAGCGCACATTTTCATGCTTGTTCATCTGCATGATTGCCCCCATCCTTGAACAGACAGTGTTTCTGGATTATATTTTCAGACAAGATCAACAACGTTCATTAAATCAACTAACATTTTGAGTTAAAATTGTTTAGTGGTTGCTACTTTTGCAGAAAGAAAGTATTTGAATAATTACCGGGTGAGCTAGACAGATGGCAGTGCATCTGGTGAGGTTTGGCAGTGTGCAGGACACACTGGTTACAGCAACAGACAGGTCTGCAGTGGTACTCAAAAATCTTTATTTTGTTTTATATATTTTTTTTATTTGTTTTGTTAGTGTGTTTGACCGGAATACCAGCACTTCAGTCAGGCTGTTTGACAGTGTTTCATATTTGCTCTGTAAGCTTTTGCTATTGAGCTATTCACCAAAGAAGATCTGCTCATTCATAAACAGTTTATTTTCATCTGAACCAGAAAAATAGAACTTTGTAGAAGTAATAAATTATGGAAAGTGAGAAGAGATGATTGTGTTATTTTCTAGGATGTGTTATATTTTTTTCTTGACAGGGAAACTATCATGAGCTGTTGTTTATCAGCATTCTGGGAGAGAGAGTCCGTAAATACAGTAAGTGGTTCTGGCTTATGGTTTTTTCATACACCACAAAAATACTTACTAAGGGTTAGGTGCTGGTTATAGTGACTGATTTTTCTATTTTAGCGATGTGAAAGTTTTTTCCAATGTCTATCATTTAATCTGGCCAGTAGAAATGACTCATCTGTTGAATATTCTTATATTAAGAGGCATTTTGTTCGCATTGGAGAGAGTGTAGTATAAGGGATTAAAGGTGAGTGCAAGAGATTTAATATGATACATCAAAGTTGTCGTCCATATCCTACATGCTGGTGTATCAGTGGCTTTGGTGGTTTTGAGTTACGACGTTTATCATTGCTTGTGGTGAGATCTAAATTCATGCAAAGTGTCATATCAGTATCTTTAATAGTTTTGAAGTTATTACCAGGAAAAGCTTTGCTGCATGTAGAAATCTCACACTCGCTAAAGCTTTGAAAAGATCCCCCAAACAGAGGGAAAATTGCTGGTATGCAAGTATGTGAGATGGACGGCAAAGTACATACCTGCTTTTAGAGAGTAATGAGCAGTGTAATTGTATTGTATT
This sequence comes from Onchidella celtica, assembly GCA_963931925.1. Lineage (NCBI taxonomy): Eukaryota > Metazoa > Mollusca > Gastropoda > Systellommatophora > Onchidiidae > Onchidella > Onchidella celtica. The sequence continues at coordinate 7,222,614 of OZ007569.1, read as the reverse complement.
TCTTCAATCAGGTTTTGCCTGTCATATTGTAGTTGTATCATGTGCCAATAGCATTGTGATGTCTTAACCAGTGGATCTACAAAGAAATGATGTCATTCCTATGAAGAAAGCTACGGTCAACCCTATACAATGAATGGCAGTAGGGTTTGCCGGCTGGGAATATCCTATTGTATATGGGTGATAAAAATGTTATTCCCATAAATGTTGTTAGCTATCTGAACACAATTGAATACAATTCTTTTTTCTTTTTTTTTTGTTCTTTCTTCAGGATTCATGCCAAAGAAGAAAAGAAAGGCCAAAAAGCTGTCAAAGGAAGATGAAGAGCTGTTTGAATTTTATGACCACCTTGTGAGAGTACAGGTATGATTAATTTTACAGGAAAGTGTCACAGCTTTTGTTTTTGTCAGGTTTATACTCAGACAATTAAATTGAGAATATACTCTTAAAAATCATACTTGAGTGTGCACTTAAGATAAGATAAGATAAGATAAATTTTATTCGTCCTTGTACAAGGAAATTTGTTTTGATCATTGAATACATAACAGTACAGTTACAGAAGCAGAAAGTATGATACATAGCGCGCACACACATATATACACACACACTGATAAATTAACTAAATTAACAAAATTAACAGTGCACACAATATGCTTCCCTAACTAAAACACATTGACCTGACACGCAGGACATAATTCAACTGTGCACAGATTACGATCAAGATGACGACATTATTGTAACATCCTAGTTGATGATGGAATAAACGATTTAAAGTAGCGCTCAGTTTTAGTTTTCTTTGACAACAGCCTTAATCTTCTTACAGATCTTATATATTCCTTGTTCAGGGGATGTTGGGGGTCATTTATAATAATATTAGCTTTTTTAATACAAGCACCAGTGTACAGCTCATCAAAATATGGCAGATCACAGATACAAATTTTGGATGCTTTTTTAATTAAATTATTGATCTTATTTTTATCTTTTTGTAAGATGTTTCCTCCCCAACAGACAACTCCATACATCAAAACGCTCTGAATAGCCATGGTGTAAAATATTTTCAGAATGCTTTTGCTAACTTTTAAAAAGCAGAGCTTTCTGAGGAAATACATGCGCTGGTTGGCTTTCTTGTATACATATGTTACATGCGCATGCCAGTTAAGCAATGAATCAATAGTAATGCCAAGATATTTGGCCTCTGTGACAATTTCAACCTCTTCATTGTTGATAGTAAGAGGGCAAACAGGATCGTTATTTTTCCTAAAGTCAAAAACAAGCTCTTTTGTTTTCTTAACATTCAGTAGAAGATAGTTGTTATTACACCAACAATGAAAGAATTTATACAATGTTAGAATATTCGTGGCCAGAGTTAGGTAAAAGGCCTAAAATAGCAGAGTCGTCGGCAAATTTAAGAAGGTAAACGTTGTTGGATTTAGCATTTGCAGCTTCTGTTATTTTATGCCAGCAGTCTGGTTCTACTCTTTGATAAATTCGTTGAAATGGAATAGTAGAAGTCATGAATTTCAGTTTACTCTTATAATCATTGGATATTTATTTGATTTTAGTTAAAATGTGGCCACAAAAAAAAAAAAGAGAGAGAGAGACAAGCAGTTGTATGTTGCAAAGCCTTGCCATACAGATAGAAAACATGAATGGTAGTGGAAATCTCCAAAGAATTAGAAGTGAAAGGGGAAAGAATGAAACAAGCTTTCGGTCACCATAGACTTTCATTGAGTTTTTAAAAAACTAGTATGTTTTCCACAATATTTTGAAGAATAGATCACTTAGCTGTTATGGGTCCGTCCACGAGATAGAACGCCTGGTGCTGTTGGCACTCACAGGTGGGGAAAAAAATACATTTTGCTGTTACCCTGCAGATTTACAGGGTCATTTTAAGGTGAATGATTTTGTATATGACCGTGTCTGTCACTCAGGTGTAAACATTCAGTCATGAACCAGATAAACATTTTCCAGTCTCACATCAAGGCTGTTGTTAGGGGAAACAAGTTGAAAGTTCTGAAATGTCACTTTCAGCAGCTAATTGTTCTGTCCTCACAGTCTGTACTTGTTATTTTAAGCTGATGTTATTATGCACTTTACACCACTAGGACAACAAACTAGGATGTGATGCCTGCCCAAGATATCGAAAGAACAGAGATGTAAGTACAATGACTTCAGAATGGAATTTCGGTGAATCTGTATAAATAAGAATGAGTTGCAGAACTTATGCATAGAACTTCAAGACAGCCACTAAAACCTGGAAACATGGTTTTCACCTAATTTCATTTTAAATAAAGTTATTTGCAGCGGACAAATGAAATTGTGGGTACATGTGCGTATTGTGCCGAGAAGGACACATTTTATAAGTTCAACCTTACCTTTTCCATGTCATGTTTTATAGCCATTCCTAGCTTTCAAGTCCTATTTTTTTTTCAATGACAGTGACATCGTTCATCCCGTTGGCAGCACTTTTCAGCACAGCATTAAATTACATGGTGTATAAATTAATGAGAATCAAGATGCAGAGAAAAGTGTATTTTTGTAAACACAGGTATAAGCTGGGCTATCCTGCCTATTTGAGGATAAAGCTAATACATTGGGTTTTATGTGACATGACTATGTTGACTTGTCAGTTCCAGCAACAATCAGAATGAAAAAAAAATACTGGTATTATTGTCTCTGGCTTGTATTGTTGGGATGTTGATAATGACCTGAAAAGTTAGTGGGTCAAGCTGTATTCTGGGTATGTGACTTTTATCTGACATGTACTTGCTGTAGCCTGCTTGAGGGATTAATAAAGTTTCTCGGCATGTAGTGTTTCCTGAGTTGAGAACAAGTTACATTTGTGAAAACAGATAGCATTAATTTACCATGGCATGAGGGATGTCTTGAAAGTTTTCATAACAATTATCAAGTCATTTGAGAGCACAAGAATCAGTGTGGCATTTTCATAATTAGAGGTGCTTTAAATGGCTCTTGACCAGTTGGCATAGCCATACCTACACACTGACAAGGAGTTAACAGATGACCATTTGCAGACAGGATACACAAGCAGTACAAAACAATACTGCATTGATGAAGGAGTTCAATTTTTCTTGAAGTATTCATTTGGTCATTGTTTATAGTGCTGAACAGTTGCTTGTTGGAAGCCTGTATGAGTGACTCAAGTCCAGAGATCTTTCTTTGTGGAGGCTGGATGCCTCAAGCATTTACACCTCGTATGTTCAAAGGACCTTTTTTTTAAAAATATTTTCTAAATCCATTTCACAGAAGGAAAAAGATGAACCTGTCTGTCGTGGAACAGGGAGTGAAATGGATTCCTCTGCTTCTTTAAGCAACTCTTGTGCTGAATCAAAACTTGAACCAGCTGCAAGTAATGTTGAACAGATGACTGAGTGCACAGACCCTGAACATGGTGGATGCCAGTCTCATCATCTTAGGTCAAAGGTGACCAAGAAATCTGAAGGCAGATCTAGAAGAAATGTAAGTTTCTGACAGGAAGAAAGAGAGAGTGGTGGAGGTTCTAGAATACAAGCTGAATTGTTAGAGCGTAACTGTGGGAAGGGGGGAAAGCCTCACATTGTTCTGTAAGAATATGCCAGATAAATGTGCATTAACATTTGGTTATGTGTGTGTATATTAACCTTCGCCCCGCATTGAGTGAACTCGTCCACGTATTGCCCTGTGCAAGGAGAGCCAGCGGCCAGTCAGCCAATCGTTTGCATGTTGCCGATAACTTGGCGGCCGGGTCAGTCGGGTCCTTTTGAACACATGTATTGTGTTTACTTCAGGATGCAGTAACAGCAAAAACGATAGATAAATGGTAAGTGGTCCCTATGATATTTGGATAAAGTACTTGTGATGAGATGGAATAAGTATCTTTTGTGAAATTGAAGGCCCATAATCAAGAATTTTGTGCATTTACATGCTGTTTAATACACATGTTAACCTTTTTCTGGGAGCTCTGTGCTTTTTTCTTTCTTTTTTGTCCTAAGTCAGGCCATTCAGGAGAACAAATTATTTTTTAAGCCAGGCATTTAATGCACGAACCACATGTATCATGGCATTGCCTTCTCCCTCCTCCACTATGAAAAGGTTCCATGTGCTATGATGTTAGTTTTCTTAGCACACCCTTAGCAAGAGATTTGATTTCCAGCTCATAGAGTACATACATGTATTGAAAAGCGGTTTAACTCACTTGAGACGGATCATGCAACAGTTGCGTGACGGTCCGTTTGTGCTATGGATGGATCACGCACCCCTTGCGTGATCAACTTTTTCAATCGATATCGCCTATGCTATGCACGCAAGCCCTGCGGGACACGTCTCTAACGCATGTAGATCCATTCGTTTCGTTTCGTACCGAGTTTGGCGGAATTAGGAGGTATAGTTTTGGATCTATGAATTAACCAAGGTAAGTAACTGCAATAACTAAAAATATTGAGTTGGCTATTGTAAACAGAATATCGTCCCCTAAACGCAAGAGAAAAGAGACCAATATTTTTTAACTTTTTGATGATAATTTTTCAGATTTAATTTGAGTGATGATCTAGACCCTGAGTACATGCCTCAGGCGCACTCAATTTCCGAAATTTCCTAGAAAACAAAAATTTGACATGATTTTCAAAAATTTATAAAATCAAAACCATAATAAGTAAAACATTGAAATTTTTACAGTCTATTGTGCTTTAGTTGAACTCATTTGTGTTCAAATTTCATTACAATATCTTAATTAGGTGAGTTTTTATGAATTTTTAAAATACCCCAAAAAACCCCAGTCCCCAGCGCATGTTGGCCAAAAAAATCCCAGTCTCAAGTGAGTTAATCAAAGCAACACAATATCTCTCTAATTACCACATCAAATAAAGACAAACAACCACAAAGTCGGTCATTTTCTCCTAGTTTTCCTTGATGAAAAACCTACCGACAGACGCCCTTATGCAGCATGCCCTAGTTATTACATCAGAATTCATTATTACCGACATAGAACGGTTTCTCAAATATGCAGGTGACCCCTTTCTTCTCATGTCACATGTAGACGACAACCAGCATCAAAGTCAAAAGTTTCCCTAAGATTTTCCCTAGTTCGAACTTCAGACCATCAGTACTATTACATGAGTATGACGAATAGTTACGAACATTGCATCGTAATAAATGTAACAGGACAATACCACTTTGTTAGACATAGTAGGAGTGACAGGGTAGATAAACAATGAAACACGCGAAACTAGTGTGAAAAAAAAACGTGAAGAAAAACGATAGTCACAGCAACTGAATAAACAAAACACAAGGAGCAGCGTTGCTATAAATTGGCCTCCCGCAGGATTCGGTTTGCAAAAGGTAGGCCACAATATTGGCCTCCCGTGTTAGTGGCTTCCCACAGGACGAGGGTCAAAAATACTACTTGTCTATCAATTGAACAAGATACAGCATATAAATAATATGGTTGAAATGAATTTGTTGGGAAAGGGAGATTCAGCATTTGAAATAACGAAGATAAGCCCTGAAAGATCCAATTCATTTGTTAAATATATACGTCATTTATCATTAAGTTTGAAACCTGGATGATTCCTGCCTCTTTAATCATGTTTCCAGTCATTTTGTGCATACAGGGCCTGGTCTGTGAAAATGTAAATTTGCCTGGACAGAATTGATAGTTCATTTATCTGACAGGACTGTTTTGATTGTTTAAGATTGCATGAAAAATTGGATAGTTTTGTTGGATCTTTGATACAGGGTTCTTGCACGGCCCTGGAATTTCAGGGATCCCTGGCTTAGCCCTGGGATGTCAGAAGGTTTAAAAAAAATTTTTAAAAGTGGAGAAAAATAAATAAATTAACAAATTTTCTCTCCTTTTGTTGCATTTAAGTAGCTCTGAAATTTAATATTTTAGCCCAGGAAAAGCCCAGGAAAAACACTCTCAAAGATGTGCAGAAACCCTGTCGATTTCATTTGGACTGGGAGAGTTGAGAGAAATGGAGACTTCATCAGACCTTACATGTTTTCATTATTGTGAGGCTTAACATATTGTAGTGGCTACATCTGCAAAAGAAAGTAAGGAATAGTACCGGTAGCAGAGATAGGTAAAAAAAATAGTCACCAAGAAGAAGTCAAAGATAGAGTAATATAGGACAACAAGTCAAGTCTTGTCTGTTTAACCAAATCCATTCCATTTTACCAATACTGCAGAAGAGAAATAAAAAAGCATTGGAAGCAAAGAGGAAGATGGTGAGACACTGTGACTGTTTCTGATCTTTTTACTGACTTATTTCTGCACACAAATAATCCCAAACCAGCCACACATCTTTTCAAATCAGTTATGTTTTGTTGTGCAATGAGGAACATGGTTATATGTAATCCCTCAAAGTAAATGCGGCAAAAAAAAAAAGGAGGGAGAGAAAAAGTTTTAATGTCACAGGGCCCAGTGTTAGAAACCAACAATAGTGGAAGTACACAATGAATTCCAAAAGAACTGAAAATGGGGAGGGGGTGTGTGTCATGGTGCATCCTCACAGATTTTCTTTTTTTTTTTTTTTTAATATTTCATTGTCTTTCACAGGGATGGGAATATTATAATTCAGAAATTTCCTGATGTCTGGATTTTTTATTATTATTTTTTTCCTCTCAATCTCTTTCTTTTGTTCAGATTTCGTATAGTTCTAATTCTTAATCATTTAAAAGAGAAAGTATCATTGTTATTGGTAAACACTTAAGTTACATATGTGTTGTTCAGTGTGTAGGGGCCTCTGTATTGATAAGTGTTGCTGTTGACAGACACAATGACAAAAGTTTAGGAAATGTTTCTGTCAGTAGTTCCCATCCCTACTCTCAGTTCACCTTAAAGTTGTAAATTTCAAGTAATTGTTCAGGTTATAGATTTATTCTATCTATTTTTACTTGACCATTTGTTATAAGTACAATTGCAAACTTTCTTGTCATTGTATCACAATTTTGCCTTGCTGCTGCAAATTGAAAGTGGATTTTTACGTTATCCTTAAATTTTGTTTTCATAATATTTTAAGTTTGAGTGTAAGGTCCATGAGGCATCTGGGCTAAACTTTAGTGAGATTATCACTGTGTGCTGCACCCTAAACTGTTGTTTTTCTAGAACTAACCATTTTTTCTTTTACAATTAATGTTTTTGCACAGATCCATTCTAATAGATTCTTTAATCTTTTAGTTGTCAGTACTTTGTCTGTTGTCCACTTGTAAATTTAGCATGTAAAATCTGCACATTAACCATGAACCAGAGTTAAACATTCAGAGACCCCAGGAAATTGTCAGTTACATTTAGAATTACACTTTTCACATGAAGTTGTAATACTGATGTTTTCAAGTTAGTTGAAATGTCAGTTTACAATGTCTGGGGCAATAAGTGAACACGTCATCAGTCAGTTTTGTGTCCTGATTTTTGTAAAGGGCTGTAATGATTTCTGCACATTACTTACTTCGTTGCTTTTAACAGTTTATTGTCAAGAAAGTAACCAGTTCTCTTTCTTCTTCTTCTTCTTCTTCTTCTTCTCATGGAGTTGATTCGTCTATTTACTCAGACGATTCCTCAACTGCACCATGTGCGACTCGACGCCACTGCTCTGAGGCTAATACAGGCTAAAACAGCATATATATTAAGACCATTTAAAATATATCGTTGTGTAAATTCTTTTGTTATATACATATCTCTGGTTAAAAATATTTCGGCATTATATGCTGGCTCCTGGGAAATATGTGAACAAAATCTCCTTTTGTCAAATATCATATGGACAGAAGCATGCCATTACTTTACCAATTATTGCATACTAGATGAGCTACCGGGCATTGCCCAAAATAAACAATCATGTGATTCCCCCCCCCCCCCCCCCTCTCTCTCTCTCATATAAATAAAAGTAATAAACTACAGTCTTGCTTCAGAACTCATGCGCACCAGAACACTATGCACCAAACTGAACGCTTGATACAGTTACTTTTTATGACATGCACGGTACTATATATTACGAAACAAACATGCAAAAATACAGATGTTACATAGCAATAAACATTATTTTTTTAAAATACATGCTTAGTAAGTAAACAACTTTTAATTATAGCCATCATCTTCCTTATCTCAACTGCCACCTTCCTGCCAAATTTAAGGCCTGAAGAGTGTATAGTTTGGTCAGTTAGTCATGCCAAAGGTTGCAAGTTACTGAAATATATAATAGATTCAGTTAAACAAGGCAGAGATCTCCACCTAAAACATTTTCTTGGGTGGGAATTATCCTCTTCAGTGTTGACTTCAACCCTATCGACATTTTCATTAACCCTCAGCCCTTATTCATATAGCATCAAGGATTCATAAAAATATGAAATATCCATGTTTACAGCTTGGTTCAGGCCTATCATGTGTTTCAGTCCATTTTCAGCCCTGCAAAGTGTGAAGATTTTCCAATCCCCACGTACGATTTTTAATATGTGACTTTGGTTTTAAGTGACTGTTCATCCAATCCAATTTTCATTTTGCAATCAACCAGTGTTGGCCACCTGGTATTATAAAATGCTGGGACGTACATGTATGTATCAGAGATGTAAGTTTCCCAATTCTCATTGGTTCTGATTTTTTAGCCCTTATATTCCAAATACATGTACACATATCTTTGTTTAAGCGTAGGTTGATCTGATTCATTGCTGCTGTTACACAACAGTTATGTGTACAGTCAGTATCCAGTTGGGATTTTCCTACTTTTACATCCCTAAAATATATATGCCATGAGATTCCTTGTCATTTGGCTTACATCCAGAACCAAAAAAATGTGATTGAGCATCATGGATGGAACCTGCTCTGACAGTTTCAGAATTCAGACATCTGTTGGTGTGGAGAAAATACATCTTCATTTTATTCTTAAATATAAGCTTAATCACTGGTGGTTTTTGCAAAATTGTGGCTTTCAATCTGTTATATAGTCTTTAGAAGACATATTCATTTTCATTTCATGATTTATATTTTCATGATCTCTCATACATTGCCATAAGGTTGTCATTGCTGTTTGTTGTTTCTTACATTGCTTGCAGGAAGAAAAGGAAGTTAGAGAGGATTTGCTGAAGAAATGCAGGTTGGATACTAGCGGAGAAAAGACAAAAAAGCCTCATATTGTTCTGTAAGAATATGCATGATATATGTTTATTTACTTCTAATTAAATGTACGTATAGCAAATGTAGTAACCATCATATCATTTGAATAGATACTATATGTCATGGATTAGATGAATTTATTGGGATGCAAGCATCAGTGTGACTTGGCATTAGTTTGAAGTAACCATTCATCCTTGCCTTCATGTCAGTCTTACCAGTGGAGCATACTCTGAATGAAAACACCCTTCATTGGATATCTGTCCACATGGTAACATGACAGAGACAAGCAAAATCTCAGAAAATGTATGTTTTTTGTGCACCAGAAATGATTCTTAATCAAGTGTGAGAGACTCATCAGCGGCATACTCCTGTGTTTCTCCTGCTAACAAATTTTAATAGCAATTATAGATATATAGAGAAAAGGAAGCAATTATGGGGGCATTTTAGACCACCATTTATGCCAGTTTAATTTTGTTCTGATTGAAGATGTTGGACCATAATATATACTTGTACAAGCAACATCTGGGTGTAAATTTTTTGACTTGGAAGATGTTAATGCATTTCTGTCGGTGAATTCTAGCCATATGATATCTTTGTCACCCAACCTGCCATAATCATTCAAATATTTTGCAGACCAAGAGAGATAATTCCGTCAAACATAAAGAAAGAGATTGAGAGGCAACACAGAGAGGCAGAGAAGAAGAAGAGAGAACACGAGAGAAGATTGCGAGAGTTGGAGGCACTTGAAAAGAAGCAGATAAAGAAACAAAAGCGAGCTGAAAAGAGAAAATTACTTGTGAGAAACAGTCGTTGTTGTGCTTTACCCAAAGAAAAATTTTCATTCATCCAATACATTGATACACTGTTCAGCCGTGTTGATTTGTTCTTCATAAAGATGATTTCTTTTTTTATTTGTAAATGGATTCATTTTGGAGACTTAGCCTTCTGTTACCAAACATTTGTCTAAATAGTGTTTTAATGTATAGATAAATCCTCAACACTGTGAAATGTGACAGTCAATAAAGAATACTTTGTTTTCAGTACAATCCAGTTCGGTTCCTGGCACTGTTTAACATCTGGAAGTCCCAAGTTTTTTATTGTTTCTTTTTGTAATGAAAAGTTCTGTATTGAAGGAGAGATTGAAAGCATGTTTTAGTACATGTTATAGTGATATCTATGCTGAAGGGCAGTTTATCATGGTAGGATTTGATCTTGTCTTTTGTTGTGGCATGAAAGTTAATTTTTTTTTTGTACTTTGTCATGAAGGAATCAAAAACTGGTGAGGAGGGCAGTAATACTTCAAACAGTTCACTGAGTTCAAGTGTTTCAACTGTAAGTATACAACTGTCAACTTTGGAACAGTCAGTAACATGATTTCATTTTTCATGTATTTTATTTCATCAATTATATTGTGAGGAAAACCAAGGCTTTACATGTAAATTCAAAGATTTTTCGGTTTATTCAAAAAAAATTGGAGTCCCCATTTTTGTTATGGTGGAATTTTGTGTCAGATTTTTCTCAGGGCAAGGTAAAAAGAGTAAAATTAAGACCAGAAATGTATTTCTACCGGTGCACTACAGTTTATGTAGAACAGTGACAGGTATATATTATAAGTAAATACATCTATTTTTTGTGCTGCAGGTGAAGACAGCAATATTTTTTGTTCAGCCCCTTTTCCTATCTTCACTGTCTGAACAAAGTAGATAGTGTCAAATTTCAAAAATGGTTCTATCAAATTTTCATACTTTGAGTTATGCTGAAGCACTTCATTCCTTGTACATGCAGGACAGGGGGCCTCAGTGTTCCCTGCAATCATTGCGATTTTTGGGGTATTTTTAAAAAATGATAACTTTTGATATTAATGAAAAGAGTCAAAATTAGGCAAAAAGAAAAAGTTGTATGTTGCGAAGCCCTGCGAATGAAATAAAACCCAAACGATACAAAGCAATTCTGTCTTCTCTTTAGTTTGCTTTGTATCGTTTGGGTTTTATTTCTTACGCAGGGCTTCACAACATACAACTTTTTCTTTTTGCCTAATTTTGACTTTGCTTATAGCCCTGCTGCGACCCCACAGGTTTTCTGTGGTTTTTATGATATTTCGTCAATTAATGAATAGAGCAGATTAGAATTTCCTACCACTCACACTAGCTCTGGCTGGGAATAACCTTTCAGTTGCATCACTTACTTCTACAAGGATAAAAGTTTTGCCTGCCACAAAGCTAAACATAAAGCACGGGTGTAGGAAGAATGTGACCAATGTGGCGTAAAATAGTAGAGTGGTGGACAGACACCAGTTGATTGCTGCATTGCATAAAGGTTAACGATGTCCTCTTTGTTATCATTTGGCTGGTGTGACTGTGGTTATTGTGTTTTGCATTAACCTGTGTACTATTTTCATCAGATTCTCCCTTACACGATGTAATATTCCTGAATCTGTCATTGTTATAACTCTTCATGGTTTCATCTCATTTTGATTTCCTCAGTCTAATACATCATCATCAGGGGACACCACCGTGTCATCATTTAGCCAGGACTCCAGTTCAAACAGTAATTCCAGCTTCAGTCCCGCTGATGACACTGACAGTGGACAAATGGCAGCATCCAGCAAAAAGAAAGAGGAGCTGCACCTTCTCTCAAAACATATGGATGTTTATCATGAGATTATGAAGGTTTTGAATGTCACATATTCATTTCATTTGTTAGAGCTGTCATCGTTATTTTTAAAGAAGATGCTCAGTATGTATTATCGCAACGCTGACTGATTCACTGTCATGCCTCCAGGCTTTTGAAAAAGCCAAATATGAGAGTCCATGAAATCAGTCTATTGTTACTACATCTTCACACTCTGTCTTAAAGAGAATACAATATTGTTCTGCTTCAGATCCCTGGTCACATTGACATCAAGGGAAATGAAACAGCAGACATCCTGGCCAAAAAAAACATTAAGGCCTCTGGCAAAGCACCTGTTAATGAGACTCAAAATCTTTGTCTTGGGCAAGAAATCTGCCCATGGTTGAGCAAAAACAAAAAGAACAGCATTCGGGATATTGGCATCAGCAGTTCACAAATTGATATTTGAGACCAGCATCTGTCTTTCTGTCTCCCTCTCTCTGTCTCATCACAATTACAGTGTAAAATTTCAGCCCACAACCAGTGGTGATGTATTCTGTGAACGGTGCTCAGAAGGAAGGCTTTAAGGTGTATTGATTTCATTCCTGTCACCCGTTTCGTTGGAAGTTTAGTCTTTCTTTACACCCACAGATATATATTCAATTTTCTGCCTTATTCACTGTAGCAACAGCCAAAACGACACACAACCCAGCAGATTGAAGAGGAACATAAACAAACGAGACAGACAGCTTTATTGCATCAGAGTCAAGAGTTGAAGAAAATGAGAATTGACGATTCAGTGTCTGTGAGTAGCGTATTTAACCCATTTCAGTCAATGTGCACCTTTCTTGAAATGGACGTAAAAAAAATTTATGCAGATATCTGAAGACATTTTGTTCATTTTTTAAATAAAGTCAGTAAAACACTTGAGTAAATTTCATTTTGCACTTTGCATTAACTCATTTCTCCCCACGAACGGGGAATCCACGTTTTTTACCCTGACCGTATATATTTTTTTTTCAATTCTAAATTGCAAATTACTACTTTATACCCACACAATAATAAAAACAACCACAGAATATCATAAAGCATTCATTTATAAACACTTCCACCAAATAGAATTGAAAAATATTTTAAAAATAAGCGAGTAATGAATTTTTTTCTAACACACCCTATAAAAACATGAAAACTGCAAAATTTACTTGGGCCAGCTGGAGCAACTTGGCCAAATTTACTTGGGGAGAAATGAGTTAACCTGTGCGCTGCTGAACAATCTGGGTTAAATGCTTTGGTGACCCAATCACTCACGCGGAGCCAGACTGTCAAGATTGTCTTTTTTTTTTTTGGTCTATGTGGACATTTGAATCTTGATGGGGGTTGACCTGAACTTACATGACTTTAACTCTTGCGGCGGTGAACCAGTTTGGTTCAAATATCCTAGGGATGGATCTTATACAACCTAATCAGCACTGACATTTAGTAGTCCCTAATTGGATCTTATACATTTGTTTGAATATTTTATTCTCAAATTGAACAGATGTCTCACAGTGGCACAGATACCAGCAAGAGGAACGAATACCTCAAAAAGCTTCAAGAGAAGGAGAGACAGAACAATATGGAGGAAGAAATACTTCTAAAACTAAAGTAAGTTTTAAAGGTTATCTCCCTTCAGGGATGTAAATCTTCCGTCTTTCCGTCCAAAGTGCAGTTGCAGACTCCGCCCTTTCCATCTGAGGCGCTATCACCGACCATCCACCAGTACCATGAACACCTGCCGTTGTCCTCAAATCGGTCAGCAGTCCTTTAGAAATCTGGCAAACTCAGTAAGGTCTAATCGGGATGTTTTCACATAGAAGATTTCTTTTGTTGTTGTCTTTCACTTCCGTTGGCCTAGTGGTGTACCCTCACTGCCTGTTGCGATGTTTCACATGCGGTTTCCGACACGGAATTTGGTAGTGGTGATGATACTAAAAGCTTTGCCAGCTCTATTGAGATTTAAATATTTTCTCAGTATGAATAAATGTATGATCCATCACCAAGTGCTATTGGCAGATGGTGTGACTCTGAAGAAGTTCAGGTGGCCGTCGGCAAAAACATCTAGATTTAGATCTCCACGTCTAGATCTGATCTAGATCTAGATACCTAGTCTAGATACCTAGACCTCACTTTGATTTCCATTCTAGATACCTAGTCTAGATCTAAAGAGAATGGACACATAGGCTAGGGGGATTTGGTATCAACTTCTTTTTTAAGAAACTCAGCCAAGACAGTTATGTATTGTGTGCTTGTTTTGTTCTGGTTAACTAGCCTACTCATCATCAGTCCCTCTATAAGACATAAGGATGATAAGTGTAATGGATCTAAAGTACAGCCCTTCTAAAACTATAAATGTGTCAGATTCTTTCTTCTTATTCTCTTTCCCTTAATATAAACAGATCTCATGTATAATTTTAATTCAATCACCAATATCAGGCTTTGTTCTTTTAAAACGATCGAGATTAATTACGCTACATACTAATCATTTTTCTCTGCGACTTCCGGGCATGCCACACAATTTCCTTCCATACTGTCGCCGGTTGTTACATCCCTGCCCCTCTCATACACATAACCATCCCCTTCATTAGCATCATCAGACTTTACTTTCGAAATGAACTTTCAAAGCTTGTCTGATACATGAACTACAATTTTACCACATTCAGTTTTCCTCCCATATTGGAAATTCCACATCAGTAAAATATGGCCCAATAATCAGGACCAGATCTGCTAATTCTGAGTAAAACTTAACCTGCCTTATTCGCCGTTCAGCGAATTTCCGGTAGTGGGTGATCTGGGTGAAGACTTTGGAGCTGAGAGCAATAATTGTGGGATAAGCAGGCTTTCTAGTGATTTCAACAGTAACGAAAATAGCACTACATCGCCAACACCTAGCCATATTGTTATTGAGTTATAAATTTTTTAGTGCAACAGTCCTTTCCTTCCTGATCTCTCAAAACAGGGCGACATTCTAGAGAATATTAGTACTATTCCATAGGCAGGTTAAGTGTTAAGCATTAAACAGAAACTTTATATAACCAGAATTATGTGCATATTTAGCATATCAAGAAATTAATAGATCAGACAATTACATATAGGTGAAATTCAATTTACTGAGGCAAACTTAACTGATATGTCTTGATAATAATAAAAATATAGAGGAAAGCAATGTGTGAACAAGTCATAGGAAAGAGAAATATTCAGGCAGAGCTTGTGGTTTCAATTCTAGGTGAAGTCAAACTTGGAAGTATTATGGAAAACTGAAGGAATTTCAGGTTTTCCACCCCCCAAAAAAAGAATTTTGATGTTTTGTAGTTCTGGCTGTTCAAACTTGTAGTCACGGCTTGTATGTTGTGATGCAGGAGGTTGATTGGACATTATTATTTTGTTTTAACATTCCTGTGTGAAACAGTTCTGGTAGGAAAGAAATAGAATTTAAGTTCTCAGGTCAAGTGATGAAAAATAAACATCCAATCTTATTGCAGGACATGTATATGGTCCTTTTGAAAAATTATGAGTTCTTTCCAATGACTTAAATTTATTAACAGCATTGAAAGCAGTATTTGAAATGTGAAGATTTGGGCAGCTCATGAGGTTTACATCATTTGAATTCGAATGAATCATTTCCTGATGGAGATACATTGTAAAATTAGACAGTATGTCTACAGGAGGTCCAGGCTTTGGAGAAGGCAACAGTACAAAGCACATGGCCCCCAGATCAACATTACAGACAGCCAGGCCTTTGCAAAGACAAGCTGTACACAGCCCTCTCCACCTGAGAATAATGGTAATTTTGTTACTGGGATTAAAAGAACAGCCTTTCCATGTCCATTGTTGAGTGGCAGGAGGCTTTATTCTCTTTGTTCTCTTTATTCTCTTTATTCTCTTTATTCTCTTTGTTCTCTTTATTCTCTTTGTTCTCTTTATTCTCTTTGTTCTCTTTATTCTCTTTGTTCTCTTTATTCTCTTTGTTCTCTTTATTCTCTTTGTTCTCTTTATTCTCTTTGTTCTCTTTATTCTCTTTGTTCTCTTTATTCTCTTTGTTCTCTTTATTCTCTTTATTCTCTTTATTCTCTTTGTTCTCTTTATTCTCTTTGTTCTCTTTATTCTCTTTGTTCTCTTTATTCTCTTTATTCTCTTTGTTCTCTTCTCTTTGTTCTCTTGTAAAAGAACTAAAGTCCTATGTTGTCAGCCAGTAAGTTTTTAATTTCAAGACCCAAAAGGAAGGTTGACAAAGACAAGTGGATGAAGTCAGTATTGGAACATTTCAACCCATTAAATCTTAATCTGTTACTCACCCTCTCACTCGGCTACCTCAGCTCAAAATAGCAAGAACAGATCTGATAAATTATATGCATAATTCATTCTGTAAAAAAGGTTTTGACAGCAAATTTTATTTCAGAGAATCTCAATAGCAGAACACTGCATTTGTACAATAGTTTGATCCCAATCTTGAATGCTGAAACCACTCCCTGTATTAGTTACTCAGAACAGCAGTACAGTTGTGGATTACAAGACATATTTCTCAGGTTTAATTTGATTTGACAAGGTTGTCATATGGTACATATGGGGATTGCTAGAATGTGTTTTCACTTATATCGTTTGGCATTTGGACAAGTCAACTTTAGTTTAAGGACTATGTATATTGTGAAAGTAGATAATATGCCATTTGTCTTCATGTAATATGTGAGGAAATTTACATATTTTAGTGTTGCACTGACTATGCTGTGTTTATTGTGATTGACAGTTTGGATTCAGGGCATTAGGTCAGGTCAAACTTTGGCCTCGCTGATAGGAAAAGCAAGTCATGGGTCAAATCCATCAGAAACTTCAGTGGTGGACCTGACTCCCAGGAGTAAGGAGGAAGAAGATGCCATGCTTCAGCAAGCCCTGGAAATAAGTATGGATACTGCAGAATCAGATGGTTCACAGACAAAACAACCAGACTTCAGAAATGATAGTTTTCAGTGCTCGTCATGTTTAGACTCAGCACTGTAAGTGCACATTCTCTACCAAATAGTATGACAAAACTGTTGTATTACGGTAGGGCATTTGATATGTTCAAACCATTTTCCGTAAGGAGCAGATGAAAAGACAGCCAAGCTGTCAGGCTGACTTAGTGTAAAAACGTAAATAAATATAAAATATTGGTTGAAAGATCGAGTATTGCCCTTAAACAAGAACTATTATCCTCCATTGTGAAGAAAACTGGAAAAAGTTATAAAAGTTTAGAAGGATTACCAAATCTGGTTATTCGGATGGTGACTGAAGGGGGGGGGGGGCTGGGCTGCTGGACTAGACATTTTTTTGTAATTAAAGGCTCAATGATTAACACCCAGGACATGAAATAGTCTTTTCAAAATGGAGTTTATTGGATTCAGTAATCCTTCCTTAAGTTTTTAGTTCATTTTAGAGTAAGTTTTGTTGTCTTCAAGCAGGAGTTTTTCACACACCAGTCTTGTTTTCATTTGTCTCAAAATTTGTCATATTGCAAGACCACTGACAATGTCCATTCTTCTGTTTTCACTACAGAGGCACAGGAGAAGTTAAAATGTATGATGGCGATGATTCTGCATCTGTGGATATGGACTTTTACAGAGAATCAAAGATAAGGTTTGTATCTCTTTAACTGCCTTTTTATAACATGTGAAGAGATGCTGCCTTGCTGTGGCAGTCCATTCCTTTCAGTGTGTGCTTTCAGTTTAGCTTTATTCGGCAAGCAGAATGGATGATAACTGTTGAGTGCCATTGGTTTTATGCATATAGGTTGACGTTCCCAAATTTAGCAGCTCACTTTGATTTCCATATTTTGAAAGTGATGTTTTTCGGTATAAGAGGTGATTGCTGATTGCCATCAATTTTTTTTTTTAGAGCAAACAGGATGATAACTATTGAATTTGTAATTTCTTTCAGTTATACATTCAGAAGCGCCTTTATGTGTTCATAAGTTTTGTCTGAAGAGAATAATTTGTTTCATTTCTTATTGTTACCAATGGTGTTTGAAATTCCATAACATGTGGATTTTACATAGCATATATTTTCTCAAGTTTCTCTTCAGAATGTGGCTTTAATATTAAAGAATCAGCAAATCATAACAGGTCCAGTGAAATGGGATTGACTAAGCAGTTTTTATAATTTTTTTTTAAAATTCTTATTTCAGAAATTCTTCAAGAAATTACATGACTTCAACACACAAAACTTTGGAGAATTGCAACACCGAACCAAATTCCGAGAAGGGCAAAGTAAGGTCAGATTTTGTGTCTAAACAGTTTGAAAAGAATGGGCCACACCCCTTAAAACTGCTGCCTGTGGATACGTTTTCTGCAAACAGTCAGTCTTTGTTCGAACCAGGCCTTTTACCTGAACTTCTTTCACTGCCTGTCCAGTGCCCTCCGCAGAGTATGCCATTTGGTCCATATTACAACACTGTTGAAGGGGTTAGCTTTCAGCCTCTTCTCCCTATCTCAGTGCCGTTTCCCTTTAGAGGTCTCAAGAAAGCAAAAGTCCAGAAGAGATACACTAATTTTCAGCCGAGCATGTCATCCCAAAGCAGTATTCAAGACGGCAAATTTAGCACTCCACTCTCAGACTCAGAGTCCCATAATCAAGACTTCCACTTCTGGGGAGACTTGAAGGAGTCCAGGAGTAAGACCACAAATTTTGCTTCTTCAAAAGACACATGCCTAAGGGTTAAAATCTCAGAGAAACCATGTTCTCAAGCCAGAAGCAAGAACATTCCACCACTGTCTGTTACATTTGAATCGAGTAAAAGCACTGTTTTTGACAAAGGGCCTGATTTAATTTGCTCATTATCATCATCATCAAAAAGTCGTGCTGATGGTATTTCCTGTTCAGCTTCTAATGTTTCATCAGTGAGTGAGCAGAGAGGGAATGAACAGGCAACGGATAGACCATGGCAGAAAAAAAACAATGTACCAGATTGGTGGGATGAGGAGGCAGGGCAAGCACAAGCGAAGGGCGGCCCATCACTGATACAAGACTATGTACCCGACCATTGGGATGATGATTTATCCTCATGTAATGATGACTCAGAAGGGAAGGTAGAAGATATGACAAGCAGCTTCAAAACCACTGACATTAGCAGCTCCACACCCTATGCCTGCATCTCAGAAACAAGTAACTCCTCAGCCCAAGATCATGTATTGAAAGAAGTAAGCCCCATTGACTTCAACATGGAGAAGCACCAGAAAAATACAGCAGCACCGCTTTCTAAAGAGGCTAGCAAAGTAACCAACGGTAGATATGAGAGTAATCATACACAACAAAATGAAGAATTTTCGGACAAACACAAGTTGAAACAAACTGGAACTTGTGTGAAAGCGTCTTTGGGATCAGTACATGATACCATCATTGACAGTAAATCTGTGCAGGTACAAGAGAACATTCCAGCAAGAAGAAGAAGAAGAGCTCCAA
Source organism: Onchidella celtica (assembly GCA_963931925.1). Classification (NCBI taxonomy): domain Eukaryota; kingdom Metazoa; phylum Mollusca; class Gastropoda; order Systellommatophora; family Onchidiidae; genus Onchidella; species Onchidella celtica. The sequence goes on along the minus strand of OZ007569.1, from coordinate 7,203,437 downwards.
TGAGAGGCAAAGGTACTAGATATTTTGTAAATTCCTCCAGACAAGAAAGAAATACTGAGCCAGGCTGGGAACAAAATACAAGTAAATTAGCATCGGTGACCTCCTCATTGGACAAGATGAAGTTAGATGGCCAAATGGTACACGGTAAGCAAGATCTGGTAGAGAGTAAAGTTAGTGCTGTACAGCTCAAGCCACCATTGGACACAGGAATAACCAAAGGTTACCTAGAGAAGATAGCTGAAAGAATTGGCCTTAAATCTTCATTCCAAATTCCAATTGGCCTTCCACCAAACCAGATTCTTCCATATCTGATGTATCTAAAGGAGACTGAAGATCAGGACAAAAGCAAATATTCCCCGATCAAAACTGCAAACAATTTAGCAAGTGAATATACTGTCAGTAACAACTCAGAAAATAACTCTAGGGAAGGATCGGAAGATAGTGGTGTGCATTTCAATTATCCGTCTGGGTCAGATAAGAATATTGTTAATGGCAGGAGAGAAAACAGTAAAGCTCAGACATTGCAATTTGAACACTCTGGTTCACAGAAACAGAGCACAGACACATTAAAATCATCTACCGCTGCATTTGCTAATAGTCATCTCACTGAGGCTGTGTCATCAAACAGACCAGATGTTCTCCCCGGACAAGCTACATCTGTCAGTTCTAGAGCTTTCAACTCCTACTTTGCAATGCCACCTGGTGTGTTTTCATCCAATTCTGTTGCACAAAACCCAGACTTAAATTTTCTGGCTGTTTCCTTGCAACAACAGCAGCAACAACTTTTTCTCATGTCCTGTGATCTGCAGGCCAAAATGATGCTTCTGGCTGCTCAGGCTGGCAATCCACAAGATCCAGTGAAATCAGGTCCTACAGAAAATGATCCAGACCCGGGTGATGGTTCAGAGGCAGCAACGGGCAAAAAAGAGCTTACAGAGGAGCAGCTTCAAGCACTTCTGAATAGATTGCCATCTGAAGACACAGGGAAAAATTCTATGAAAAAAGGGCACATTTCTGTGGCATCACTTGCAGCAAGTGCATTGCTTCAAAATACAACTGCCAGCCACACTAACTTGCCTGGATGTATGAGACCAAAGAAATCTGCAGAGAACAGAGACCGTGAGATAGACAGTGTTCTTCAGCAATTGTCATCAATGTCTTTAAATGGAGAAGGTAATTTGAAATGCAGTGACCCAATTAGTGAGAGTAACAAAGGCAAAATTCTGAGTGACAAGAAACTTCAGGCAGTTTTAAAGAAGGTCCCTCCGATTGCAGCAGAGGCAGAGAATTGGTCGGAGGGAATTAATGTAAATACACTGAAAAATAGGACATCCTCAGTCCTTGGTCAACGACAAATGAATACTGCAACCATGTATGAACACCAACCTGTTCATAGCATTCAAGATGGGAAAGCAGATGTTACCAATAGCAAAGTGCCTCCCTGTTATGTTAACAGTGAAAAACGGGAGTTAACTGAAGCGGAGATTCAGCACATTCTGCAAACTTTCCAGAACCAAAAGCCAATGTCTGTCTCCAGCATGCAAAAACCCATGAAGGTCAGTGCAAGAACCAATCGAAGAGAGAATCGATCACCCTGTGCACCTTTGCGGAAACCCACAACATTACCCAAATACCAGCCATTGGCAACCAATTTGCAATCTACTAGATCTAGGTCAGTTCGGGTTTTCACAGCACGTAAATCAGATCCACAGGCTTCTAACCCAGCTTGTGCTTCAACTTCATCATGCCAACAAACGCAGAAGAGGGAGAATGTGACAAGTAACCCTTCTATCGCAAGAAGACCAGAAGACCCATTTGCAATAGCCAGAGTGGCACTGATTCAGGTCAGGAAAGACTCAGACAAGAATGGCTCATGTAAGCCTGGACGGAAGCCAGTATCTGCAGTGTCAAGTTTCAGTCTTCCGCTTTCCAACCCATTTGCCAGATTGTCATCTACAAAAAAACTTCCACGGTTAGGTTCTGAAACTGATGACATTGAACACTAAGATCTTCATCATTTCAGGCACTAATCACAAAAAGCCAAAAATTGTTTCATGATGAAGGGTTTGATTTGTCTCTTCGCTGTTCCAGTGTCTGCCCAATCCTCATTCTTTGTTCTTTGCTGGACACCTTTATTAGGTCATTAATGAATGTACATATCTATACATGTCCTTGTTACTCCTCCAGTAAGGATGGTTTGTCACATTTCATCTGCTGGGTGTGTACACTGTGGTCTATGTCAGATAAGAACTTTTTGTCTGCCAATCAGTTTTTGGTAGGACGAGATATCAGATTTTGTTCTGACCTGCTACAAACACTTCAAACAGTGGTCAAATGAAACAGCTTATTCTGTCATGGGATAGAAAAAGACCACTATATGCGATGAAAATACACTTTACAGGAAACTCAAACAAACATTTCACATTGTGTCTTGCTTTATTATTTGTTCAATTTCTGTTTTGTGATGACCAAAATACAATTGGTCTTATGGATCGTAAGGGACCGTTCACATATTATGTCATCAAAAATTGACTAATTTTGACACCCCCCCCCCTATCATCACATGTCACCAAATGGCTATCCTCCTCTTCCCCCCACCCCCCCCCCCAAAAACTTGACAAATAACGACTAAAAATATCTGTATAGTGCTGTTTGCTATTTATTTTAATTCAAACTAACAGATTATAAATAAAATAAAATCAATAAGAGCTTTTATATAGGGCTTAATATCCACTAACGCTCTAAGCGCTTTACAAGGTGTCCCTGACAGGCTGATTCAACTATTTAATACCATCTCAACTCAAAAAGAGCATACAGAGAAGCTGCCTGTTAGCAAACTGACAAGATCTTTCCACTACCTATATATTTGTTTTTCTTTTTAGCAAACCACATTGATGACATCATCTTTGGACTCAACACCCCCCTCCCCCTCCCCCATGTCATCACTTGTCATCATTCAAGAGATTCCCTCCCCCACCTTATGTGATGACATAATATGTGAACAGTCCCTAACAGCTCTTTCTATAAAATATTAAATAATGAATTTGGCTTCGACTAGTATGGTCTTTTCCATGTGATGGCAGTGTTGTCATCAGCCTATTTGTGCATTGTGTTGCAGGCATTGCTGAACTTACTGTTTGACGAAAATTTGTCATGTAAATTATGTCCACAAAAACACATTTCATTGTCATTTATTTCCTGGAAAAAAAAAAAGTGTGTTTAAATGTCGATGGCATATTGAAAACCCATTTATTGATTTTACTTTGTAGCTGTATCATTTGTTTGCAGATCATGAATTTAATTCGATTTGTATTTAAAACAAAAAAATTGAATGATTTATGTACATACCCTATACAGTATATTGTTGGTTGACTGTTGGAACCTCGTAAAGCCTAAGATCAAAATTATACAGGAGAAGGAAAAAACTGATTATTAGAATAGTTTTCATTATTAGGAGCTGTGATTGGTGTCTGGCCCTTACCAGCAAATGGGCCAGGTGTTGTATTTTGATGTAACCTCCACTGTCATTACATAACCATAGTTTACAAGGTTCTAAAACTGTAGTTGACTGTTAGAACCTCACTAAACCTGAATAGTGAGTGTGCATGGGAAAACCCGGCATAAGTCGGCAGAGCGGATTTTGAGGAAAACAGCTTTGAAGTGAATGGGTCCATCACAAAACTTCCAACTTGGCTGTTGTTTAGGGGACCGTGGCATGTTACAGGGAAAACTGTAGATGAGAGCAATGAACACTACTCACTATGATCTCTATAAGGGCTTTGTAATTAGACTACGGTCTCCTAACAACAATCACTCCAATATTACTTGGTCAATTAGCTATTGCCACTTTTAGGGTTAAATGCCGTTTTCTCAAAATTTAGGGGGGTCACTGACTTCAATTTATCAGAAATGTCTTGTCTTATATTATATGTACAGAACTCAAAATGTCATGTTCCCGATTTATGCCGGGTTTTCCCATGCACTCTCACAATTAAGTTCCAGCGTGTGCAGTATGATGGTTGGCTGATTATATAACCTCACTTTCTTTCCTTGGGTGTGGCAAAACTAATTATAAGTATTTATGTTTAAAATTGCTTGAATGGCATTTGTAGTCACCTGTTAGTGTTATCATATTCATATTTGTTATTGAATTTGTCCTTTGACACTGGTGCAATTATGATTCCTCACTTAGAAACTAGTGTTTCTCTTCAATTATTACCCATTACACCATCAACCTTCCCAAGAATTGAAGCAAATTATTTTGTCATGTATAATATTACATGTAGTGATGTACATATCAAATTACAAAATGATAACATGCATGCTTTGGGCTTTAATAGATAAGGCATTAACGTAAAAGTTTCTCTGTCTCTTTCTATCTCTCTCTCTCTCTCTCTCACACACACACACTCACTCTCTCTCTCACTCACTCACTCACACACACACACATTCTCTCTCTCTCCCTTTTTCTCTCACTCACTCCTTACCCCCACTCTCTCTCTCATATTTTGCGGTCTTCAAGAATAATACTTTCTGCTTAATACTTTTAATAATAGCCAATATTATTAATTGAATTGACAAAAGGCATCAGTTATACATTAGTACATTACAACCTTTTCTCTCTCTCACACAAATATACCACATGTTATTTATAGTCTGCAACAATAACATTAGAGTGATTGTCCTGCACAAGAAATTGTGTAAAGAGGAGTTTGAAAACACATTTTCAAATAATTAACTGCACTGTCTTTGCAAGGTAGGCTGAATGCTAGAATATTTCTCGTTGCACATTCAAGCTTGTGAATTGCATTAATTAATGTGGCAAGAGTCATGAAATCTGAGATAGTCCTGAAAAATGACTGGCGTTAGTTGCTGCAGGTGATTACACTTTCCTTTCGTATTTGTACGGCCAGCGTTTTAATGTTCAGCAAGTTGGCCTGCTGCTGTTCTTTTGTCAATTGCCTTCCTTGGCTTTGGCAGTTCCTTCCACTATGGATCATTGTACTGAAGTTTGTATGAGTTGGTCCTATCTAGGTTGTATTGAAGATCGCGGATATCAACCACCTGTGGGTCCCCAGCCGTGATGGAGGACATGCCAGAGACAGCACTTGAAAAAAGGTATACATAATCCAGGTATGTCTTCTTTGCAGAATAATAGACGTAGTAGTCACAGGGACATTGATGTCAGCATCACCAATAGCAGTCTCTTTTGCCAGGTGGATGGAGTCACACTTACTGAAAGTGTGTACTGTTTCTAAGAATTTTTGCTCAACCAGTATCTTTTGAAAACTTGAGGAAGGCATAGGATAGGGTACAATTTTGATTATAAATGATATGCGCCCATCAGAGTATAAAATGTACCTGTCATAGGTCGGGTGCCTGCTGAAGTAATCACAAATGCACATAGCAAACTGATTGGCAGAGAGACTGCCATCACATTCATGTCAAAATAAGTTCTCTACATCTTCTCCATCAGCTATGTTGCAGATCATAAAATTGTGACAAATCAGCTTCGTTTTATGGTACAAAGCGGACGCTTTGGATAAAGGTGCCACTGCCAGCAAGATTGACTGCAAGTTTCATGTTGTTACTAGCACCTTCCCTTCTTTAGCCAAAGATTTGTCTGAAGCTTTCCTTTGCCTTTTTTTTTCTTCTCCCTGTGGGTTTCCCATGTTACCTGATCAAGATTTCCAGTTTCGTACATGACGCTTACATCACAGCAGTCATGATGAGGGTGAAAAATAGACAAGTTCTCATTGAAACAATGATCAAAGACTTTCATGCTGATGTCCTACCTATGTCTTGCCTTTGCACAATTCTAGATACGCTCTGTATATATGTCTGCCATGGAGCAAAAAGTTCTTTCTAAGTATATATATTCCTTCATCAGTGTCTTCCTGCAGTAATGTGAGGGGACAGTACCTATATTAAGTTTTAATAAGAACTCTTCTTTGCAAAAGTCTTTTCTTTGAAGCGCTCGGTGATGAGGTGAATGCACTTCTCACTTTCACTCTGGGACACCTTTGCTGCCAGTGCCACACTCCTTTCCTGAGATCAAAAGTGTTCAAGAACATGTCTTTGCACACTTGAACTTTCCTGCCTTCTCGCTTGAGAAAGTAAGACAGTCTGGTCCTTTCCTTGACCGTGCCAGGCGAATGTTGAGTTTGAACCATTGCTTTCACAAGTGCTCTTTTGGCGTCCCATGTTAAACCTCATTGAACAGGCTGTCTCCCCAAATCAGACACCTCTTTGCATTTATGGACAGCCTGCTGACAATTGGCATCCATCTATTAAGTTTCTTCCTGCCATGGTAACCCCCTTAAACCTTTTCTTGTCATCAAGACATAAAACAGTAGTCGTAATGATACAAACTCAATTAAATGCAACCATTACAAACTGATGTTAATAAAGTTTCAGCTAATTAAATCGTCCACCGACGCCAATAGCCAACCACATACCTGCACAATGGGATAGACGAAGTTCAAGCGCCAACAAGTGGCTGTAGCCAGTGACACATAACCTGGCTAAAAGTTTAGGTTCAAGCACCAACAGTTCGCTGTTGCCCGTGAAGCCTAACCTTTGCAAATCTTTTAGCAAGGCTCAACTGCTGACATTCCCTCAGCTGAACTTTAGTGAGGTTAATATAACATGGAAATATAAAATTGTTTTTCTCTGTTTCTAGTCAATTTGCTCATTATTTGGAGTGCATTCGATGTGTCTCATGTGCCGGATGCCATTTTTTTTTTAAAAAGTAAATTTGCCCCAAAATCGATTGAATGGGGTTCCAAGAACTGACCAACGATATGTTATTTCTTTGTACACCTGAATGTGTTTGATTCCAGTTTGATTTTCTGTCTTATTTATATGTAAATTCTTTAATTTCACTTTTGGACATTTTTGGCACAATTTCCTGAGGAGCTTTTTCTCAGCATACGCTAGAAAGAAAGAAAGAAAAAACAAAAACATCGTGTAACCCACATTTTGTTGTCCATCTCACGTACTACTACTTGTGTGTCAATAATTTTCCCATTCCACAGGAGAGTGTTTCAAAGTTTTGATCTGAGTGGAATTTTGGTGGTAAGAAACTCCTCTGGTGAAGTGAGACAGGTGATGATTTTCAGAGGAAGAGTGGATTCTGACATGAGATGTTAGACAAGCATAGATCTACAGCAAAAACATTTCTGATGAATTTCAAAACTATGAATGATATTGCTTATGTCATTTTGTCAAAATGAGCAATGACAAGATGGCCATAGCTTAAAAGCCACCAAAATCATGGACACACCAGCATGTGAGGTGGATGAGGATTTATTTGTCAAGATTTCAGGTGTGCTGATTATGTCTAATGGAGCTTTGCAGCTATAATATGTGCACCTTTGGGCATATTGTTCTTATTTAGAACAACTTTAATGCAGCAGTGTTGAGTGGGTGTAAGAATTGCTGTGCATGGCATTGTGTATTAGTGAACTATGTTGAAATCTGTCCAGCCTTCTATGCCAGATCACTGGCAATGCTTGTACAGTGCTCAAAGCTTCTGGGCAGCAGTTTGGTCTGATAGACTAAACAGTTATAGATGTATATATACAGGAAACCACACACCTGTAGGAGAAAAGTATTCTCTGAGATGAATTTGGTTCAATTTTTCATCTTTTCATATTAATCCCATATTGTTTTGTTTTTTTTAAATTTGTTCTGCTTCCCCACTTCAGTTATACCATAAAACAGGGGAAGAAATTGTGAGTTTACAATTATACTAACTAAATTGTATTGAAGCATTCACAAATGTTCCATTAACATTGTTTCGTCATGGGAAATGAGCCAGTTGTTGCTCATTTACATTGAGAAAATCACAAATGTCGTAATTTTTTTGTACAGAGCACCACCAGTGGTGCTTTTTGTTCATTTGTATATTCAGACTGACAAAATGTTTGACCAAATGTGCAATTTGTGGCCGTTTAGAAAGACAGCATCAAATATTATCTTCTACATCTAAATGTTGAAAACCAAGTGCACCTAAGTGTTAAAAAAATATACAGTGCAAATCAAATTACTGTAGCTTACACTACTGACCTCATCAAGAAACTTATTTTTCTCAAAAGTATATACTGGGTATGAACTTTGCAGTCGGTTGGTTTTGATAATTTGACTCGTCATTGAACAGTCACCAGTAAGTCTGGTTCAGGTACCATCTGGACGAGTCATGTACAGTAATGGGATTCTTAGTCTGTTTGTTACGGTTTAATTAGGGCATTATCCAAAAGACCATAGCACTCTGCTGGTCACTGGTGGCCAACATTTATTTTGGTTTCAGCCAGGGTGGTAAAGCTGTTCAGTTTGTCAAACGCAAATAGAAACTTGCCTGTCGTTTAACACAGTAGACATTTATTTAGCACAACATGCTTGCTACATTTATCACACCTGGGGGAAGAGATGCAGTGGTTAGTGCTTGAAACCACAGGCATTTAACCCTATTCTCCCCCCCCCCCCCCCCCCCGCACACACACACATATACACACACTTTTTGTTTCTTCTTTACATTTTCTGAAGAAAGAAAATAATTCTAACATTAGTAACAAATCTAAAAGTGGCAGAATATTTACAAGCATTATCTTAACGTTTGTGGCACTTGTTGCAAACATTTAGTTAACTTGGTGAAACAGAAGGAGGATGCTAAAATTTAGTCCATAAATAATCATGCCTCTTGGCACTAACCATTTTTTTTAGGAAGTGCTGCAGTAGGGTCACTTGTCCCTATGTGTTTTCAGGAGGGAGAGTTGCCCCTATGGTGAAGGTTAGGGCAAGGGCTGGGATTATGATTACAATTACTGTTTTCTAGGTTGATGCGTGGAGAAAGTCGAATTACAATGCAAATGCATCAATGGGGACAGTTGTCCCTACTGAAGTGCTTCCCCTCTAAAAAGTTGTACATGTAATTGTAGGCACTAACCTAGACTTCTCTACCCTAATCCTAATTCTGATCCGTTGGGACAACAGTCCCCTCTGTAGCACTTTTTTTTTTCTTATGTGCAAAGAAGAATTGTGTAAGTGTTTTGTGTGTGTTAATTGGTAAGAAAAAGGGTAGTTATTCATTTTGCATTAATCTTAATTAAATAAAGTGTTTCACCACCCATTTTACATTCTCTTCTCAAAGACTGTTTTGTTACTCTCTCATAATAGCTAACCTGATCACAATAATTCTGATTTTGTTTTTTTGTACAGTATAATTATGATTTTGGATTCATCATTCCATATTTAAAATCCGGAACAATTTGTTACCAGTTTTGCAAAAATAAAACTTTAAAACTGTCTTGGTTGTCTTCATTGTTGTGATGTTCTTTTTTTCTGTGCTTTTTGCAAAATGTCAATTGTTCCCTAAGACTGTAGTAACTCAAAAATTCGTATACATTCAATTACACTCCAAACCACATCAAATGATCTTGGATGTAGACACCTGAGCCAAAAATTAACCAAATGGCAAACGTCTAAAAAATTCCTCACAACTAGACCAGTTGTACTGAAATAAAACAGTTTTTTGCTTCTCCTGAAAAGTACCAAAAACCAGTTACTACAGTTTCAAGGAACGGTGACAAAAGACAGTAATTTTATGTCTGTAACTGAAAAGACGAGGCCTGGCAAGAGGCATGAGAAAAATAAACTGGGATCATCCATACAGTACATACACTCATCTTTGGCGAATTTTTGTCTCCTTTTAAAGGCCCTTGAGAAACAAAGATTTTCAACTAAGCATGAAACAGTTACAACGCGAAAGGACAAAATGTAACTAAGTATAGCAGAATTTGCAAACAGCGAAAGTTGCATCCGGGATCTAGCCAGCCTGTCCTGAAAAGAAACTAATGCTGAGATTCATGATGTAGGCGCTAGGCCTATACTTTCAAGACGGACCATGTGTCAGTTGCTGTTTTTATATTTACTGTAGATGCTTTTTGGAACAGTATTGTGTATATAACCACAGTAGAGGGAGTTCAAGAAATGTATAAAAAATATAAGAGTAAGCCAATAAATATTTTTCAGCATTTTAATGACATCTGAAAATGAAGTCATTGACTAGTTTGACAATATTCAGTGCACATTTTATCACACATGTAAGAGGAGAAATAAAAATATAAAATGTAAAATTTAATCTATCACAGTGCATGCTGACAAAGAATACATCATTATGGCAGGCAATTGTGTAAGTAAAATGATAATAAAGTAAAAATATAAGATCTCTAGCTTTTACTTCAACTCACTGAATTATGGTTTCCCCAGACAACCGCTGCATACGAGTCCCAACTTTATCGGTGCGAGACTTTCCCATGAATAGAGATGACAAGCAATATTTTCATGGCACAACCCAATAGCTGCACATATTATATAATATATAGAAGCCATTCATCAAGGAGAATATGTACCAGACTTGACAGAAACTACTACAACTTTGTAGGTGAGCAAACTGCGACCTCTGGCCTGGATTCTTTGCCCATGTTGGTCAAAGTTTGTTCTTTTTTTCTCATTTTTGGCCCTTTTTCTTTTTTCTGTATCTCTGAAATTGTATATTTTGTAAAACAAATTTGATATCTGGAATGTACAGCCAATAAATCTTTTCACCAAGTTTCATTACATTTGATGCATACACTGATACAGTGTATTTACATTTTTTGTTGTAATTGTTGAAATATGCTAAAAATCCTTAGAGGCACGGGGAGCAGCAGGTGACCTGGGTCTTAGGGTTCGGTGAGTTAATATTTCATCTCATGAATGGCGATCACTAAGCAAATACATGTGGATAAAACTCTTTATGAACACAATGGCATTTTTACCCCCAAAAAATTAATCCGATTTGACCCTCACTGACGAGTGAACATTTCTTATTTTCTGAGATTTGATTAATTTTATGATTTGACAGAAGGCCATGATCATAGAAATATATCTGGAGCAGGAATTGGAATTCGAGTTAAGTGTAGGCACAGTCACAACATGAACATTTGCCTAAATATTTTACAGAAAACCAGGGAGAATCTGTGAAATCACAGCAGGGCTTCAAACACAGATAAATTGTGGCAAAAAAGAAGAAAAGGTTGTACACTGCAAAGCCCCACATAGACACAAATAACAAATAAACTGTATAATGAATCCAAAAAGAATTAAAAATGGAGGGGAAAACAATAAAAAGCAAGCTTTTTGACTTAAGTCCTTCTTTGGGTAGAAAAATTGTAATGGATAAAACAATTTATGAAGATGAAAATAAATAAATATTGTACATGTAGATCGGCTGCAATTGCCCAATATTAATTATTATATCTATTACATTATTCAGCAAAGGCAAAACAGGAATGTAGCACATTCCCAACAAGTAACAACAACAACAGAAATACACTGGAAATATATTTTATCTCTCAAACAACCCTAAAAAAAAAACAAGTCGTAATTAAAAAGCATTAAAAATCAATGAGTAACATAAATCAGGGCATCACAAATTGAAATTAGGGAGATCTTGGCTTGGGAAGAAATGTACATGTACATACACTGTATCTACGGTAAATCAAATTCAAGCAAAACACAACATACGACAACCATCAAAGGTTGACCCTTAATAATGTTATTGAACTTCATAGGGTCATCAATAAATTAACATACATAACTGATTAACACTAGTAGCAAAACTAGGGAGATTTTACCATGAAAACAGCACGCATGAAACATGTACCTTAATGCTGAAAATGAATACATAAATTCTTCAGATCTATCAAATATGAATATCAGCAAACTGTTGATAAAGGACAACACATTGAATAATACCATTATAAAACAGAGGACATTGGTAACAAAATTTGTGAAATAGTGCTTAAATGACACCAGTGCAAAAGTTCAAATAACATCGTGCACATGTTGCCTGAAGAACAAGCAAATGAAAATATAAAAAGTGGAATTTGCAAAAATATTAGTCTACTACATGGGCGATCTATTTCATCTGGATAAATATTTTAAGAATAACAGAAAGGGTAATTTTGGGGGGGGGAGGAAAGAAAATGATTTAAAGCCCTGTATAGAAACAGTATAATTGGCTCTTTTCATCTTGGCAGACTGTCAGCAGCCAAATAGTTTTTGTGCTGCATGCCTAGAAACAAACAATAAATAAACTATACAATAATTTCAAAAAGGCCTAGAAATAGCACAAACAAAATTTTCATCAGTCTTACTTTTTGTAAGGTTCTTCTTTAGTTCATGTCTGAAAAGTCTTTTCTTCCATTCAGAATTCTTTTGGAATTCACTGTGTACAATGTACAGTGTAGTTTATTTATTGTTCGTTTCTAACTCAGGACTTTGCGCCGTCCAATCTTTTCTTTTCTTTTTGGGTCACATTTTAACTAAAATTAAACTAGAGAGCCCTAACTTCCATGTTGATAACACAAGAAGATGCTATTATTATTAAAGTGAAATCATATTTCTGTATAAAATTCTATTGACTCCAAAAAACTCTTGTATTGGCAGCTAGCATCCAAAATAGTATGATGCTATACTACAGTGCGCAGTTTGATTTCCAGGAAAACGAAAGACAACAGGATGACCTGAAAAGGAAACTGATGTAACACTGATCAGGAAATATAGGCTTAATTTCTTGAAATGTCAATCCTTTATATGTACAACTACTATTTTATGCATTTTTTAAAAAGAATGATGGATTCAACTGATTGTACTTTTTCAAATAATTAACATATAGTACATATTATTTCATATATTATTTCAGTCAATGAAAACTTTTTGGTTTCAACTTTTTTTCCCTTTCATTTTCAAGCTGAACCTAGGTAGCAAACCTTGCATCAACCCAACGCATACCACTGATGTCAAGTTTGCTCACAGGAATGGCAATGGCATCGTTCCTATGTAGATCCACTAGTTACATCATGCCGCCATTGGTTTGATATATAAAAAGATGTACAATAATTATACCAATGCTATGGAAGTCCACTACAAATCTACACCAGACAGATGTATGGATACTGGTTGGGGAACAATTATTTTGGGTTTCAATTTTTTTCCCTTTCTTCTTCAGGCTGTAGTTCCATTTTTCTACATCCAACCATCCATTCCCCACCCTCGCAATAAGCTTATAACTGCAAATATCCATAACTGCAGAACTGTGCTGAAACATATCATGTTCACAAAGAATAATTCTTAGTATATGTAGTATAATTATTATATATAATGTAAACTTTTATTATTAATTAAATGGTTGCCGGAAATCACTGCTTTTAAGGAGAAGCAAAAAACTTTTATTCCTGATGTGTATGTTGTACAGAACTATTTATTCCAGACTGATTCCTGCAAATGGGAAACAGCTGTCGTCTTGTAACTGAGCTACTTAGATAGACTGGCGAGACACAAAAAAGACTATAAAATACCAGATCTTCAATTTTTGGAAACTTTGACCCATGGTAGTTGTCTTGGACAGCAATGAAATGAGATATATAGGAGTGATTTGTCCAGATAAAGTGAACCTGTATTCAAATCACTGGAGATTTACTTGCACAACAAAAGTTTTGTGGAGGTTTCCTCTGGACTTTTTTATCTTGTTTCCAGTTTAAGCAGAACTGAGCTCCTAATCTTCTTAGAATTCCAAATGCTGCTTGTACAATTATGCACTATCAAGATATTTTGTGTATAATTTGGGTTAAGCACGAGTAGACTTACCAGCCAAGGAAATCTCTTCTTTCATTCCCACCTGCAGAAATCCTGATTGTTATAAATATAATAAAGCACCTTTAAAAAATTAAAATCAGAATATGGGTTGCCTGCTGGACAAGGAACACGTCCCCATTTTGGAATATTGGCTTTACATAAAATATTTCCCTATGTGGGCAATTCTGCATTGATTTTTGCAAGTGAAGACTTACCACTACCAGTGCCACATAGCAAACTTCGTAATGTTCAAAGTAATTTTTGGGGCATTTTCAGCTGTCCACTCAACTATCATATCCCTCCCCCAAAATCACCACTTTTCCTTACTGAGACATGATTGTAGTGCACAATCCTGTTCAGTGGTTTCCTATTGTGTTAGTGTGGTAATGATAAAATATAACAATAAAAACCAAAACATGCATCTGTTTAGTTTTTGGGTTTGTTTATGTTCAAATTTCTAAAAAAAAATGACCTTGCCAAATATGGATGAACATGATGAAATACTATTCCAGTGCATGTGAAACTGAAACATTCAAGACCTATGACTAACATGTAAGAAATTCAAAAAATCTGTGGAGAAAACATACATGCAGACATAATATATTAATAATATTATAGACATTTTCTATTCCTAAACACACAATAGATATATTTTGTAATGGCAAGGCATGGGCATGCAATTATCCTATAAATAATAGAACCTGAGGATCCTAGAATTAGTAATTTTACAAAAATAATCATAATAAATGAATACAAAATAATTTTCCATTACTTCTAGTACAAAATAATTTTCCATTACTTCTAGTCCTTGATAATGAGTATTAACAAATCTGACAGAAATGTCTGTTATACTCATTCTTATTTATGTGATTAACTTAATGACAATAATGTATGTGATTGTCAGCGTGTTATCTCTCTTACTTATCTGATATAGACTTCACATTGAAAAAAAAAAAAAGCACAAATAACCACACTGAAATGAAAAAAATAAACAGAGTCCTACAGCCGGCTTCATAACTTTGTTTGCTTTTATACTGGGCTTTCCTTCCTACCTACTGTGAACATGCGTAGACTTTCATATTTACACACCGAAATAAAAAGGAGGGGGTAAAACTTTGGCTGACATTCAACAGCAAACTTGGCATATTCTAGAGTAAATGTGATCTGTTTTGTGCATAGTGAGTTTTCCATTACTGATCACCTGCATTTATCCTGAACCCTTCAGTTTGCCCCAAATTACACCCATTTGTAACACGAGTGGAATTGAGCTGCTCTCCTAAAAAGTTTGGGAGGACTTCCAAATGTGTCTCATGGCCAGATTTTCTCCCAGCAATGAAATATTCCACAGCGCAAGGGGTATACTGATCCCCACAAGGATGCAATTTGGTGCGGCCATGCACATGGGGTTGCAAGGTGGAGTCCCCCTGGCCAGTTAGCCCTCAATACGTGTATTTTTATGGTTAACGCAAGGCTTTGCAATTAACTACTGAAACATTAAAAGGTCCAATTTGGCAAAGAGACACATTCGGAAGTCTTCCAAAAAGTTTCCCTGTGGGTGCATTACCATTATATAGAGAGAGTATTAATGTTCGATGACATCATAAGTTTAATACATTAAACATTGAACATTTCAAGAGCTGGATTCTGGAAGTAATAAGAAACTGATACATGAAGCTCAAGACATGTTAGATCACTTCTCACCAATGACATCTTTGATGAGATTAGGAAAAATGCACCACAGCTGTAACTATCCAGCATAAATAACACTCCCCTGGAGGTCAGAAGAAGCACTTCAAAGACACTTTAAAAGCATCGCTGAAAGTGTTTGTCATTGACCCTGATTAATGGGAAACTGCCTTGGACTGGGAGAGGTGGCACCCCTAAGTTTACAAGGGCACTGGACATGTGAGTCACTGTGAGGCAGTGAGAGCACTCAGCAGAGCAATGGAGGAAAGGGAAAGCACGTCAGAACCGCACCCCTCCCCCCCCCCCCCCACCCCAGCTAACATTCCTCAATAGATTTAATAGATTTTCACTATCCCGTCTGCCAGCCCTCTCCCACATGACTGTGGCATGGCAATGTTGATTTGACAAATACATCCAGCACAAATTATTCTGTTCAGATTTATAACGCCTTCCCTGAATTTAAAGTGTTAAAGCTTTTAAACTGGGCTGCTACTTTCTCAAATTCAGTAAAATTATAAAAGCTCCAAGTCAAGACTCTGTCACCATTGTGAGATATCATATGGTCACATTCTATGGTAAGGTTTAAAATAATGATCAAGAGCAGGAAATCAACTATTCACCTTTTTTCCTATGCAAGAACTGAAGTTTTTTTTATATATTGGGGGGGGGGGGGGGGGGGGGCAACAACTGTTATTTTTTCAGTGAATCTTTATCAGTTGGAATTTTATCTATTTTTTGTGGATAATTTAAATACATATATGTACATACCTGTATTTGTATCATGAATTTTACAGCACCATCAATATTGCTGCAATCCTTACTGCTACATTGCCAAAACAATGATACTCAGTGGAATGAAGTTCAGGACAACTTTTGCCCCATGTCAATTTTCCATTTTAATGCCAGATTTGCTTTTCACATAATTTAAAAAGCACTGTGCAAGGACAAGGACATTTTCATGTGTTAACCCTATCCGTACGTCGTGTTTTGCAGCCTTATCCGTACGTTAGGGGTAACAAAGTATCCCCATGTTTTATATAGTCAAAAAATCGCTATATATACTTGTCTGTACATATGGGGTGACAAAGTTACCCCACATTTGTCAGTACAAAATCCGGTTATACCTATCCGTACATTAGGGGTGACATTGCTACCCCACTTTCAGCGTTGATAAAATGGGCGTGATACTATGTACATATAATGACACCTTGTGCCGACAAAGCAGTAGCCACGCACCTTGTCTTAGCTCATTACGGATGAGACTAGATACGTTACCCCCATCCCTTCAAAATAGGGGGTGTAAAGTAATGACCGCTGGTCAATACAATACAAAACCACTTGTTATAAATTTAGAATAGACATTTGTCAAATTGACTTTTGGAGGAATACTGAAAGTTTCAAAGAAAAATTTTCATTGTAAGCATTTAAATGGGCATAAAAACAACCTCTGGGGTAACATTTTTACCCCTTCCATACGGTTAGGGTTAAAGTGAAGTAAAGCGTAGTTTGTACTGGAATCAATATCACATGGAAGAAGTCATAAAAAAGCCAAAGACATAACAAATCAACATTGATTTTCAACCAAAAACTATCCAAATGTATGAGATTTGACAAAAAGTTTCTCTAAAATTTTGAGCACTAAATCAGCATCTTCTTGGCTATAGGGGCGCATGTCCACTAAATCCCAGGGTCTTCCCTCTAAATCATTTTGTAGTTTCTCTGGTAGATCATGATGAGATTCTGGGATTAAAAATCAAGCAAAATCTGATTAATCGAGGCATCCTGAAAATGAATCTGTAATGAAATTTCTGGAAGTGTTATGAAGCTATGAAAAACTTACCTTTCCTAGCAAAGAATGCTGTGTATAAATTATAGCACTGTCTTCAACTGTGACACAATGTAAAAGGATTGCTAAGGCATCTGCTGTCACATAATGTCAGACTACAAGGTATTACAAAAAGCCATAATGATAGAAGCTGGGATTTACACTGAATTCTATAATAGGAAAAGAACTGCAAACTGGTTAATAACTGCTTGCTCAGCAACATGCTGTTTTCTTCATACAAATGAGTTATTCAGCAGATTGAAGAATCACACATCAACCAGTGGAGGAATATGGAAGTGTATGAAGAAAATAAGAAAGGAAATTTGAAAAGTGAATCACAAATATGAATTCAATAGAAATTTAAATCTATTGGCAAATGTGTTTGTATTACCATGACTGTCTTTCCGGATTACAAAGAGAAATGGTGCATGTTCCAAATCTCGCTCCTGTAAAAGCTGTTGTAAAGATGCCATTTCATCCTCCCCCAAGAAATTATCTTGATATGTTCCAAGCATGTACACAACCCCTGAAGTGATAATCAGTAATAGCACACATGTGAAACATTTGCTCACACTTACTGTCTGAGCTGAAGAAATCCTCACAAAAAGGTGACAAAAAAAGAGACAATTATTTCTGTAGATGATTGTTCCACTGATATTTAAAGCATGTTGCAAAAAATAAGACGAAATATCATAAAAACCACTGAAAAACTGTATTTTCTGTCTTCTCTTTAGTTTGCTTTGTATCATTTGGGTTTTATTTCTCCTGCAGGGCTTCGCAACATACAACTTTTTCTTTTTGCCCAATTTTGACTTTGCAAAAAATAAGGATTGTTGATCATTTAAGTTTGTATTGTGCAGTATCAAAGCAGTTTTACTTTCAACGATTACCATTGATTAATGCACAGGTTCAGGTTCACTGAACACCCATAAGGGTCCGTTCACATATTATGTCATCAAAATTTGACTAATTTTGACCAGTCCTCCCTCCCCCTTATCATCACGTCATGAAATGGCTATACCCCCCCCCCCCCCCCCGTTTAATGACGTAATCAAAACTTGACAAATAACGACTAAAAATACCTGTATAGTGCTGTTTGCTATTTATTTTCATTCAAACTAACAGATTATAAATAAAATTAAATCAATAAGAGCTTTTATATAGCGCTTAGTATCCACTAATGCTCTAAGCGCTTTACAAAGTGTACCTGACAGGCTGATTCAACCATTTAATACCATCTCAACTCACAAAGAGCATACAAACAAGCTGCCTGTTAGCAAACTGACAAGATCTTTCCACTACCTATATTGAGTAGTAATAGTAGTCATTCAAGGTATTGGTTGATTAATTAATTAGTTATTTTATTGGCAGGTATTATAATAAAAATATGAATTTGATCTATATATTTGTTCTTCTTTTTCAGTTTTACCAAACCACATTGATGACATCATCTTTGGACTCAACACCCCCCCCCCTCCCCCATGTCATCACTTGTCATCATTCAAGAGACCCCCCCCCCCCCCCCAATGTGATGACATAATATGTGAACGGTCCCTAACGTATCAAATACTTACATGAGATGAACAAACAAATATTTAGCAAAAATACTCCAAGTTCATTAGTTCAGTTTTGTAAAGAACTATGTAGGCCCTACCTGGACTCTCTTGTTATGATACTCAGGGTGACTGCCAGACTCACATTTTCATTTTCCAGGGGGATTACGCAACAATGAAAACAACCGGAAACGACCTTCATTGGCTTAAAACAACGTAAACTTACTAAAAGTTAAGTACAGGTACCTGATATACATTTATACATTAATTATGAGCCATTTTCTCAAATTGCCATCTATGTTTTTTTATAAAGGATGCCAATCTGAACTTAAGAATTTCTAACTGAAGTGAAACTCATGTTTCTCTAGGTAGGCATTGGAGTTACTAAAAACAAAAAAAGGAAGCCAGTCTGTCTGATGCTTCAATACCAGAATTTATTAACATCAGATAAACCAAAAATCCTCCAGGTGGTACTGATGTCAGAAATTTGTTAATTTTTTTTTGTTTAGTTGAAACTTTCTTTTTTCATCAGACAAGACTACCACCCAGGTATGTAGACAGGTCTCCGTCCCTTCTTCACCCTCCCACACTTGCATCAAGTGGCGCCAAGTCTTTCGTAATGTCGCCTATTGACGGTGACCGGGTGAGTACTTTGACACCTGCATAGACTTGCCGGCCCTGACTGTCTTTACCTCATACCTCGTGAAAACGATTGCCTTTGCATTGCGTAGTTAAAAAAAAAAAATTTTTCATGGCCACGGGCATTCTCTCTGGAGAAAACTTCACACTGATAAGTGCAAGCTTATTGCTAACCTCTCATCAGCTCAATTTATTTTAAAGTAATATCAAAGATACTAGATTGATAAGATCAGACACTCCCTACTTCCGCCCTCTTAAAATACCGTTTATATCAGGTCCCGGGCACCACCCACTCTCAGTGTGCAGAGCCAGCACTAAGTACAATGGATTTGCATAGAAATAAGACACAAAACCGATCGGTTTTGCATCCAGAGGCAATTTCACCATCAAAATATTTAAAAATTATGCATTATCTAATTAATAATGAATTTTTCTATAAAGCAAAGCACAAAAGGGCGGGTGAAGGAAGGAAAAAGAGAGAAAAACAGAGTTTTCACGAGATGGAATAAGCATAGATCTAGTAATGTCCGTGCGGCTTCCCCGGCCTCTCTCACGACGTTATTTTTATCCTACCGGCAGTGCTTCGGACTCAACTGCGAGTGCTTGCGTCTCTGATGCAACCGTTGATGTGTTTATCGATAATGGTGTAGTTTTTGTGAATTTGGAGGATAAAAAGAAGAAGAGGAAGAATGAGAAGAAGGAAAATCTAAGGTTAGACTGTTATTGGAAAAGGAAAGTTCTTAAATGTTTTCAAAACCCTTCATAGT
Organism: Onchidella celtica; assembly: GCA_963931925.1. Lineage (NCBI taxonomy): Eukaryota > Metazoa > Mollusca > Gastropoda > Systellommatophora > Onchidiidae > Onchidella > Onchidella celtica. The sequence continues at coordinate 7,183,287 of OZ007569.1, read as the reverse complement.
TCCTGCTATTGTCTACTTTCTTACTTGCATTTGCCACTGGGAGATGGGATGCGCAAGTTACGCCATAAACGGAAAATCTAGCCTCGGCCCCATGTTATTCTAAAAACATACTATATCTATCTTCAGTATGATGGTAAATTAATAAGTGACACAGCTGTTACCACATTTAAAAAGAAAAAAAATAGCCAGAGGTTTCCTACAACAAATTATTTGATAAATGCAAAGAAAGCGACTTCCAGAGTGGTCGAGGGTGAGAGGTGAACAGTGAATAAAACTCGGCATTTTCTCTATTCGGCTTTGTAAAAAAATGCCGCTGTTGACATCGCTCACGCTTACGCCACTAAGTGGCGCTGCAAAGCCCATGCACGCAAAAACCCCAAGCTGTCTCATCTTATCATTTCTAGTATCTTTGGTAATACTACACACACGATGAAGCTATATTATTCCTGTCTGGGGCTATCAAATATGTCGATACGTGCCGTTCAGCAAATCTGCTATCCCTTTGTAAAATTACTCCGAAAACCGGATTTTTTCCTTCATACTGTGAGAGGATGAACGACTTTCTATTTTTAATATGTGCTTTCATGGTAACTCTGGTGCGTGAGTGAGGGACGGCCACTCATAGTAGTTTATGGACACTTGGCCGAGTACCATTAATTGGATTATTTCCCTTGTAATACTAGCGCGGGACCCGTTATTCACATCACGGTGAAAAGCGCGCATTTTGATTGGTCAGTTGGAAATGTTGACCACCAGGCTTCCAACTCTTATATCACGGCTTTAAGTTCTTACAACTCGCTCCTTCGTTGTTATCCACCGACAGAAAGACGGGAACCCGAATTCATTGTTGAGAGTAGACAATACCCTATCGGTACAAAATAGGTACTCATGATAACGTTTGTTATCAATGGAGATACGTCGTATTAATGGACGAAAGTATCCCGCACAAAATTGTCGAATGTTGTTAGTCCTGACACTTTGAAAATTTATATTAAAACTATTACCGGGTTTCTGGTATAAGTAGTCAGTTAGAATTGTAGCAGCAAGTTTCTACTTTATAATGGTACCAATTTCGTTGTGCTTTGATGCACAGGTCCTATTGAAATAATTAATAAGAGGATCTCGGATTTAAAGTAAACCACGAGTTAGACGCATGTTATCCCCGATAAATCCAACCTGGGTCAAATTTATTCAATTATTGCTGGAGGGGACGTTAGAGTAATTTCTGCAGTTTACTGGGATACCTAATTGACTTTTGTGTGCACCCTTTTAACCGTACTGTAAATTCGATTGTGTTAGGACCCTAACCGGTTATGTTGTTCGGCTGGACTCAATGTCCGAGCCTTTCACTTGTGCAACACGGGCTACGTAATAGCTCTCTCGGACGTCCGCGCGGGCTCATAAATAAGATGCGGTTCGAGTGGTCGACACACTCCATCATAGACGCGGAGACAAGAGCCGACAGCACAGTGAACCCAGCCCAGCAACCCGGGCCCGTAGCAGCTCAGAGGCCTGCCGACGCTTGCCATCGCCACCCCGCCCCATAAGGCATGTAGCGGTAGCGCAGGACCCGGAGAGACTTTGGCTTATGGCTGGTTGGGCTTTTTTTTGTTGGTAGTGATACCTTTGTTAGGCTTTTTGAATAAATAAGATTGCCAGCAGAACCCTGTGTTTGTTAATCCTGTGTATCCTTAAGGGAGTTACTATTGAACCCACGCAGTAACCACATTAGCCACTCGTAGTTCACCCAACAATACAACATGCGGCCCTTCCAACAGACATCTGGCCCAGGTAGGCAGATGGTCTCTGTCTCTCCTTTGCCCTCCCACTCCTATTAGGTGGCACCAAACTTCACATAACGTCTTTGGTGGACATCAAAGTGAGAAGTCTGACATTCCTGTAGATATGCCGGCACTGACCAGTTTCTACACTGTTTGCAGGAAAAAAATTGAATAGGTACTACCACTGCATGCATCTAGTATATGCAGGTAAACCTTATGTCGCTATCCAACTACCCCCCCCCCCCCCAAAACACATACACACAATCTGAATGGGAAACCCCTACCCTCCTGAGTGTCATAATCACATTGTATTGTCAAGACCAGTGGTGCTATGGGTAAATTTTCATCTGATCAGCAAAATTATTATGCCTCATACTTCTCCCAGGTCATTCGTGGGTCAGGAACCATCTTACGCACAAATCCCCAGGCATTGCCAGGGAAAAGCATTTTGTGTCCAATTCCCAGGAATCCCGGGGCGTGGCAGACACCCCGGATATTGTAACAAATCAGGATAAGGCCTCATTCTTTAGAGAATTTCATTTCATGTAAAAGTGGCAGGGGAAAATGTGAAGTCTTCATACCATTTGCTCCTTCGAGAAATGGTCTGAGTCTCATGCCAATATCTCCAGCTAAATCATAGACAAGGAATTTTTTGCCACTTGATGAAGTGATTGTCTCAACATTGAAATGACTTGTGGGTTCAACAGAAACAATGGAGTCAACACCGTATCTCCAGGAGTAGAGAAGGAAAGTTTTCCCTGAAATTGAGAAAATGATAAAAATATCATTAGAGCATTCGATAACATTAACTGTCTTTTGCTGCCGTCCGAGCAAAATTTGGTAATAAATTTAGTTCACTCCTTCTGTGGCACATTTTCCTTTCAATCTGAATAATTTGTAATCTAGCTTTCGAAATATTCATCAGCAATTAATGACTTTCAGAATTTGTTTTAATCTCTTTGTAAGCTAATTTTCCATCATTCTCCTCTGAGGCAAGCTAAAAGATTGTTTTTCATAAGCAACCAGGTTTAACAGAGTTTGCTGTATATATCCAATTTAAACAAGTCTAGACAATGTTGAATGTATTTACTGCCAGGCATTGAGGCAATATTTCAATATTTATATCTAATTAACTAATTTTCTTCTTCTTCTTCCTTAAAACTGGTTTTCTCAGATTTGAGTATCTCACCAGTGTGTTTTAGACAACCTTAGTCTGATCTTGAACCTTGTTGTCAGAATTTGCAATATTTAATCTTATGTATCCATGATCATTCAGATATTATCACTGCAAATTTTATATAATTACCTGCTCCTTCTTTCCCAAGAATGAGAACTTTTACAGGATAAGTAGCGGAGCCAGCAGCAAAGGCTGTCATTCCCGTGGAACATGCAGCTCCCATGATTTTCTGTGATGAACTTAAGTTGCCGAAATCATGACCTCTAATAAGTTTATGACTATGAGGCCAAGTCGCAGCTAATTTATCGCAAGTACCTGGGTTTTGTCACTGCTGACCTAACATCTAATATTTATGACACAGTTAGCACCATTGTCCGCCATTAGTTTACATTGGGAACGGAAGTTGTTCCTGGACTGGAATAGAGTTTCAATATAAATTTACTTTCTTAAAATTTCAACTTTCTTTATAAGAGGTAAAATATTTCAGCAATACCATAGAAAAAATCATTATCAAAAGAATTGTCATTGTCAAACATTTTTTTTCTTACACTTTCACCCAAGACGTGTGTCTCGGGTTTCACTCATTCATATATCACGTGACAAGAAGAGTTTGAAAATGGCTGCGCCCATGCACGTATTTCAGATACCAGAGCCAACTTACTGTCAATTAAAGCATGCCATCAACCCGAGTTTTGAAGGTGATGTAAAGGATCTCTTTTGCATGCCACTTAATTACGTTTAAGAATGCATTATTACAAAGCCATAAATTAGAGAATTTGGATGATATATCACAAGACATGGGCCATGGCCATAGGCCTACTCCCCATACTGCCATAGGCTAGGCCTACTTGGTTGGTAGATAGATCTAGGCCTCAGTAATATAATATATAAAGGCTGCCATTATCCGCCAACATTATCGGCAGATACTGCCCAGGTTTATCCGCGAACATTATCGGCGGATACTGCTAAGATTTATCCGCCAACACTATCGGCAGATCTTGGGCTGCCAACAGTATCGATGGGACGATGGATAAAGCTCAGGTTTATCCGCATGTATTGGTGTTGACTAATTACACTCCATAAAATTAAAGGCTGTTATAAGAAAAAAACCTACCCTGATGAGAATCAAACCATTGTCTCCTCATTGACAGGTGAAGATACAAAATTTTTAAAAAACTAGATCTAGATTTATTCCCCATTATTGTTCTTGAATTTTAAAAAAAAAAAGTTGATTCCTAATAAAAATACTTATAAAAAAATAATAAAACACTGCCCTGTTGAGAATCGAACTATGGTCCCTGACTGATGGGCAAAGAGGCTTAGAACCACTATGCTACCGGAGTAATTGTGAGGGAATTCTTACTAATACTAAATTAATAAGCATGACTAAACCAAGAAACCAATATCTACGGATCAGACCTGAAACCTTCGTATGTATCCATTCAATCAATAAAATTCCATTTTTATTCAGAAAAGCCTCTCCAATTTCAATCATGCCATCGTTTTCAACAAGTGCGCAATTCGAATGTTGATCGGGATGAACGGAACAAGGGAGGAAGACGGAGAAAGGTTCGAATCAGGAGAGATCGCTCGCAGTTACAGAATTTGTTGGCGGATAAAAAAAATCCAAGGGGGAATTTTATCCGACAGTATCAGCGGATAAACACTTGGAAAAAAACACAGGAAATCTGTTGGACCTCAGCAAGGCCTGCAGCAAATTCAAAATATGACAAAAGAAAAAGTTGTAGGCCTATGTAACAAAGCTTCGCGTAAGAAATAATACAAAAATGATTCAATAAAACACAGAGAAAAGACAAATCAAGCTTTCAATCAGCTGATCTTCATGAGGATAAAAAATTTAACAGAATAGAACATGTACTACAAAATTGAACGAATGAACAAAATTGTAGAATGTTAATTGTTTTACAAATACAAAAATACTTGGCTGCGAGTTCCAGACTTGGATTTTGGGGCAAACTTGTTTTCACGGGTGGTAGATCTAGATCTTTATTCCATGGTTTTATTATGGCAAGACTGGGGTCATTTGGGCACATCAGACTCAGCAGACATCACAAGATTTATTATTCTGCACTCAGTATTTGTTCTGATGTAATTGTTTCATGGTCAAAATTTTCAAGTAGAATGAATTTGGTATGTGGAAGTATGTGCCAGGAGTTTCCTCCACCAAGCTCACTTCGGGCAAGCCAAAATGAAAAAATAATGGATACCGTAGAGAAAGCAGCAAAATTAACAATGCTGTAAAAATTTCAGGCAGATCAACCGCTCTGTCCCCCTTAACCAAAAACTTTTTGATTTGGTAGTCCATGTAAAACTATGACATCCTAGAAATATATATATTGGCTGTTGGTCTCTTCCTTGTGTGTAAAATAAAGGGGGCTCAGTGGTAAAGCTATGTTTCATAGTCTTAAGTTGTCATTGCAGATTGAACTTTGGCATGTACAATATATTTGAATTATTTGTTACCGTTTTTCATTACAGCCAAGCTGGAAAATCTCAAGAATACTTTTGCTGCTCTGATGTTAAGTCAAACACAACACAAAAAGATTCTGTCAGAGTTCAAGTTCCTACAAGTCATGATCTACAAAAGAACTGGACAGCTGAGGAGGGAAAAATCTATACAGTTGCTGAAAAGAGTAAGGTTTTGTGCGCATCGTTTATGTACCGGTACAAAAATAAGAAATAATTGCTGAATGCCTGAACTTATAGCTTTGCATGATGTAGTTTTCTCCTTGGTGTTTAATGACATTACAATACAGCAGTGAAGTCAGTGAAGCAATGAAATTACAGGATACAAACAATTGAGGTCACAATTTTACTTTCAGCAACCATTAATGGCATTATGAGGGAGATGGTGAGCAGGCCAATGATATAAAGGATCTAGTGATTTCAGAATTAAGATTACAACCTATGTCATCAATGTTTAATAATAGGCCCAAGGCCCATTGCTAAAGTTTTCACTTGGAATGAGCAGCCTGTTACAGTGCACTCTCCCGATAACGACATGGCTCGGGACCAGAGGTGCATGTCGTTATCGGGAACATGTCGTTATTCGGAGATTTTCAAGATGGCGGAAAAAGGGGTGTGGTTAGACCCTTAGAATGTAACGTACCAACCATAGTGGGTGATCAGTGATCGGACTTTCCAAACATGTAAAATACACGAAGTGTGTGTGTGTGTTGTGTGTGTTGTTTTGTTAATGTCTTTGTGTCCACATCAGCCAGAATTTGCAGCTTGGCATCTATTGTCAGTATCTTTCTTTTTTTAACAGCAGCTGTCGACATCTTGTCGTGCGTTATTGTTCTCGGGTGAATACAATCGATTCAGCGGTCAGCGATGTGATGACTGACTCATTTAATGCGCGTCAGCCTTTTTGTTCCGACGACAATAGACACAGGTGTGTTTTCATTGGCCGATAACAAAGCGATCTCATTGGCCGGTAACAAAGCGATCTCATTGGCTATGAGGTGCCTCTGGTAGGACATTTCATTGGTCGGAAAAGAAGTGTTTTTATTGGCTCAGAGAATGAAATGAAACTGACCGGAAACAATATTTTAGCTATTTTTATTTTTGTATCTAGCAAAGTCACAGCCGATTATTGCTAACTCAATGTCGTTATCCGGAGAGTGGTCTAAAAAGTATGTCGCTATTTAGAGAGTTTTATTACTAATAACATATAGTAAAAAAATCGGGACCGGGGGTCAATGTCGTTATCGGGAGAATGTCGTTATTCGGAGATGTCGTAATCGGGAGAGTGCACTGTACTTGACAGGTCAGCGTCTCAAACTTAATGCATGCAAAACTTGTTCACACTAATCACAGACATTTTAGACAGCCTGTAATAAGTTTGAAGTAACATTTGTGGCAGCTCAGTCTGGGTTATTATATGGTTTATCACACACATTATGTTCATCACAAACTAGGAAATGCAACACCTTTACCTTATTAATATTTCCTCATTTTTTCTGCCCATTTGACTTTCACTGTTTCAGGTTCAAGCATGCATGAAGCGTGTCCACATCTTTGACAAATTATTCAGAGTTGGCAGTGATTTGTACAAAGACATTCAGAGGTACTTGGATTAGTTCAGAATTTTCAACTGAATTCTGTGATCCTGTTTAAATAAAAAAAGATTAGATTTACAATGATTTTAGATGAATGAATGAACACCAAGATTTTTGGTGGATGAAGAATCTGCACCAGTGACTACTGAGTAGTGGTTTTGATTTCTTTCATTCATTTTCAGATATTGTTTCATTTGCTGCAGTTTTCTTGTTGTTGTTTTTTTAACCTGACAAGGGACTTAAGTCCAAAAGCTTGTTCCTTCCATTTTTAATTCTTCTGGTGTTTGTTGTACATGTAGAGTTTCTTGTTTTGTTTTGTTTTTTGTTTTTTTATTGTTGTCTGTTCTTAACATGGGGCTTGCAATGTATAACCTTTCTTCTTTTTACCACATTTAACTGCATTTGTATTATATTCTATCTTGACAGTGCCTTAGCCGATATGACAGGAAAAGGATCCAGTTATCTTCCAGCTCAGCAGACCTGGTCATATTTCTTGTACTTGCAATTGCAATACATAGAGCTCCTTGAAAAGACAGTTACATACTGTGTTGTAGCCTTTGAGTATCCTTTGTCAAGGAAGACAGTAACTGAATCGATTTAACAGATTACAGTACCAATCACTGCAACATTGAAATATATGATGACATTCATCACCCTATGACTATTGGGTTTTCTGTGATATTCTTTTGGCTTAGGTTGATTTGGACTTTTTCACTTCTCATGGAATAAATTTCGAATAGTGATAAGTCTAACTTCCATGATTCCCTGAGAAAATCCAATATAGTGTAGGTGATTCTTCGTCTTCATACATATGTATTTTACTTTGTCATTTTCATATATTTTTATCAGGGTGTTCAAAGGATCATATTGTCTGAAAGCATTATTTATGACTATGGCAATTACTTGAAGTTTAAAACCAGATAAAACTAATTTCCAGCAACGTATAATTTATTTTGACCACTTTGGAATGAAAGAGACAGATTATGTTCACTCTACTGTTGCACAGTATTAAGGGGATACCCTACCCATATAGCGAATTCTAAAAAGAGACTGATTTTTTCTGGTAATTATTGTTTGTCTGCATTAGTCACACCCTTATAATAACAAGGTAAAAGAAACAGATTTAACATATCCGACATCAGTACAAGCTCATACGGTCCGCTATTGTGGAAAAAGTGCAGGAATAATGCTTTTACAAAAAATCAAATTTTAATTAATATATATAATAATAAAACCAGTGCACACAAAGCCTTCAAATTCACAGGGAAGAAAGAACATTACCATTTGACAAGTTTTATATATTCACTATCAGGTATGTTGCATATTTTATGAAATATCCCGGAAATAGTGACAGGACTGATATTTTTGGAAAGTTAAGGGGAGTGGGGTTAAAAAAAACAAACAAAAAAAACTTTAAATATGCACAAATCCTTTTCTTAATGCATAAAAACTCTGTTTACTACATAAGAACTGTTCGCACAAATTTGAGCAAAATTGCTTGACAAGTGTCTGAATTGAATCATCTAAAGGCCTAAAACTTGATAAAAATGAAATTTTAAGAACAACGACCCGGAAAGTTGAAAATATGCTAAGTTTGGAAAGTGTTATCATAATGCAATAAACTGAATTACAGAAAGATAATATAGTTATCAGCTACACATAAATGAAAATTCTTCATTATGAATCCTAGTGGACTGACCTAAAATTCACCAGCTCCATACTGAATGCCCTCCATAGCACCGAGGTCCAACAAAGCTCAGTGTTGAGCATCTGCAGAGAGTTTTCGCCTTTCTTTATTGGTATCCGCACTGGCTTTAGCTGCATGTTGAATTTCGCATAAATATGTTTCAAACCCTCATTACTTAACATTAACCATTTCGCCACAGCACTGACAGTTATCATTAGACCATAAGAATGGCATGAGCATTTTTATAAAGGCTTGTGGATGATATTTTTAATGTTGCAAGGTTCAAAATTTGCAAAGGTTGTAAGACTTCATCTCCTTTCATTCTTCATGAGTGTTTTCATTTGTTGTTTTTAATGTAATCTTTAACTTATAACACAGACATCTCAGCTGTCAGTTGGCCACAGGAATTTTGATCCCTCAGATGCTTGTCTTCATGGGCATCACTGCACGAATTTGGTAAGAGTTCAGATCATCCTTAACTTATAAGAGGATCTCTGTTGTTGATAGACAGATCATCAAAATAAACTCTTGTTTTGACACGGTATTTCACCTTTTGATCCAGCTTTTTTTTGTTGCCTTGTTATTTTGATATATATATATAGGCCTATTTCATGATTTGGTAAGCTAATGTACAGTATCAAGGTGAGAGATGAAATGAGCTCAATGTCGTGAGAACAAAAATATTAACCAGTCACAGAGGTGATGGTTATGGTGGAAAAAGAGAAATACACTGTTTCGTGAAATTGACCCCACTTAACCCTCCCACAACCATTCACACATATTTCTAACACAGCATCTATTACCAGTGGCTTCATCAATTGGCTTTTCCTGACATGGCATTAGACCAAGTAAAACTGAGATGAGGGCTTTTGAAATTTGTTTTGAAAATATGTCAAAATATGAAAAATGCAGAGAATAAATTGGATGGGAACATTGTGCAAGGTAGAAGAGTTACAGGTGGCTAAATTTAGCATTGTACCAGAAGGGTTAAAAGATGAGTGTTCATTTCTGCCATCACAAACAAGTAGAGATCTTTACAAGTATGCTGTCACATAAATGGCAGAAGTACATGTATCAATGCCCAGTGTCTGTCTCTGCTAAATAGTGCCATACTTTATATCTGGTTTTATCTCACAGATGATATGTCTGATCCTTTCTTAATATCATGCATTTCCTGAAAGCCTGTCAATTTCTTCTTTTCACTCCAAGGATGCTTTCAAAAAGCTTAGCGGATAACATGCGTTCACTCTACCATGAGGTCCGACCAGTGAAAGAAAATGTTGAAAGAACACCATCAGACTGGGTAGGTATGCCATTATTGGCACACCAACTTTAAAGTATAATTAGTAGGCATCATTTCTTGTGTAATCATTGCTAAAGAATTTCTATAGATGTTTTTAGCGGAGTTTAAGTGCATGTAATGCTGCAGACAATTAATAATGCAGTTTTCTTGTTTTAACAAGTCATCAGCATAATAATTTATTCTAGGAGAACAAAAATGGCCGTCTAAAAGTGTTGAATGTAGTTAATTATAAGCCCATATCTAACCCCTGTGGTTTTAGCTTACAGACCCAGTCACTCACATAGAGCTAGACTCCCAAGATTGCATTTTTTTTTTTTGGCCAACAGCTATTGACGGTGTGTTAACATTTCATGGCTACTGATCATCACTGATGTGATCTGACACAAACTTAATCCATCGGGCGGTGAACAAGTTTAGTTAAATTTTCTGGTGATCAGGTCTTAAATTATCACCAGTGGCACTTAGTGGTAACTGATCACATCTTATATACTGATCACATCTTATATGACTCAAACAATGAATCATGATTGAACTGGGTCAGAACTGAGTGGTCATTTAGTACAGTGCACTCTCCCGATTACGACATCTCCGAATAACGACATTGACCCACGGTCCCGATTTTTTTACTATATGTTATTAGTAATAAAACTCTCTAAATAGCGACATACTTTTTAGACCACTCTCCGGATAACGACATTGAGTTAGCAATAATCGGCTGTGACTTTGCTAGATACAAAAATAAAAATAGCTAAAATATTGTTTCCGGTCAGTTTCATTTCATTCTCTGAGCCAATAAAAACACTTCTTTTCCGACCAATGAAATGTCCTACCAGAGGCACCTCATAGCCAATGAGATCGCTTTGTTATCAGCCAATGAAAACACACCTGTGTCTATTGTCGTCGGAACAAAAAGGGTGACGCGCATTAAATGAGTCAGTCATCACATCGCTGACCGCTGAATCGATTGTATTCACCCGAGAACAATAACGCACCCCAAGATGTCGACAGAGGGAAAATGACACACAAAAAACAACAACAAAAAAAAAACCAAACAAAAAAAACAAAACAACACACACAACACACACACACACTTCGTGTATTTTACATGTTTGGAAAGTCCGATCACTGATCACCCACTATGGTTGGTACGTTACATTCTAAGGGTCTAACCACACCCCTTTTTCCGCCATCTTGAAAATCTCCGAATAACGACATGTTCCCGATAACGACATGCACCTCTGGTCCCGAGCCATGTCGTTATCGGGAGAGTGCACTGTAACTGATTAGTGGAATTCATTGTTGTTGGGTTTTTTTATAGGTCTATGATAAATGAAATTTAGGAAAAGTCATGAAATTTCTAGCCAAAGAAGTCATTTTAGCATAATTACAGCGGTTTGAAGTTGCTGTCAGGTTGTAGACACATTCACTGCCACACAGATTGAAGACCAATGTAATTGTGATGAGCCCATGTGGACCAGTTTACATCAGTTATCTCTCATATCAGGGTAACCCAATGTATAGAATAGATGGTGTAAATTTGTTCGATAGCCTTTTCAGTAAGTTGATTTTGAAATGTACTCTCAAGTTACTTACATTTGTTTTATTGGTTCTTTTTCATGTTCAAGAATGATCCTGAGCTGCCATTTAAAGTACAGTATACTGCTAATGGAAAGAGCAACACAGAACTTGAAATGAGGTGAGACAAATTTTCTGTCATCTAATTAATAAGCAACTGTTTTGCACAATAAAAATGAACAATTCGTCGCTGGTATGGTATCGGGGCTCATCGACTAAAATAAGGGTTTTTACATTTTTACATCTTTATGATGTATATTGTGAGATCTTTATTGTGCATAAATGGTTTTGCACAAAAAAAAGTAGTTTTAGAATTACAGCAACTATGTAAAGGACGTATCCTATCCTCCGGTCATCTTGTGGTATGGCATAGGGGCGCATCAGATATGCTATACCAAGTCGTACACCTGGTGCGAGGCGTCATACAATCGTTTATCTCCGACTAATCCAGCTGCGCTCGGGAGAGGGTGTCCTTGTTGGCTCTTGCCTATTGTTTTCTTCGCACAAGCGGGGAGACAGCTTTTGAAGTCGGATTATCTAACCGGCCATGAACTTCAAAAGGAGCAGATATCTAGCCACATGCCATTGTATGAATGTGAGTGTGAGAGTAGGAGCAAAGGAGAAGATTTAATACCGTATGGTTTGCTCTTATAGTTATATAACCATGTTTTGTTACTTGAGCTAAATAAATTATTGTTATTGTTGCTAACTGTAGTACTGACGCCAAGAAAAAAATGCGGTACATGTATGAAGTCAAATTACTGTTGAAAACTGGCGTCTGTGTTGTCATTTTCAATATGGCATCCCCATCCTGTCTAAAAGATTACCATATTTGGTGGTCAATCCCCATTATATTTTACAAGCGACAGCTTGCTAGCTACAACTTCACAGTGTTTGAGACAATGTCAGGACAAGGTTACTGCTTTGTTTGGAATGAGAGCCTAGGTGGGAGGGGGGCAAATGAGATTGGCTCTTGTCTCTAGCGGTATTTGAAAGATGAGGATGCTGCGGGTACAGAACAATTGGCTTTGTTTTCAGATGGCTGCGTTGGATAAAATAAAACTTCTATTCTACCAGTCATGATTCGTACATTCCTGAAATCATCCCTATCTCTGCAGTCTGTGACCATGCACTTTTTCGAAAAAAATCATGGCCAAAGTGAGGGAGATTCAATGCATTCTGTTGTGGAAGCTGCTTATAAGAGAATTGAAAGTATTATGGTGCTCTCTGAACTGGTCAGCATGAAAAAAATTTGATGCATTCAAGAAACCATACATAGTGAATGAAATTCACACTAATGATATCATAGACTGGAAGGCCACTTCTGGTACATCTGGGGTTTTGGGTGTTAGATGATCAGATGAGGGGATGCCAATATCCTGGCCCGATTTCATGCAAATAAAGACCAGAAAGGACATTCTGGGTAAAATTCGGCACAATTACCTTGCCACCGAGAAGGAAACCGAGGTCGCACCAACTTTATTGGTGGAGGCTTCTCCTAAGATCTCCAAAGGCAAATAATGAGGATATTGCTGCACTGTGCAATGGACCTACCCCAGTTATAAGCAATCCAGATCATAAACGATTCTCCCTGTCTTTACCTCACGACTGAGAAGCAAAAATCACACTACCATCGTCAGCAACAAAATAATGAACATTAAGCACCATTGTCACTGAATTAACTCTGTTAGCATTTCATGTCTTAAAATAATATGTCTTTAATATCTTAACTATTGTTGCCACTCTACAGAGCAACCCATTTGCAATACAGGCTATTATCATCATTATCATCGCAGTCATCATCATCATCATCACCACTATTACCATCTTCAGCATTGAAGTTAGCATCATTGTTTGTGCCATACTTTTATGATTATGTTTTATTATTTAAAGTATCCACTATTGCACTCTTCAATGCAATGGATTTGCAATGACAACCATCGCCTTTAGGCATCATCATTACCTCTATGTCATCATCAGGATCAGCATAATCATCCTTGTCGGTACTGCTTTTATACATATTTTCTTTTAAAGTTTCTTTCATTATTAACTGCTTCCCAGTTCAAAGGATTAGCAAGAGATGAGATTACAATCACCATCCTCGTAATCTTCATTATGACTATCACCCCATAAAGCCTTATGGTCGGGCTTATGCCTTTAATTTCACTTGTTGCACTAATAATATTGTGCCAGGAACCAGCATGGCCTTTTCATAGAAGCGCTATGTATCTGTTAATATCAATTACACTGTCAAGTTGTTGTGGTCTTCATTAAAACTGCACCTCTATGCCTTTTTACAGACCAGTATTTAAAAGAAACGTGTAATAAATAATGTAATCTACACTGCATTCATTGTCAGTGTCACCATAAGTTATGATTTGTTGTCACTGTCATTGTGTCATTATGTCATATTTATTTTATGTTCATGTCACTTTACTTATGTCACCTTAGTTATCATCGCATTTTGATACATGCAATTAGTTCTGAAATTACTGTCACACCTTTATTATAATGGCATGCAAATTTTTTTTTTTATTAATAAAGTTGGTTTATTCTTGTAAACTTTTTGTTCCGACCTTTCCTTTATGCTTCCAGTGCGAGATGTTGCTTTTCTCTGTTCTTTTCCTTGCTATCGAGGTTGGTTGTGTACCATAAGTTAAATTCAGAATACATTCTGTCAGTATTTTACTACAGTGCACTCTCCCGATAACGACATGGCTCGGGACCAGAGGTGCATGTCGTTATCGGGAACATGTCGTTATTCGGAGATTTTCAAGATAGCGGAAAAAGGGGTGTGGTTAGACCCTTAGAATGTAACGTACCAACCATAGTGGGTGATCAGTGATCGGACTTTCCAAACATGTAAAATACACGAAGTGTGTGTGTGTGTTGTTTTGTTTTTTTTGTTTGTTTGTTTTTTTTGTTGTTGTTGTTTTTTGTGTGTCATTTTCCCTCTGTTGTTTATCCGGCGATTCAGCGGTCAGCGATGTGATGACTGACTCATTTAATGCGCGTCACCCTTTTTGTTCCGACGACAATAGACACAGGTGTGTTTTCATTGGCCGATAACAAAGCGATCTCATTGGCCGATAACAAAGCGATCTCATTGGCTATGAGGTGCCTCTGGTAGGACATTTCATTGGTCGGAAAAGAAGTGTTTTTATTGGCTCAGAGAATGAAATGAAACTGACCGGAAACAATATTTTAGCTATTTTTATTTTTGTATCCAGCAAAGTCACAGCCGATTATTGCTAACTCAATGTCGTTATCCGGAGAGTGGTCTAAAAAGTATGTCGCTATTTAGAGAGTTTTATTACTAATAACATATAGTAAAAAAATCGGGACCGGGGGTCAATGTCGTTATCGGGAGAATGTCGTTATTCGGAGATGTCGTAATCGGGAGAGTGCACTGTATTATTATTTCCACTGCGTATGGACGTAACCTGCAAATAGAGCCCATTTGTGGCATGTCATAGGGGTGCATCGGGCTGTCACGGGCCGCATCGGGACCACCATGCCAAAACGTGCTATGGCATAGGGGCACAGCCTATCTACTGGCCTATATACTAATAAAATCACAAAAACAAGATATCAGTGTAATAGTTGAGCTGCCACAGACACCACAACAGCAAAAACTATTCGGATCGAGCCAGAAATAAGTGAGCTACCACAATTTTAAGACTCGCAAAGTTTCAAAGCGCCGTGGCTCAAAACTAGGTTTTGCCTAATGCGCCCCTATGCTGTACCAGCGACGAATTATGTGCATGAGTGAGACCCAGGAACTCTCCAGCCAGAACTCCCCTTGCCCCAAAATGCTGTGTGTGGATAATACAAAATATTAAGTATTGAAAATTTGACAGCTTTTGTCAAGACAGGCTGGGAAGGAAAACAATAGAGCCGGTAATAGTAATCTTACATGTGTCATTGTGCAAAATTTATTTCCTGTTCCTCAGTGTGAACTCAAATGTATTTCCTGATGTTGATTTGTCATGGCTGTACAGTAAGTATAAAAGATAAGGAACAATCACAGTAAGTTACTCACAGATGCATTGTGAATTCAAACAGGTAGACATAGCATTCACAATCATAAGGTGAAAAACACTGGGCCAATATCAACTTCAGTGCTATAATTACTGTGAAATATTGTATTGATGTACATGAATATTTGATTATTCAAAGTATGCCTTGTTAAAATTTCATGGAACTTCTCACTGGTCTTTTTAATGAATTAGTTTTGTGTTCATGTAAGTGTCATGTTTTTTCTTTTGTCTGTGTATGACCAGGCTGTCTTCTGATGCAAGTAAAATCCAAGGGAAAATCAGGAGAATGGAGGAAGGAGAAAATGAAGAGTTGGGAGGCAATGAGAACACAGTTCTGAGCACTTCCATGGAGGAAGATTTAGGAAGTAAGTGTTTTTAGGAAAATGAATTTGTTAGGTGACAGCACAGAACCGGCAATAATATGTCACTGTCGTGATGAACAATGTACTGTATATTGATCAGCCTTATTAATTGGCTTGATTTGTTTCATTGTTTCAGACTTTTCCAGGAATGTCATCTTATAATAGATATGATTTACATGTACTTATAACAGATTTATGTAAATATTACAAGCTATAAAAGTTCAAAGAATTTTCTGAAAAATAATTGAATATATGTTATTTTTAGTGAGAACATTCTTTTATTTAGAAACATGTACAAAAAAAATGCTTTATTCTTTGAATTTGCATGTGAGATTTATTTACATCATCAATATTTTAATTTTTTTCTTCCATTTTTCTCCATTCCAGTGGCTGTCAAAAGGACAGAAATCTTTGCCTCGCCTGTTGTCACAAGAAGGAAGAGAAAACGAGACATGAGTGATTCACAGATTAGGAGAAAGAAGAAGAAAAAACAGATCAGCAAAGACCAGGCAGCGTCTAATGGAGCTGCAGATCTACGGGCATTACCTGAAGGGAAAACTTTCACTGATCCCTTAGTGTCACTAACAAAAGCTACAAAGAAGAAAAAATGGAAAGGCAGGTTGAAAGCAGTGAAACAACCTCGAGCAGGAAGTGAAAAAGCTGTCAACAAGGAGAAGAAAAAGAAAGCTTTTGAGCCTGAAGTGATGGGTGTTGGTTCTGACACTGCTGGTCCAGACACGCAACCCAGTGTTGGTAAAATTAAGAAGAAAAGGAAGAAAAAAGTTACATTATTAGCTCAAGATGAAAATCAAATGCATGTGCCAAAGTCAGTTTCTGAAAAAACAATTCAGAAACCTATCTCAAAGAAAAAGAAGGCAAAATTGAAAGATTTCTCTGGCAAGCAGAGACACTTTGTTCAGGGGATGATGCAGTCAAGTGGTAGAAAAGGACACACTGACACTGCAGTTAAAGGCAAAGGAAAGGAGAAAAGGAAGAAAAAAATGAAACAGGGTGTAAACTTTCACTGACAACTGTTAATGTTACAGTGCAATCCTAATATCTCGACATCAGTGGGACCGTCTGACTTGTGTCGAGTAAAGAGAAAGTCGAAATGGCAGATTAGTAGTGGAAGAGAAAAAAAAGCGGTGGGGGGATCAAACATCACCATAATGGGAAGTGTCCAATAAATAATGCAATTATGTCCCCTTTTCTTTTAATTAACGGCATTTTGTCAACCGTTCCTTAAATATCACGGTTGTGTGGAGTAGTTGCGTGGCAAAGATTTGCTGATATCGGCGAACTGCGGTAGCTATCAAATGCGCAGTGCTTTACCTTTTTTTTTTTTTACCTCAACCTGACTGTTTCCTCAGAAGAAGTGATGATACCGATACACACAAAGTATGGCAGTTAACCGAGAGATCTAGGTCAAGGCCACTATTGACACGCAGGAATGTTTTGTGGGGGAAAAAAATAACTCTGTAGTACTCTGTACCTTTACCGCCGTACACTTATGCAAGGCACAACACATTCGCATTACTGAAGCCAAGGGTCATCCTCTGTGTCCACACACCCCCTCTCCTACCCCTCCCCCGCCAGCACCGCAAAAAGAAATAAAGAGGTATTATATGCGGGTAGTTGCGTGGGCATTTTTGGTAGCACAGTAGTAGATCTAGTGCACTTGTTTTGCCGCGGTCGGGGAGAAATGTGTCAATATAAGAGGAAAGAATGGAATACCACGTCGAGTTACGGGGAAATATTTAGTAGCATTAAAGAAGGAACAGGTTGGGACTTAAAAATTGTGTCAAGTTTACCCAGAATGTCGAGATAAGTGGATTGGACTGTATATTATTATATATGAATAATAATAATAAAGTTCATTTATATAGCTTTACAGTACATGCAGAAACAGAACAAATCTCATTCCTAACAACTGACCACACACACACAAACACTATCTCTCCGTCCTCTCACTCTCTCTCCGTCCTCTCACTCTCTCTCCTTCACACACACACACACACACACAAACACCAATACATATCAGACTATACATCAAAGTGTTTTCTGAAGAGATAGGTCTTCATTTCAGATCTAAAAAGTGCCTCCCTTTTTATGTTTCGAATATTTGGTGGTAAGGAGTTCCATACAGCTGGTGTGCACACAGAAAATGCTCTCTCTCCAATTTTTTTCGTTTTAGCAAATTTAGATTCTAGTAGTTTTTTATCAGAAGATCTTAATGCTCTAGATGGTTTATGGATGAATAGAGTTTATAAGATAAAGAGGAGCATTGTTGTACTGACATCTGTGGCATAACACTGGAATTTTAAAATTTATCCTTGCCTTTACAGGGAGCCAATGAAGACTAATAAGCAAAGGTGTAACATGTTCTCTCTACGTTGTTTGAGTATTAATCGAGCAGCATTGTTTTGAATTCTCTGAAGTTTGCCAATTTGTTCTGCTGGAAGGTGTTTAAGAAGAGAGTTGCAATAGACGAGACGAGAAAAAATGAAGGATGAAACCAAAACTTGCATTGACTCTTTAGGGAGTGTTAATGATAGTTTACTTAACCTACGTAATTCTAAATATAGTGATTTTGACAGGTTGTTGGTGTGATGTACCATTAACAAGTTGCAGTCGAAAATAACACCCAAGATTCTTTGCTTTCACTGATGTTTCAATCGTTTTTTGCTTGATAGTCATTTGATTGATGTTTATGTCAGGTGTATTCTTACCATGGCATACTAAAATTTCAGTCTTCTCTTTATTCATTTTCAATTTGTTTTCATTCATCCAGGACTGAACTTGAGAGATGAGCACTTCTCAAAACCTTGTGACATCACAAGCCTAGGAATAGGATATAAATTGTGAATCTCTCTTTATCTGTTTCAGATGAGCCTGTTTTATTCCAATCAAGGTCAAGATAATTGAACAAAGACATAGCAAAGATAAAACCAAGTCTCTAGTGTTCCTTGTTGGTGAGAATAAGTGATATGAAAGAGAGAATGCAGTGATTTTTTTTTCTAAATTTTGTCACTTTTATCACATGGTAATTTGTACTCAGCTTATTGTGCTAATCTGGATGTCAAATTGCTCCACATGTCCACTCATTAAAGACTCATTTATGATATTAGTGATCATTTCTTTCAAACTATCTAAATTCATTAGTATCAGTGAATTAAATAATTGTTTGAATGACTTGTGTATTGTTTTGTGTCCTTCCTATCCAAACTTATTCATAACATCTGTGTAATTTTTACTTATTTTTTTTATGGTCCAGGTTTGCCTGAGAGTAATATTGCATCTGTGCTGTAAACATGACATTTACCCCTTCACTACTACGTTTTTTTCCTGCAAAATGCTGAAGAATTTTTTAAGTGCATAAACTTACAGGTTACATGGTTTTAATGGGCCACACAGTGTATATTAACGCTCACCTTGCACGCTACCCGTAAAGCCCGCTGCCCAGTCGGTGACCTTACTCACGGAGAATCTTATCTGGGGTCACTGACCCGTGCTGCTATACGATGACCACATACGCTATTTGTTGAGCAACAGTTCGCATGTCGATGTTACATCTTTTGAAAGTGTGGGGAGAGCCTTTGAAAGCTTGGTCTTTGTGATTCCGACCAGTGGTTCACTGGTTAACATGTCCATGTCACAATGCCTTTGATTTAGAAGAGATACAGTGAACAATAACACGGTGGTTACGTCTCAATAAGGTCAGTGACCTGATGTGTAAAAATACGGCTTGCACATGGCGCGATCAGCTTGACCTTCCCGACTTCTGCTGCCCATGCGGCGTGAGCGCTTGCAAAACATGGGCAGCATTTGCCGCCCTGCGCAGGGTGAGGGTTAACAGCGCATTTGCACTATGGATTTTGTGATATGGTGTCTGTCTACACCGCAATCACAGGGTTTTAAATTGGGGACATCTTGCCAATATGATATTTGTAACATAATAACATGCCCTATTGAAAGTACATTTGCAGAAACTGATTATTAATTCTTCCAAGAGTGTACTTGTGTGTGTGTGGAGGGGGAGTCTATCGTGTTGTCTGAACCTCCTACATGTACCATCACAACTGGATCTTAACTTTGGTAGCTCTTGTCAGTAAGAGACTTTTACACTTTCCATGCAGAACAACACAAATTTTGAATGTATTTGAACACATGATGACTCTCATGAGGTCAGCAGCATGCAAGCAAATAGTGAACTTGAACCGTTTTTACTTTCATGTAAAAGTTGGTAAATGCAAGTACATGTACAATCGTAAGCAAATACCCCATGACTTCTAATGTTTCACACTACACTATTTGCAAATGAAAATGAGCTGAACATATTGTTACTGAATATTTCTGTCCACCAAAATCAGATTTTGGAGAAACACCATGTAGCCTGTAAGTAGATGTCACCACAGCCATGCTATACTTAAAATTATGTTAGACATTTCAAATGTTGCATTTTTAATCACTTAATCCATTTACTGGAATTTCAACATTCTGCAAGCAGCCTCTGGTCACTTTTTTGTGCCTCTTGTGAAAAGGCCAAAATTGGAGTTCGGCGGACAGAAACATATACAACAATACATGTATAACACATAACATAAAAATATACACAAATAACATATTTGATACACCATGAAACAAGTCAATGGAAGCAAGTTATGTTGTTTAACTTGTACAAACTTTTAATGAAGTTTTGTGTCAATCGTAAAAAAAAAGGAAAGGCAGTAAAAAACATCAATTTCATGTTCAAGTACATCAGTCTCAGCATGACAACATTAAATCACATTGTACACTTCCACCTACACTTTTGATGTACACTCAGAGTAGGTACTGTAGTGTACCTTCAGTTTTCATAAAAATTTAGTTAAACTTAATTGCACTATCAGTCTTTCCTATCACTGAACAGTTAACCAAAAATAGCTTTGTCCTCTAGACACTTGACATCAAAATATAAATCTTTTTTCAAAATGGCAACATTCTTTTGAGACACATCAGACATGTCATCAATATCACACTCTCAAAGAAGAACAAACAAATTTCACGTTAGAACTGTCAGTTCATGCCTGCCAATGAATAATGTGTTCAACTGAACAAATTCATTGCACTTACAATTTTACTCCTTGACAATTCCAGAGTATTATCCTCCGAACCATATCAGCAACTGATACATTAGACAAACCTTAGCTTTGATTCTACCATACCATGCCTTCCTCCCACTGAATTCCACAAAAAGTATCTGGCATTTTCATTAGAGATTATCGAAATACTATGTAGCAGAATTTGTAGACAGAAACTGACGAATTAAAACAGCTATCATCATCATTCTTGTTGGACAGTTCTAATACAGTGGAGCCCAAGTAAACCGAACTTTGGTAAATCGAGTTTCTGTTAAATAGAGGTGATTTTGAAATAAGGTTTTTTTTCCTTCTTTATCTCTATTAAAAATTTACTGCTATTCCGAGTTCGAACTGCCCCAATTCTGATAAATAGAATTGATCGAGGGCTCTTATCAACTCAGTGTAAGTTAATGTAACTTCTGATTTCCAGCCCCGTAGCCGTGAAAACCAGTTTCCACAAACACGCTGACACGCCTGTTCAACAACTCCACGCTCCCCAGCCATCGAGGGGGAGGGTAGAGGTGCCGAAAATGATGCAATGGGTAGGCTGCAGAGCCTTCCTCTTATGTGTCTGTCCCGACCAAGCGAGAAACATGCAGCGGAGGGTGGCAGTGGTACGGGTCGGGGTCCATGCACGCAGCGTGATTATGCCCCAATAACCAATGATTGATATCAGCCAACAATACAGTACGCGAGATGGTGCTCGCATTTTTAATTTATGGCCAGCGAATTAATCGATTGCTGACGTAACCACAACAGGTAGATCTACCGCCAAGACACGGCGGAGAACATAAATTACACACAGTTGAGCCGTGTGGTGTGCCCACCTTGCTCACATAGAGCCATTCTAATACACACTTGTGTAATGCTCGCTAAGCATCATAATCATGACTGTATTCAAAAGTAAAACGTTATGGTAAGGCCCTGGAGGAACAAAGACCTCACTTTCACGAGGTTCTTGGCACCTCAGTACTGCAAATACGTGACTGCAGTGTTTACACATTCACCACACTATACTCGATGGGGAGGGGGGACGAGTATGGCATTGTTACACTGCGTAATAGTAATTCCACGCCACTTATAGCAAGGTGGGATCACGCAGTAGGCCTACAGTCTCGCATTTGAACATCGTACACGGGAGAATGTCTTTATCGATTGATGACATCACACACAATACATGCGGCCAAGATTAAGACAGTTTGCTGACCTGCGACTGCCACTAGTGCCAGGTCTAGGCCATTCAATGTTGCTTTTTTTGTTTTACCGCTACGGTAGGGTCACTTCTAAAGAAAAAAAATAATCGAAAGATCTCATGTCTCTTTTGTGTGTGTATGTGTATATGTGGGGAGGGGGGGGCAAGACGAAGGGATATAATTACACATTTGGTATGAGGCAGACTGCAAAATAATGGTTATTTCTCTGCCCAAAGGTAAACCGAACTTTCGTAAATCGAAGTATAATCCATTTCCCGGCGACTTCGAATTATGCGGGCTCCACTGTAAAATGAAATGATCAATTTCCTCATAATACTGTTGGCCCTTGCATTGTCTGTCAGCATGGGTGCCAGCAGCACAGAACTTTTGAGAGTGATCTGACCTATAGAGGAACAAACCATGGTGAATTGAAATGTTACATTAACACTGCACCATCTCTTCCATCACAACAACGTTACTGTGCCAAGTTAATCAAGTGACGACCCCAATTCATGTTTATGGAAACTTGTTGCTGCCCATCCTCAAACATAAAGTTCATGGCTGAAACATCTCCACAACGGAGAACTGAAAGAACGCCAGTAGTTTTTTTATACCATTATTTAAAACAATAACATTCAAATGTAAACAAGAAAAATGATACTCAAAAGTCCAACCACTCTTTCATGTATATGCAGGTTTTAGGTGATATAAGACCATCTGGAGTACATCTTGATATAACCTGAGGGGAAAAGAGAATATAAATTTTACAATACAGTGGAGCTTGGTTGTCATGTTCCACCAAAAATGACCCATTACACTCGAGATCTTGCTATTCCAGGAAAGAGTACAAAAAGCAAGGCAAGCGATTAACCCACTATTTTTTTATGGTCACCTCACATGTTAGCATGTCCTGTACATCAACGTACATTATATCAAACTGACGGCAGATCTCGGTTTTCACATCGGTATTTTTTTTGTCTTTCTGTGCTGATAGTAGCCATGTTTCCATCAAATTACAAGAGAGTCAGATTCAAGAGTTAGAGACAGATAAGTACGTTTGTTTTCGGTGATTTCTCGTGCTGTATCGTTCAAAGTATGGGAACAGACTGGCTATGTCAAGTGTTTGTGACAGTGTAGGCATGTGGCCACGAAGCCCGGTGCAGACAAAGAGCATATGCCGCACGGCAATTAGTGACGATCAATGATAGTGCTACATGTAATAATTATCACACAACAGACCAGACCAGACTGCGCACGTGTCTGACGAAGCTACTGGCTGTAGCCTACATGGCCTGCCCCACAGTTTGCCTCAGTCAGTGATGAGTCATCCCTTTGAACTGCGGGCATGTGCTGTCACAGCACATGGTCAGTAGGGAGAGAATGCATACTAGGCCTAAGCGAGTGATGGCCAGATGGGGCCACAACTCGCAAGGCGGGCGTGGTGGGCAGGTAGTAACATTCAAAGATTAATACACATTGTCATTGTCTAACTCCCAACACGTTCTGGCGGCCACCCCCACCACTTGCTATACGCACTCAAAATTAATCCTCTCGCTGTAGCAGGTGTTTTGATTATCGATTGCTGTTATTCAAGTATTTATAATATAGCTCATATAGCAGAAAAAACAGGGATTTAAAATGTTCTCCCTGTTGGAAAAAGGTCTCATTATTAGCAGTGTCGTTAAACATGATGATCCACTGTAATATTAAAATAGTGGGAACTTACAGAATACCTAAAATAAATTAGGATGTAGTGAAACAAAAAGATATGTGCAGATAATAGAAATATTTTACAAATATTGTATGTATTCTCAAATCAGATTTTCTGTGAGCCAATAAGTACTGTAACCTATCAATAAATATCAAGACTTTATGTACATCTATATAAATAGAAACTAAATACCCGCCAGAATTCTTGCTAATGAACATCTTGTCACCATCCAGGAAAACTACTGTAAGTCAAATTTCACAAAAATTGAAAATCTGCTATGTCATAATTTTTTACCTCATTGATATAACTGGGTCAGTAGGTGGGTTACAATTCAATAGCTGCTTCCTATTTTTGAACATCTGTCTAGAATAAATAATTCTGTGTGACTCAAACAACAGAAGTAACAGTTTATGCTTCTCATAAAGTTATGATTCTAACATATTGTCACGGTCATTCCACAACTGCCTAAGTCATGTTTTGGTTTTTTGAAAATAAAGAAAACTGTTCACTTCTCAAATACAGTGGTAGCTGTTGTTAGGGAAGCGCAGTATTTTACATAGAAAGCCATAGCTTAACAGTGAACACAACTCTCTATTTTCTCTATCTGGCTTTGTAAGAAGATTTGGCTTCCCTAACAACAGTCTAAAGTGGTGATTTCAGTAGATGTGGATTTTCACTTAAAAACACAAGTCAATGAAACAAAACAAAGTACATGTGGGTAACTGTTGGACAGTGCAAAATTGCAATGTGATTGTCTGATTATGGTGAGCATTTCATCTCAAAACACCAAAAAATTACTTGAGCAATTGTGGCATGACCATGATGCTATTTACAGCTATCTTGGACATGCCAGACAGAATGCAGCAAATAGAATAACGATCCCTAAAGAGACCAATTAGGCACACATACAGGAAGAAAGACAACAACTTACAGGACAAACGCCACAAGGAGTTCTCACAAAGCCTGATGTATCTGTGAGAGGTTTGATAGATCGGTAGATTTTTACAGAAGATTTCTCTGATGATACTCCTGGTGTGCCGACAGTCCGTGCGGAGAGCTCGGCTTTGCCATCAAATATCAAGGTGTCTAGAATTGACTCCATATCTGTCACAGATAAGTTTACCTGAGGAGAAAAGACATACATGCACATACTTGTATTTTGTTATGAATTTTCTGGTTTTCATAATCAAGAGCTACACACTGTCACTCACCATCATAACTCCAGTGGACCACATGAATTTGATTCCCTTAATATTTTAGCAAGCTCAAGGAGTTTTGTTGAGGACTTGTACATGACAAGGTGTTTTTTTTTCCTTCATTTTATGGGTTTTTTTTTTTTAATTTAATAAAGGAATCTTTTTCATTTTAAACCACAGAGATGAGTCATTCAAAGATTCAGGTGAAGTCCTATGTTAAGTTCAACAGCTGGGACAGTAAAGTAAATTATTTGCGGCAAATCAGTTTCACACAGCTGTGACATCCATAGGGTTTTCCTGGTTGATGGTAGATTTTATATACATGACTAACTTGCAAAAACACTGTACTTTCTTACTGACAGAATGTGGAAACGCTATCAGCATACTGTGACTAGTGAGGATTAAAAAAAAAAAATGGAAGTATAAAAAATATATACTTTTTCATTCACAGGGTACCATTAATGTGCTGGAAAGGTGCAATACAACTCTCAGCTGTCCGCACATTTTGAAGATTTTCAGCCATTTGTAAGGTCTCTTTCAAAACTGACCACCACATCGATGTATTCTTTTGAAATAATGCTTACTTATACCAAAGATACTAGACTGATAAGATGAGACTTTCCTTTCTTCGGGCCTCTTAAAAAACTGTTTACACCCTGTCACGGGCACTGCCCACTCTTGGCGCGCATAACCAGTGCTTTGTACAATAGATTTGCAGAGAAAATAAGACACAATACCGATCAGTTTCGCTTCCAGAGGCAGTTTCACTGTCAATATATTTTTAAAATATATAGTACGTAATTAATCATGGATTTTTCTATAAAGCAAAGCTGAAAAGGGCGGGAGAAGGAAGGAAAAAGAGAGAGAAACTAATTTTTCACGAGATGGCTTACGCATAGATCCAGAAATGTGCGTGCCACTTCCCCGGCTTCTCTCACGACAAGTTATTTTTAGCCTACCAACTGCGCTTGGGACCCGACTGCTAAGAATTGTACTGCTATGTGTCTCTGATGCAACAGTTGATGTGATTCTCAACGATGGTGTATTTTTCGTGAATTTGGAGAAGAAAAAGAAGAGGAGGAAGAACAAGAAGAAGGAAAATCCAAGGTTTGTCTGTTATTGTTAAAGGAAAGTCCTTAAACGTTTTCAAAACCCTTCACACTGTCACAGTTCCAGCTATTGTTAACTTTCTTACTTGCATAATTTGCTGCTGGGAGACAGGGCGGATGAGTTACGTCATGAACGGAAAATCCAGCCTCAGTCCCATGTTATTCTAAAATAAACTAGATCTATCTTTGGTATGATGGTAAATTAATAAAACGATTGTGACATTGCTACCACATTTAAAAAGGACAAAAAATAGCCAGTAGTTTCCTACAATGAATTACTTTATAATTACAAAGTAAAAGATTTCCAGCAAGGTCTAGGGTGAGAGCTGAACACTGAACAAAACTCAGCATTTTGTCTATTCGGCTTTGTAAAAAATGCCGTTTGCATCTCTCACGCTGACACCACTAGGTGGCGCTGGGAAACCAGAACACGCAAAAACCCCGAGCTGTCTCATCTTATCACTCCAGTATCTTTGCTAATACTACACATGATTGTGAAGGGAATTGAATCAGCCTTCAACCCATGTAATTTTGTGTGAGATGTGACATTTGATACTCCTTTTTTTTTTTACTAGTGACCTATTTAATGTTACTAAAAATAAAATCACAAAAAAAGAAAATTTGAAAACCAAAAATAGGGAGATTAATACATCATATGAGGATCAGGATGTGAACACATGATTAGTAATGCATAATATGCATTACTAATCATGTGTTCACATCCTCACATCCCTTATATTGCTCTGACTGTGAAAGAAAAATTCACCAAAGTAATCAACACAAGTGAACGTTATGCACGATTTAGGGGCTGTAGAGAGTGAAACCTTGTTGTAACCTATGCAAAACTAATCTAGGGTATCTTTAAGGGCAAAATGGGGGGAATCTGATCCATTCCTTTGATCAAAAGAAAAAAAAAAAAGGAGGAAATATATGTCAATAACTGCAGGGGTCACCGGGTCGCGTAAACAAACCTACTTTCGGCTGCAATTTTCAGTGAAAATGAGTTGTGTTCACTCTGCTGTCTTCGGATGTTCAGCAGACATAGTGTGCATTTATGAGTTCTCTATTCACATGAGCTGCAAAGAAAACAGCGTACAATAATTATGCCGAAAAAAAGTCTAAGATGGCAGCCGGGCCGAGTGAAAGTAATTCCTCTAGATCTACCCTCAGTAAAATTGATAGAAAGTCATTATTTGCTTTCTTTTCTGCAAATTCCATAATTTCTGTATGTTTTTCATGATTTCTCATGGATTCCATCCATTAAATGTCATAAACCATAGCCTGGTTAGGCCTAGTTTCAAGGTCACTGATCCGTCGCAAAGACTGTTCCGACATCCCAATAGCGGATGGCTGAGTCAAATTAACCATCAAATTTCTTACCTTACTGATACCTAAGTTGGTAATATATTTGAGCACATCCTCTGCAGAGGCATAAGATGCTTGGAGTCTTGTCCAAGGTTCATCAGGGTACACTTTGCTGGCATCCAAAGCCTTTAGATAAAAAATTGAAAAAAGAAAATATTTAACAGGAATCTGAATTCATTTTATCTGTTTTACATGATTTTTCTTTAAGGTTAAGTTTTGATTAAACAGTCCCATTATCATAAATTTTAGACAATAATTGAACGTTAAATAGAAACTGTTCAATAGTAGACTCTGACTGACAACCTTAACTTTTATTCTGAATACCAAGTTTATACCAAGGTAGAATATTAAATATGGCTTGGCCATGCATGCCATAAACTGTCAACCTCAGGACAAATGAAAATACTTGAAACTCTTTCCCCATTACTTTCTTTTATCTATCTGAATCTTTTAAGTTTTAATGTAGAGAATAACAGAAAACAGAATAAAATTATGCATTTGGTTTTGTATATTATTTAAAAAGTGCAGCCATGGAAAGAAAACCATTGCAAAACACCATCTCACAGGAGACTGATACCTTCACCACCATATGTTATTATTATAATCTAAGATACCGGACACAAACACATAACTACAAACGCTATACAATATATGTGTGTGCACCTGAAGAAAGGTCCCAGTTGTCGGTACAGCTATTTTTGAGCTAAAACGCTATACAATATATGTGTGTGTGCCTGAAGAAAGGTCCCAGTTGTCGGTACAGCTATTTTTGAGCTAAGGGGTGAAAAGGTCGAAAAAGTTGTGCATAGTCGGAAATGTACTTCTAGCAGAAAACACAAGTTTAACCATTTCTAATTAGCATATGAAAAGGATTTTGGAATATTTTATGTTTAAATATTATTTTATTAATTATTTGTACAACATGTGACTCTTCAGGAAGTAATAGTGGAGTGATTGTTGCTATGGGACCGTGGACTGATTACAAAGCCGTTATAGAGATAATACTGAGTAGTGTTCACTACTCGTATATAGTTTACCGTGTAACATGCCACGGTCCCCTAAAAACAGCCAAGTCGGACAGTTTTTGGATCTTGTTAGGAGAGCACAGCATTTTACCTAGAAAGCTAGAACTGAGCAGTGAACACAACTTAGTAGTTTCCCTATTTGCCTCTGTAATAAAACTACGCTCCCCCAACAATATCCAAAAAGACTGTCATGGGAGAGAGCTGTTAAAGCTGTTTTTCTCAAAAGTTTGTTTTTGTCCCCTGTCTTACAAAATGTGTCATATCTTCAAAACTACAAGATATTGGAAAACAATTTTAAAGCAGCGTGTTCAGCATTGAATTTTCTATAAGAATATGCCCTTATCTCAAAATCCAAAATTTGCGACAACTGGAACCTTTCTCCAGGCACACACACATATTCATTACAAAGCAATCTTGGCTAAAGCTTTTTTTTTTCTAAATTATTGTGACAGAAATATGATTATAATTATTTTGCTTTTATCCCAATACAACAGAGTCAATTAGTATCTACTATTTCAAGATGTGTATGCTGATGCATTTTAGTTTGACAATGGGCTGAATACATACAGGGTGAAAGTATTTTCCCGTCCAATGGGACCTTTTAAAACATACAACTCACCCTCTGTTGTAAAAATTTGTGAGCCTGGGCATTTAATATTTCTACAAACTCTGATTCAAATTCTGAGGCACTGTACCATGGTCCACCTGTAACTGACTGATCTGGCTCAAGGTTGTACAGCATGTACACTTTCTTTTTGGATGCCTATCAATGAATAAACACAAACATAATAACACGAGATGAATGCATGCAAGCAGAATGGAGCTAATTCATCATTTGAAGTCAAGAGGTTTTCCCCAATTTGTCTTCAGTGCCAGACGGTGTCCAAATCATTTGTAAAGTCACAGGACAGTTCAGTATATCAAATCCCATGCAAATACAGTTAAAGTCACACATATATAATACAATGAATACAGTTTAAACAAATTTGAAACCATATGGACACAATGATGGGAAATACATACAGCAGA
Organism: Onchidella celtica; assembly: GCA_963931925.1. Taxonomy (NCBI): domain Eukaryota; kingdom Metazoa; phylum Mollusca; class Gastropoda; order Systellommatophora; family Onchidiidae; genus Onchidella; species Onchidella celtica. Next base: position 7,153,532 of record OZ007569.1, on the reverse strand, counting down.
GAGATGCTTCAAAAGTTCATGAATTCAAATCATAGATAAAACAGATATAAAATGAATAAGTGACAATACAATGCTTACGTTCACAGATTTTACAGCCTTTATCAACTTTTTGCTTTCTAAGTTCTTCAATATTTTGTTGAGGACTTGAATATTTTTCAGGTTGCTTTTGATTCTGATGTCTCTGGTCCATATTCCTGCAATAGTGAAGAAGTAACTATATTTGCAAACACACAAACCATGAATCACATAAATATTGAGCAAATTGCTACCGATACTAAAATAAATAAGATCTTCAATTGTTATCTACTGAACCAAATTTGCCAAACATTCTATGCCAATGAAGAAAACAAAAAAAAACAAAGAAAAAAAAACACAGGATAAGCCATACTGTCAATTTACTGTCTGTTATTATGCGTTTTTTCATCTTGATAATGCTATTATTAGTATTAATGGTGTCAAGAGAACTATAAAATGCATAATGTAATTCTTCATATTTTTTACCTTTATTTTGAGAATCTTTAATAATCTGGAAAACCACTTTTTCCTCTGTGTCTGCACCTTTGACTTGGCTGAAATAAAAAGAACATCACACATACAATGCGCACTTGTGAAATTAATACTAATAATACGGCATACAAATCTGGTACAAAAGAATGACAATTCTGCTCTATTCACTTAAATTTGGCAGAAAAAGTACATTATATAGCCTACAATAATGCAAATTTTGTAGGATTAAAAGGAAATGTACCTTTCTCTGAATAAAGAAATCTTCTACTGTTCTACTTCTAGCAGTTCATCACAAAAAAAAAAAAAAAAAAATTAGCATTAAAAACCTACATTTGCCGATAATTTGAAAAATTTGCATTTCCAAGCAAAGCTTCCCAACATCAGCCAAAATGTACTGTCATTGCTGAAATGCAAGCAGAAACACATTAACGGCCAGTATGTTTCATAGTAGTTTTTTTTTGGCCTAAATCTGAAGCATGTCTTTATCTAACTAATAATATTTCAAGCAGTACTTTTAAACACACAGCTGTGACAAATATCATGTTACATGTCGCAGAGATATCACTGAATTATTTCTCAAGTGTTGACAATGTGAATTTACCTCACTGCCTCTGGGTCTTTCAGTCTGTACAGTAATTTCGCACCACTCTTCAGGAGTTCAAGTCGGTTCTATACAGAAAGATAATTGGGAGGTTTGTTTGTTGTTAATTTCTTTTTTTTTAATAAAATACATTTGTGGGTGAAATGAGACTCTCCACTGGTCATGGTATTTTCACACCAGTCTGAGATGAACACAAATGTAACTCCAGAAAGAAAGAAAAACTTAAGTAAGTAATTTTCTGGAAAACAATCACTGTCATTTTTATATTAATTATGCGATTTTCATTGCCAGAATCCACAAATTGCAAAATCCAAGCATGTACCTACAGACATGACTTTCTCTGAGTGACCTCTAAAAAAAAAGTCACATCCTTTATTAAGCTGGTTTCAGTGCAAGGTTCTATCGCTGTACAATGCAGTATCTTAAAAACTTAACAGCACTCAAGATCAAAATTATATACATGTACTATACTTGTACAACATATCAATTAAAGTACACCTCATGCTGGATCATATTTCAGTATTATCACTTAAAGTACCACCGGTGACAAAAGTCGCCAGAACCACACCTGCTTCTATGTGAACTTTATCCAGTTGTGAGTACTATGTGAAAATTTCATGGCATTCTGTCCAGTCGTTTTCTCTCAAGAATTTTTTAATACTTCACCTAAATTTTGGCTTGTTCACAACAAGGCTGCGGTATTTAAAGGTATTCTGTGAAATTGGATACAGTACTTTAAGTCTTAAACTCAGTCAAGTTGTTTGTTCCTCTTGCTATGCTATTTGTTCACATTTTGATGATTTCCCCATTACTTCGTGCTTTACATTAAAAGCAAGGCAAATTAGCTTCCATGAGTGTAAACAAAAATGACGGCAACACCATGATAGTGGAAAGCAACAGGACTCATCATTTAATTATACTCACAGTGGACAATAGCCTATTGATAGCTGTAACTCGCTGCTGAACGTCACATTGTGGAACTGCTTGCTTCACAAGATCATCTGATATGCCCTTCGGATTTTGCCCACACAATTCAATGATTCTGTCAATGACGAGGATGGTAATTTAATGTAATCCATTATCAATAATCTCAGAATTGACTTGAAAGCTAAATTGAATCTTGAACTGCTCTGGATCTAATTGCATCTAGATCTAGACTAGATCTAGATCTAGACTAGGCTAGCTACAATGGCTAGATCTATAGAGAGATCTTGTAACCTTTTTTTTTTTTTTCATACTTTTGAAAAGCATACAAAGTTATTTGAACGGTCGTCGTATTTATCCAAATGTTTGCAGTGTTTCTTTCCACACATCCAATGTTGATTGAATGTAATATTGTAATTTGAAATTGAAGTGCGCAATGGTAGCCTACAAATTCAAAATGCATCATTTTAGTGTGCTGTCTCACAAATATGATAAACGGAAACCCTGAGCCCAGCATGGCTACTGCAAGTCATGCAGTGAATACTAACTCTATTGCAACAAACAAAAGCTGTGAGACTACACTCTATTAATGAGTGCGGGGTTGTGAAGTGACTGTGTGTACATGCATAGCCTTCCACCCTATTGCATTCCGCTGACATCATTTTACGTGAGAAACCATGACAGAAAAAATGGCATGTATGCATTACAGCGGAGGCTTCAAAGGTAACTTCTTCATCACTATTCCATGACTGACAGAGAAATAATCAAAGGGTGAAAATTCCGCACTAACTTTGTTTCAATGTCTATGTCTTCTCCAGGCTCCTGCTTCACTGTGGGCGCAGCCATCTTGATCAAATCGGAAATGCCAGGGAAGGCCGTTGAATTCGTTGAACTTTGGTAACACAACTAAAACACATAAAATTTAATACTGTTAAACTCCTGTTTAGAAAAGCATTAACTATTTAAACCACAGTAAATACTTCTGAGTAATGTGACATGCATAATTATTATATACTGAACGACAACACTTGTACTATCAACAAGATAGACCCATTATTTAATTATTTCGCCAAATTTGGCTTCAACCAGAGAGCACAGTATCTATAGTAGTAGTGTATTTAGTAGACTCCATGCTGCTTCAATCCATACACCTCGGACATAACTGCTTTCGTTAAATTACATTATGTGTACTTTATATCAATCATATTTAAGCATTGCATCTTGTTTATTTGGTGAGCATCTCCTGAGTTTGCACATTATCACTCTCAGTCCTCACCTTCTTTATTTGATGTATAACCATCACCACAACACTAATGTATGGCCATCATTACAATACCTTGTCTTTCTTAATTCACAATAAGATGGCCTATGCGTCGTGATTTCAAAAGAAATAAATCTTCCACAGGCCCCTCTTTGATGTACTTGTCTCATTGAGCATGCTAGTATTACTCTCAGCTGGTCATCAGTAAAATCTGTTCATGCATATATCGCCATGGAATTTGTGCTTCCATTTGTTAGTGTGTACTTTCATACATCAGTTTAAGGGAGATCAGAAAAATGCTGCACTAAGCCACCAATGACTCGAAGAGAAACAACACAGGACAGCCTTGTGAAAGGCTTGAGAACACAGAACTAGTACAAAGCAAGCGCAAAATGACACTGTCATTTATCCTGTTTAAGAAATCACATGCTGATCTGATCGCACTGTAGTTGTGCTTGATAAAATTGTATTTATATTTATTTACATCTCCTCTACCAGGTGATGTATTTTGTGGTGTAAACTTATTGCATAAGCAACAATATCATCTGTCTACCAATGAAAGGCACTTGTGATCAGTGTAGCAAAACTGTTAAATTAATATTTGACATACAATTAGCACAGCTTGCACACACTCACATTAATCTTATTTCTAGAATCATTTTTCTATTCTTCATCTTGATCTCCTGTCTCCTTGAAATGCAGACAGTTCAGGAAATTACAATGAAGAGAAGATAAGGAGCAGCACATGGTATGTTTATAAGACAGAAATATAAAAGCTTAACAATGAAGAAAGGGACAATGGTGACAAGTGCATTTTAATGACATTTCGCAAAGAAAATTAATGAACACAACAGGAGGTTTTGGTTGATTTTCACAAAAAGATTTATTGTGTAAAAGGAGCAAAAAGGGGAAATATACCAATTATATATACAGCTAATCATTTGGTCCACTACAGGTAATAAAATCGGTGCAAGTTAAAAGATATGGTGTAGTTAGTTCATAAAAATACCTGATAAAATCTCACAAGCTCTTATAACAAATAACCGAGTGAGATCACTAACACAGTAATTCACAGTTGGTATAAATTGAACTTTCAAGTATTTTACACATAATACAGTTTCACATGAGTACAGTCATGAAGTGAGTCTTATAAATTCTGTTTTCCGGCCAAAGATTGTCTTTCAACTCAGATTTAATTAATCTATCAAAAAAAGACAATTGTTGCAGTAAAAAAAATTTCAAGAAACTGTCTGCATGCAACATACAGGTCTTACTTACAGCCTTTCAAAGACATTAAAAACATGGCAAATCTCACAGATCTAGGTTAAAATCAGGGGAATATTAATTCATTAAAAAACACAGGTAAAGATTATGGGAGCATAAACCATAATATACAGGATATTTCTTTTAATGTGCAAAAGCAGAAATGGGAAAAGAAAAGGTCATGAATTCCATCTCCAATTTTAATCCTGAAACTGTAATGGACAGTTAAGGATAATCACATGAAAATTACCATCCAGTAGAAGAAAAAAATTTCTTACCATGTTCAGTTAAATGATATTGAGCATATATGACCATGGCTTTTCCCCATTTATTTCTTGGACATCTAGACTCCACATTGACTGAACAGAGAATTCCAAAACTTTCATGACACATCAACATAACTCTAGCAAAATTTCAATTTAAATTAAAAGCAACAAAAATGCTATTGCTACTCTCAACATTAATAAAAAATAATGTAACAAATGCACAACGTCCTAACAGGTAATACTCATACATTCAATCACTGTGAATCAGGTGAAAAGGCTAACATAATCGTAAAGGCAGCCCTGAGATACAATACTTCCTTGATTGCACGAGATAAGACAATGAAGGCATGAATGCAAAACTGGACAAGTATAGTTCTCTATTTAATACAGGAACACAGGAAAAGATTTGGTTAGATCACACTGGGTTAGAAACCTCCAAGAAAAAATATCCTCTGTGACGATTTTGAAACAAAAATAAATAAAAATTATATCAATAAACAAATAGTGACAATAAATCTCAGTAACAAGTATTTTTTTTCCCTTTAAGTCTCTTTGAATAATTATTACCCATTTTCCTTTGTGTATTGTATCCTATCTAAAGCTCCACACTGAACATGCGACAAAACACAATTTCAGCGGTAAAGTGATAAAATGATCAAGTCTCTGCTAGAACAGTGTGATAGGTGGAATGATGTCCTGCTGTGAAAAGAAACTGATGCCATGAACACAAGGAAAAATGGTAAAGCGCAGCAACGGTGCGCACTCAGCCATCTTCTTAGTGTGTTTGCAAATCACACTATAAAATTGTTTTATGTCCAATTCTTCAAATCTGAAAGTGAAAAAAAGTAATTTTCAATTTGCTCTTTGACTAACTAGCCTGGCTCTCAACAAGAATAGTCTCATGTTAGTTGGTATCATGATGGATTTATGTACTTTAACAGTGCTGAAATCAAAATATTTGCTTTCATGGTTGCATGCTCAACATCCTTTTTTTTTCCTTCACCCAAGATCAGCTGTCATTAACACACTGTCAATCGAATTCACTATTTTCCCTCCCTGATGTTTGTTGACAAACACTTTCCAAATATCTTTAGATTTAAGAGGCCTATCATCATTTCACACTCATTTATACGATAAATCAGAAAAGGTTTAAGTCTTTAATATTAATCCACTGTAATAACTTTGTTCTGCCATTCCAAACAACTCTAGATTCAGCCATGATTCATACAGGTTCAAAATTATTTAATGAACTTGTTACTTCCAGAATCATAATGTGCGCTTCATTAAAGTGGTGGTCTGACTCCACTTGAATTTTTTTTTCTCAGGCTTACAATAGGCCAAGAGATAATAATTGGGTTATTTCATCTCCCATGAGCTGGACCTTTATTCAACTGACAGATTGGATGGTCCTGTACATGCACACGAGGTTATTTCAGCTGCCAACAAAAGTGGAGCTAGACAACTATGTTTATGGGCACATTATATGCAATAAAAACACCATCTTATACTATAATATCTGTGGATTTTTGTATAAAATTATCTCAGTTCCAAGCATAGAATACTCAATGGAATGCTCAGTAAAAAGTCAATTTTCACAATCCTTTATAAATCACAAACAAAGAAGATGAACAGAAATACATGTATATGTATTACTGAAGAATTTGTGTAAACAATAAACTTTTCATCTGAAAATGCAAGCCATGCACTAAATGGATGAGCTTGATTCTCTTGTCCTCATGTGTCTATGTCATATGTATGGGGTTAAACCAACAATAGCCTTATCTTTGATACATTTTGCCATAGTGGATCATTTTCCCCAAAAAGTCATTGCTATCACCAGTGCACCAACCACTTGGATGAGCAGGAACCATTAATGGTATGTTTGTTACTTACTTTACTTACTTTTACTTTTTCCTTCCACTTGCACCGATGGGCGTTGCGGGGAGACACAGTTGTCTGTCGGCAGCAAGGCGAGTGGTATGTTTGTTACGACACTAAAAAGAGCTGATATGGTGTTCCCTCCAAGCAATGCGTACGCACAAGCATACACATTTTGCAACTAGCACATAAAGGTTGGTTGCCTAACAAAATGTAATAATTAATCATTATACTCATGTAAAATAATCATATTAGAATTAGAATTACACGTACACTGTATTATAATGCATATTAGCCATGAGAGATGGGCTGTGCCAAAATTACCTTGAAATCATTTGCACAAGCATTCAGTGCAGACATAACTTTATCATAGGATAAAAAAACTGCACAACATAAAATGTTGGCGTACCCTGACTACTAAAAATTGGAGGGATTATTAAATATAAGTTCCTGCCCTTTCTTATATCTAAAATTCACCATTTCTGGCTAAGTTAGAATTTTGGCTTGCTGTGACCTTAATTAAGCTACTGGTTTCATGGAACAGGGAAAAATACATTGCCTAATCAGTCTGATAGATGCTTTAATGTCAAATATTGCGATTAACTGATGGCACTTGAGATGTTTACTTGCCAGAAATACAGAGCCTATTTGACCTCGACAATTTAACACTTAAACAAGATTCAGTTGATAAATTTGATTGATTTGGAGTTACCTGAGACACCTCTGAATTCATTACATTTTTCTGAAAATCCGCTGCTTTCTTGATAATGAAGGTCTGTTTAAGACTCGTGTGTACTCCTATCTCGTACTGCAGATATTTGATAAGCAAACTCCAGAAACTTACCTTCCACATTCAATTCCCGAAGTACCCGAATATGATATCACGTAAGATCAACACATCTTAATAATGTGAACTGTGGATTAATTCTTAAAATTAAAAATGTACTTCACTGGTGTTAATTTACATTACTGTATCTCCTGCCCTCTCTTTTGAAAACCAAATATATGTATATGAGTCCGACTGCATTTTGTTTTTTACTACAATAATTTCTTCTGCTTTTCTGGTGACTTAATGTCAGTATTGCTCTTCCAATAAATTTCAGTAAAAAATATATCAGTTCAAGTGTGCAAGTGCGAAATATAAACATTTTATCTCTATCACTGAATCTCCAGTGCAGCTGCTGCAAATTGTAATTAATAAAATTCACATCTGACCAAAACAAAATGTTAAACCAGTAAATATACATGTAATGTCCTCCTGACTTGTGAGTGATACCTAAATATAACAATACATTCAGTCCAGATGGTCCAATCTTCACAGGGAATAAAATGTACTTCTGAGAAAATATGAATATTAACAACATATCACACAACAAATAAGAATTTATCAGATGAGATAAGTGTCAGTTCATATTTTTTTAAGATAAACGCAAAACTCTTAATGAATTCATTTTCTTTAACTTAAGATCTGAACAGTATGCCGGATTGACATTTTGAAGAAATGAGTCTAAACTTCCAATATTCCTCATGACAAAAGTTATCATATTAATTTTTCACAAATCAAAATCTCACTTTCAATACTTTCATATTATTATGCACTTCTTACACAGACATATTATCTTTTGCATCAATTTTATAATGCTGTCTTATGTGTGTAATAATAAACTACATATTCTGACTGTCAAAAGTCCTGAGGCTGGGTACAACAACTTACTGTAGGATGCTAAGCTCTTCAACATGACAAATGCAGACATAAATGGTGATGGTGTGACAACTTTCATATGGAAAAATCTGATCCTATATTGAGGTGGACCAGTGGCCACTGAGCACCCCCATTAAAAAAAATCATGAACAAAAGACAACTGGCAAGAAAAAATAATATCTCTTGGGGAATTTAATTCATCATTAAGTATAACTTTAGAGAAAATGCCAAAGCCTTAATTTCTATTAAAAACCAAGGAAACTCATTTCCAGATTTATGTTTTCACTTCAAAGCCATTTATAATTTGGAACACAATATGTGAATATTAATTAATTCTTATTCATATAAATTATAAGGAACTCCACCCTGATTTGGTGGAAAAAACATCCCTTTACTTACAGTGACCTTTAAGTTTTACAACGACATTTTTGCCCAAGAAAACAAAACCAGGAAGGAAGCACATATGACCACCCCTCAGTTTCTTACCATTAACTGTCAGTATTACATTCAATATATAAAGCCTGGAAACATACACATACAATGTAGGCTACCAAGCTGTCTTCTTTAAGAATCATTCCCACTACCAGCATACAAAAAACACCTTTTCCATACTTATATATCACAATGACATATCCGAGTGGCTGAAGTCAGTTTAAACATGGCAAAATGGAAATGTACCACAACCATACCATGCAGTTAAAATCTTTTTAAGAATCACATTTATTGCACAAAAATATGCTCAGAAAGTGACTACAGAAGAAGCACAACCTTCTTTCCCCTCTGCTTGTCACTTTCTTTTCAAGTCAAACTCAAAATGTTTCTCCATTCTCTTTCCTTGTTTTCAAGACTGTGCACCTGTCTTCTATGGGAAAATGCAACGATGCTGTATTTCACTTACTTCCTTCATAAAAGAAATTCCACAAACATACAAAGTTGGCAGGGGAAGATAGGATGAATTCAGAATTTCTGTATGATAACAAAGGTGATTACTCAATATGCACAATGTTGGGAAGATGAAATACCAATAAACTGAAAGTTGAAAGACGATAAACCTATCCTAAATAATGCTGTATTCTTCTGCATTATACTAGATAAAATTCTGCATCCATGAGATGACTAATCACTGTAAGTCAAATGTAGTCAACTCTATTATAAAAGGGCACTCAGGAATCCCTTCTTATTAATCTTAATTCTCTTAAAATATAGATTTAAAAAATAATCCTGAGTGTTTCAATAAGAATTTCAAAGCTATGCATGCAAACTCCAAAATTTCATTCAATTACACTGTAAAATAGCTGCAAACAGTGATATTAAATCACAAAAATGAACATCAATGGAGCATGAACACATAAATTTACTCACTTCTACTTCCATGCAATTCCTAAAAATGCTCAGCCATGCAGCATTAGATTTAGAATCAAATTCTACATTAGACTCAGGAGACCAAGTCTGTAAATATATGAGCTTGACTTCGCAAAGTCAAATTACATTGGCATTAAAATGACACAAGCTCTCCAAAAAGCAGCCCAACTACTCACACATTTTAAAACAATTATAAAAGATCAGTGAAAATTCATCTACAAAGAAAAAAGCCTGAGCTCATGCAATGGTAGGTAAAACTATAAACACATAAATTTGTGTTCCTTTCACTATATTTATGAGGACAGAGATTTATTCCTCCTCCCTTGAAAATTACTGACATACTTCATTTGTTTTTGTTACAGCCATCTAAAACTCCATTTGAGATAGACACATTTTCTTTCAAGATTCCATTTTCTTGTTCTTTTTCCTCTTCAATCGATGGCCCAAAAAATATTCTTCTCGAATAATACATAATCAGTTGCTCATGGATCATTGCTCCTAAAAACCAGAGAGGAGCATACTCCAAAGTCACTAAGCCCATAAAGTCCCCGTGAAATGGTGTATAATCCCATGGGCAAGCCCCAAACTGTTTAAGCACAAAGCCAGTGCTAAATTCCCAACAGTATGTCCATAATGTGTAGACAAGTCCTCGTATGACAAAAGGCACGCCCCGCTTGTTCATATATAAGAACAAACGTTCACAAATTAAGCTTGATACGCCATAGATGGGGAACGACCTGAAAATGGTTAAGATACCAACAGTCAGTTTTGAAGTGCATTAGCTTCATGAGAAAGTATGGTCATGATCAATAATGGACCACTTATGAATTGCATTTACTCTGGCATCATTTTGAGTATAGGCCTACTACATGCGTCTGCTAAATCCACATAAGTGAATAGGCCATTTTATAGAGACAGAATCTTAACAATTTCCTGACTTGCTAACGTACACGATTGTGAGACTCTTGAAATTTCCAGTATTGACTACTAACCAATTTTTCTCGCCTTCAAAATTTGCTTTAATATTGCAAAACAAGCAAACATACAAAAATAAGGGCGTTAAGATACATATTATAGTAATTAGTATGGTATTAACTTGCTTGCAGTCTAAAAGAAATAGCACAAAAGATCACAGTAGCACCGTATCACATTTGTTTAAGTTAAACAAACAAGAGCAAATATTGTGGCATTAAACAGGCTGTCTGTCTCTTTCTACCACCTTGCATACATCAAGAAAGGTGGGGACAAAATAGACAGCTTCAGTCAGAAATATTAAATATCAAAAACATCACACAATAAAGTTTAGTTCCCTTGAGCAGAAAAACTGGATCTGGACATCTGTATGAAATAGAGAAGACCACCAACACTATAATTATAAAATGCAATATTTCACTCGGCCAGGGAACAGCTTGGATGGAGTTCTGAAGAGATGCTTCAGAGTTACTGATTTTCTTCTTTTTTTTTTTTGAAATGCTTGTTACATTGAAGGAACTGGGAATGAAATATTATTATATTTCTTTAAAGGTTTTGTTATACTCACCATACACTTGTGTTGCCTGGGAATTTCCAATTTAAGTTCACTACAAATTCCCACAGTGCTGTGAACATGACCTCAGTAGCATAGCCATGAATGGCATAAATGTAAAACCTTCCAAGAGTTGAAATTCTTTCAAGCTTCTGAGTTGGCATCTTAAAACAGAATAAGATCAGGAAATAATGTCAATTTTTTCATTTATTGTTGTTGGAATTATTAAGTGGGCAGTTCAAAATTAGTCACATCAGTGGTCTTGGAGACAAACCACCTCTGTGCAGAAAGGTCAACTCAGAATCGGATATCACCAAATAAAATGTGAAAACTTATCAAATCCGTTATCTCCATTCTCAAGATCATTTACTTTATATTGTGGTGAGTGTCAATCACTGAGCCATAAGCTGACTACAAAAACATCCATGGGGAGGACTAATGTGCCACCGGGAGCAATGACCACCCCAATAACGCTCTTGAAGTCTCATCCTTGATTCATGAATAGAAATAACTGATTTGGTAATCTTCCCATAAAATGTTTTCCATACAAATAACTACTATACTGCATAAATTTTGCGTTGAAAGGAAACAACGACAAGGCAGCTAGGAGTAACGTCAGCACATTGCACTCAAACATGATAAACGCTAATTCCTTTGCACTTCCTCTTGGGCAGCTGATAAAGAACAGCTTTAGTTTAATAGCTCGTATTTGTTGTAAACAAAATGCTTGTCATTGACATGAGCTTTCCCTTGGTTAATGTGACCTTCAGGATACACAGTGTAATAAATACTGTAACAAATATAATTATACCAAACAGTTACAAAGCCTTCTTATGAATTTAGGGAAAGAGTTCCTGATGTTCTCATCACCAAGTCAACATACCCTGAACATGCCCCTAATTCCTTATCCCTAATCTTAAACCTTTGTTTTTCTGGATGAAAGGATGAGTGGTAGGATGATTTGATTAATTTGGGGATAAGGACAGGGTTAGGGAATAGTTTAAGGTATCTTGCCTGGATGGTTGGGACATAATAGAACGGAAGGTCTTCCCCCTATCCGCGCCACTTACGAAAAAGTTAACAAACATAATATGATGAAGACCTCCCCTAACCTGCGCTTTCATTCTTTCTTTCTTTGTCCCATACAAATACTAAACCCAACCTTTTGATAAGCCAGCTCAAAAGTCCCCTCTTTAGTGTGTTTTCTTGACTGGCGGGGAAGGGCGGAGGACCTCCCAATGGAACACTCGATCTTTCCTGAATTGAAAAACTTTCAAATTCAAAATATATAGATCTAATCAAAACTATACCCTCACCGACAAAGAAGGATACGAAGTTATTCAACTGAATCAATTCAAGTAACTGCAATTCCTACTAAAGTTTTGCAACCTGGATGACAGAATAGGATCATACAGGTGATTCATAGATAGTAACAGAAGGAGTTGCAAACTATAAGGACCCTTTATTCATTTACATACAGAAATTCCACTGTACTGTTGCTCCATTCCCTACTGGAGTGGCCGTAAACTAATTCACATATGAACAAGTACCAACATATTCCTTTCAGACAAAATTTATCGTACACAAATTAACCAAGGGACCCGATCAATTTATTATTGAAGAGGAATGGCCATTGGGGGCACGTTTTCATGACTCACGACAGTTTCACACAAACATGATTCGTGAAGTCACTGCTGCAACATTTTAGTTGCCTACGTGAGAGCATTCACAAACACAAGTTAGGTTTTGCTCCTTACTGTGTCGATTCTTGAGCCAACTCTGCAAAGGGGGAAATGATAAAACAGCCTTCAGTGTCCTACTGTCCTCCTCCTCCGCTCGGTCTACGGATAGTTTGTTTACCCTCGTTTCCACTCGTGCTTGTCCGGTATGTGTTGATCAGCTGTTGAAGATAATTTCGTTATTTTACTTTTCACTTAACAAAAATATTATACCGATAATTATGGTCCAGTCATTTCAAAATGTGGTATCAAGAATATTGACGTGATTTCTCAGTCGGGGTGTGAGAGCGAGGGAAAACAATGTATAGATTAATGAAGAGCGCTAGATGTTGAGCACATTAATTAAATTTGTTTTCTTGATTCCCGGCACCTCTCACAAGGTATGGATGCAAGGCCTCAGAGATGGCGCGCGGTGCGGCTAGGTACAAGCAGTAGAGAAAATAAAAACGTGAACAGCAAAAACGTCAAAGGCAAAACGTTAAGTGAAGACTATGGCAAATGTAGAAATGAAACACACTTTCGGTCTTTGTGATCCTTTTCAGGCGAATTGAATGTGGGCACACAACAATCAGTAGAGTGAAACAACACATGAGTCATTATGAAGGCTCGCTATCTACTGTGGAACGAAGAAAACTTAAATGGCATGGCCACGTAACAAGATCGTGTGGCCTATCCAAGACCACTCTACAGGGGAGGAGAAGAAGAGGAAGGCAAAGGTAGAGGTGGACCGGGAAATCCTTCGCCCAAACTCAGGCGCTCGCAAACAACCGTGAAAAGTAAAGGCACCTGACGAGGCTCTCCGTCATGCAGCGCCCCTACGATCAAGGTGGATTATGGGATCAGTGACAGTGACACAATAATTAAATAAAGCAAACGCTCAGACTGGTGAATACTGTCAATAAATGAAATAATTCATAGACATGACGTTACTTTTTGAGCTGGGTGAATATAGTGGGGTACGGTACCAGAAAGTAATAATAATAATAATAGTAATTAGGCCTATCTAAAAAAAATATATATATATAATATCTATATAAAAAGTAGAGAACAAAAATGACAGTTATGATCCGGGAATAAAATAATATAAGTACACCGTATGTATTTTTGGCACTACGACGGTATAAAGAATCAGAGAATTGAATAAGACTGGTAGACAGCAATATTAACTTTCAGAACGGTCTGTGTTTTCTTTTATTAATTACTTAAAGCAAAGTTTTCAAGGGCTAGTAATTTGCATAGTTATTATTAGTATTACCGTACAAAGCCCTGTCACACTGGAACACCATATACCACACATACCCGGCCAGCGACCCTAGGGAAATCAGACGCGTGGGACTGACATCAACTTTGCACATAAGAATGACATCATTCCTGCGCAGATCCGCTAGTTACGACATCGCATCGACGTCGGTTTGATGCAAGGAACCCGCCCCTACGGTCATCCTACCAGTCCTATGGAAATCTATGTCGGGTTGAGGTTGTGACGCTCGCTGGGCAATATATATTGCACCCTTTCGCACACCCTCACTGTCCTACATGTGTATCTTTAACTGTGACAGCTACACGCCCGTTGCATTTAGCCGCAGTAAATACATATTGTGCTAGGTTCCCGTGCAACATAATTATATCGACCTCATGCTATTGACAAGATATTATCAACAAAAACCAAAACAAAAACTGCAGTGGAGTCACAGCAAGGCTTGACGCAAAGTAAAAGTGTGGCAAAAAGAACAGGTTATAAAATTAAGTTGCAAGGCCTCGGGTAAGAAAAATACAAATAGAATATTTTAGAATAAAAATCTTAAATAAATAAATATATTAATATACGCACTGTATTTTGTTAAATAAATTTATTTTTAAAAATAACTTCTTTTATCTGCCAGGGCCGACAGACTTTTTCTGCCGGCCCAGTCATACAGGCAGAAACAATGGCCTCGGATGCCTATTGCACCCGGGACCACCCAAGGCAGAGTTTTTATAAAGATCCCTGAAATTATGCTCTGCTGCGGGACTAGACTTGATGCCGCCAGGCTCCCCGGCGGCACCAGGAACTAAAGATCAAAATTCAAAAACCCTAGAGCCCTGCTAGGCCTTAATATCTTATTACTTGTTTTAACTGGGGCTCTGGAGGAAAACAGTCAATTAGTGACATGTTTTATTGGCAATAAAGGGATCAAACTCCTGAAAGGGACAGTGTCCCAGAACTGCTTATCTCCCTTCATCTATCACTTGTCTTGCCCTGGCCTTGGCACTCACCATAAAATGAAAAATTAAATATGTACCACGACCAGAAGAGACGAAGAACGACGACAACAAAACAAGAAGTTTCACAGAATCAAGAACAGGGGGCCAACAGCACTATGCTGAGACCCCCGAGAAACAAAAGAACGCATCACGGTAAGAAAAATACGTGTAGTAGTAGACTAGTACAAAAACGATACAATATAGATCTAACACCATCATTTGCGCTTTTACTATTGGGTTGCTTCGGGGAGAAGATAAAGGTTTCTGCATGTAATAGACTCATACGCCATGAATCAATTATCATTAAATTAAAAAAATAATAATAATAACGCTCGGGTATAATTACCGAATTTCCCTCAGTGACAGACCCGTCTACTAAAACGCATTTCCTTCCCTCCGAACAGCCCAGTCTTCAGTGTACAGCTCTTTCAATATTCGCACTTGAGGTGAAGGATGCACACAGGACTAACTGAAAGTGCCATTATGCGCCAAGGAATGTCTAGAATCAGTATGAATTACTTTCTGTGGCCAAATGACAATCCAATAGACACAGTCGTTTCGAACAGTTTCTCTCCCCCCCTCCCCCCCCCCCCTTTCCATTATTTCTGAAATAGTATACATGTGTATTTCTTGAGCATGAGAACTCTCACTTACCAAGTTACTGCCTACGCCAAGGGTGTATCTACAGTCTGCAATCAATATTCTTGTCCGAATGAGAATTTTGTTGTTTTTTCGTTTTATAAGGTTTGTTACTAATTCGAATTTAAACAAACTTGGAGAATTAAATAAGCAGTACAATAAATGGAGAAGATCATGGTGACCCAGTTAAAATAACGGTCACGCCCAAGATCTGGCTCTGTGAAACTGTAGTTTAAATCATCCAGGAAGGTTCCAAGTACCGGTACCTGCATGCATGGAAATTTTCATGTTTTAAACCAAAAGTGCAGGGTTTCTCACCTTTTACCCTCTAGCCGCCCTATTAAAAGGTGTCAAACCCATAACCCTCTGCTGTAGGCCTACAAGGGAATATTGTACCAAATCAACTATAGCCAAGCCGACAGGATATGTCAAGACACCGATTTCAAATAAATCCGGGTTGGCGCAGACGACGATCCCTCTTTTTTAATCAATTCTCTAAGCAGATTTGGGGGCTTCCCTCCAAAGGGGCCATCCACAAAGTAAGTAAGCTCGATATTTGCCCCCCCCTTTCTATGTAAGCTTTTCGTTCGCTCAGCGCCCCCCCCCCCCCGAAATTCGAGAACGTGCGTACGGTCATTCGAATGGTAAATTTTCACGTGAAAATCTCGATGTTTCCTTCTGAATGACATTTTGCAGGGACCGTCGGGCTGTTTCTATAAAACCGTGTTTTTCGTACAATCCCTAATTTATTTAAAACGTGTTAAAATTCACGATGAAATATGTACCTGAGAAGAGTACGCACGTTCCTTGGTCCCTACCCCCTCTGTCCGGTCCCCATGAATACTTTCCATGCTCTGGGGACACCCCCAAACCCCACCTTGCGAACGTAGCCTACTTCATGAATACGGATTATCCAAATTTTGTTGTTTTTCAGTTATCCGGTGCACTGACATTAACTTTATTTTTCAGAACGTTTTAACTTGTAACAGTTTTATACTACATGTATTTGAATCTGAATGTAAGAGATCATTTTTGTGGAACATGTAACCGTTTTATACTACATTTGCATGTATTTGAATCTGAATGTAAGAGATCATTTTTGTGGAACTTGTAACCGTTTTATACTACATGTGCATGTATTTGAATCTGAATGTAAGAGATCATTTTTGTGAAACTTGTAACCGTTTTATACTACATGTGCATGTACAGTGTATTTGAATCTGAATGTAAGAGATAATTTTTGTGGAACTTGTAACAGTTTTATACTACATGTGCATGTATTTGAATCTGAATGTAAGAGATAATTTCTGTGGAATTTGTAACAGTTTTATACTACATGTACATGAATTTGAATCTGAATGTAAGAGATAATTTTTGTGGAATTTGTAACAGTTTTATACTACATGTACATATATTTGAATCTGAATGTAAAATATCATTTTTGTGGAAAGTATTCTACATACTTTTTTTTTTCTTTACCAGGCTGACACGACCGGGGATCGAACAATGGAATATTAGAAAGCTAATACATGTATTTTCACTGCTGAACTTTTCCGTGTCATGTACACTACATGAATATTCTGCCACAATCCATATTCTGTCAGTTCAAGTTTTTGCGGCAGTTCTGTTTGTGTGCGCGTGAATGTGTTATCTATACGTAAATCATGACCCTGAATTCCAGCTTCCTGTCACAGATAGTGTGTAGTATGGACCACAGGGTATTTCATGCTTATAACGCTTCCACAAGGGCGCGTGGGAACTTGCCCCGGATAAAGGGGAAGGGAGTGGGTGGGTGAGTGGTTGATTTGCCCGAAATTTTACACAGATAAAACCACAAGTACCAACTTCCAATACAAGTCTCCTTTGTAGGAACTTGAATTAATTTTTGGTAATTTGCAATATTTATAACTTGTCAATCTTTGTTGCTTTCCATGCCCGAGTTTTGTTGCTTCTTGCATTGCGCGAATTTTCTCCAATTTTTTTTTGCCCGATTTGGTGGGGCAGTTACCACCCTCCCTCCTCTTACTCGTTCGCCCATGAACTTTCACAGCTGTCTTTTTCCATATTAACCCTTTCTCTGCTGACACAGCATTGGCCTGAACTCATTACTGCCCTATAAGTTTTAATTTCTGTTGCGTCCACACATTGCAATCCATTGATAACTTTGAATTACACTACAGGTCATTTTTGTCCTAGACTTAGATTCATCTTTACTGTCGCGATGTGGGTTACATGGGGATATTTCGACTGACACTCTTTCGAGGTCCGCTCCCACAATCGACGAACACACAAAAATAAATACTTGCACTCTAAAAACTAAATAAATCAATTGCTTTCAATTTTAGCAGAACTGTAGGGCAGTTTAATTACAGGAATTAATGTAACAAATATAATTATAAATATAAATATCAATTCAAAGGCAACTGAATCTAACTACTTGCAGGTCATATGAGTTATATGGCAAATAAAATCCGCGCACGTGGCGACGGATATAACAGTTTAAATTCTATTAATTCAATGAGACATGTTATGATATGGACATTTCCTCTAGACACGCCATGGAGAATGCTTGTACAACCATGCGTTGTCTGGCGGTAGCTCTGAAACTGTCTTCAAAAGTAAGTAGAACGGTTCACTTTCATCATTACAAATTAGTATGGACTCTCACCATGCGGCCCTCACTGGGAGTGAGAGCGCTGGATGTAAACGCTGTGGTTTTATATCAAACCAAGTAGCTTAGGCTCTGGAGCTTTAAATCAGGCTCCTCACAATGGACTGCTCAACTGCGTCTCTATGTCTCTCATCTGGCTGAGGACTATCGCCGACCACCTCGTAAATGGATTGTCTACATGTGGCCCAGAACTAAGTTCTGTATGGCCTTAAATACTGGTCTGCATCTGCAGCTTACCGTCTAATTCCTGGATTGTGATTGGTGCAACCACTTCTAGCTCAGCTGCCGAACTGAGTTATTTTAAGTAACAGCCCTACGCAACGACCTTGGGTCGACATCAAAGGTCGAATTACTTCATACAATATAATGTAATTTTATAGCAATAAATTCTTAACATGTTCAAAACCCCGAGCTTTTACTCTGGATCACGGTATTTTCTGTACGTCAACAGACGTCTCAATAACATTTAATTCCTACTCACCCCTTCCCTCTTTACTAACCCTAGTTCAAAACATGAGATACAACAAGTGCTCAGTCATGCACACCTACGCTGTCCGTCTATCCTTCCCCACATCTTCTGTCTATCTATTATAAAAAAAACTGTTCAAAACAACTTGTTTACGAGACCAAGTTATGCTGGCTCGCACAATAATTACGTTTGTAAAAATTACTCACTGCTCTCTCACAAAAATTTAGTCAGTGGAAACATTTATGAATTAAATCTGTTCTTGACATTTACCATTTAAGGTAAATGAAACAACTGGATTGAAATAAGGTAAACAAGATTTCAGAAAATGCAGCTTTCACGGCATCAGCAGTCAGAGGGTTAACTTAAAAGTTTATACCAGCATCCTTGGTCAGTTTTCCCTGTTTTCTTTCTACATGAGAGCATAGGATATTCTTGTGTTAGAATTACTTAGATTGTTTTAGCCTAGCTCCCATACAGTTTTGATGGAAACAGGACAGAATTATGGACCATTATAATAGGAGTTTTTGACCACTGGAAACACTAGTCGGCCTGCATGTGACTTTTAATGTATTTGTGCAAACTTGACTTGCTTACATTTACCATAGGTAAGTCCACATGAAAAGCATCTCACTTATTGATAGAATTCTGACAAACAAGAACCACAGATTGTCCCATACAGTTCCTTTGTTGTAGTTGTCTGTTTGTATCAGTATCACAGTTACTTCTACTGCACACATTCTTTTCTGCTTTTATTTCCCATATTTTCATTCTATGCCGAAATTGCATGACAGACGTTAACATTTTTTTTTGGCTGCAAAATGATGCTAGTTTCAACAAATATTGCCCTGAAAACAACAAACTAATGATATGTATGTGCAAGTATTTTTCTTTACATTTTGTTTCTGGGTGTCTCTTCCTTTTTCAAGCAATGTAGCTTTCTAAGCTGCAATTGAATTGAAATAATTTTTCTATAATGTTATACAATACAATAACACATCTAGCATCAACAGTAAGTGACCTTTCTTCCCTTGGTTTATTTACAAATTATATACATCTTTGAGCTATACACATTTGCATGAAACCAGCGCATACATCAGTAAACTTGCAGTGAATTACTCAGTGGTTTGATAGAAAAAAAAAAAAAGAAAATAAAACAATCTTACTGCACTTCATGTTGACTGACAAAGGCATTCTTATTTTACCTACTGACATTTTGGATAGAACATAATGTACTATTCCACTTTCCACCCCAATTCAACTTTTACCCAGAAATACATGTATAAAACAAACAGTGACAATCATGATTTTCCATACTCTATTTCCTCCCAAAATGAAGATGAAAAGTTGAGCAACATTATAATTTCTGTTATAAATTCTATCTTTTGCGTTAATGAATTTATTCTGTCCAAACAAACTGCATGTATCACTATTACTGCTTCTCTGCATGTGGTGTCAGTTCTCCAGTAGAAATAATCAGTCAGCAGAATATACAATGGAGCACATCTGTCTGATAGAAGACTTGCATACAATAGAAAAATACAGCTCATGATTCAAGATCTTTTCTAAACTTGACTGATTCTTTTCAGTATTTCAGACTCACTTTCTTACTCTCTCTCATTCATTTCTCTATCCAACAATTTTGAGCAGTAACTTCAGTCTCTGTTGTCGTCCATTCCAAGCCACCTCCCCCAATCTCCTGATGCTGGTGAAGACTACACCCTCTTCAAACAGAGACTTTGCAGCTTTCCTTTAGAAGTCCACATTGACACTGGATTGTAAAACAGATGTTCCCTCGCCATGTCAGAGCATAAGAACATAACAAATTACATTGGTGTCAAAATGCTGCCAAGACATACTTCATTCTGTACACAGTTATTAACATCGCACATTATTTAACATAATTATGGGATGTGCAGGAATTATCCACAATGTTGTTAGCTTGTAAATCTCCCAAACTCTCTAGCTAGGTGTAGCTTGCCAGAACATTAAAAAAATGATAAACTTCATCATGGTCGATCACTCCAACCACCGTGTTGCATTCAGAACATCTGACAGGATTGAAGAGATCTGATGAAGTTGCTTCCTTTTCGTTTGTAACATCAGAGGCTTGCGTCACTTTTCTCTTCTTTTTCTTCTTTTTTGGTGCTTCTTCCGGACACTGAAGTGTTTCTGTTGTATCTACTTTGCAGTTCATGACAAACATTGCCCGATACTGGTGCTTGTACGTTTCATGTCTGTCAACAGAAAGAATACAAAAACAAATATTTTAATGGTTTATATTTTAAATTTTGTTGGCTTATTCTAGTATATACATGTACAAATCATCGTTAAATATTAGAATCACAATGAAACTCAAAACTGTCTTGCCAAGATAATAAATTGCACTTCACTATGGCCCAAAATTTTCAATATCACTGTTGCTATCTTCATTGCATCACTATTTATACCACCTTTGAATGCAAAGGGCTTTTTCCTCAGGCAGTGATGACAACAGAACTTTGCATGACATTCTAGGCATTCATACTCCCTGCTAATAATGGTAAGCTGTCTAGGGATTAATTGTATTGTCAAGCAAATTTGCTTATTTGTACTGCATTGAACTCTTCCAATCAGCAAACAATAAGATGCCATGCTTTTTTCCCCTGATAAACAGCCCATTGCACACACTGGAACTTCCATTACCATCTGTTCCCAGTAAATTTACAGTAAAACTTGGTTATAATGAGAAGCAATGTTCTGCTAAAACATACATGCATCTCATTATACCTGAGGTCTTGCTATTTCAGTATAAGGGAGAAATAACAAGGTAAAGAATGAACACGTTTGTAATTTTCTTTCTTGTGAATAATTGCCCCCCTTGTTAATAAAGGTACTTAAGTGACACAGGAAGCATGGGGTGAGGGGGTTATTGTGAGTGGGAATGCAATTTCTCTCTACACATATATTTTTCATTTGTTTATGGTAGATAGGATACAGGAAGAGAAGAAGGCTGTCAATGATTTTGTCTTCATGCTTCAAAATGGTGTAGGGGGTGCGAGGTTGAATCTCAAACTGATGGCTTATCCTGGCTTAACATTCACTACTTCAATGATGGTGTCCTTTGTATCAATACTGATTAATTTCCTTTTGCTGATAGCAGCCATGTTCCGATGAAATTACTGGAACAGATGTTAAAGTTAGAAACTGAGATGACTGCATTCAAGATCGGTTTTCCATAATGTGTCATTCAACAATGTAAACAGACTGAGCATGTGATAGCTAGAAAAAATGAGGATTATGATTTCTTGCTGTTCCCAAGAACTCATTGTTACCGGTGTCGTTTTACATGACCCTCCACTGTAATTTGTTAAATATCAATTTCAGTGAAGGTGCAGTTGGGGTAGAGTTACTCAAGATGGGACGATCTAGGATTTAGGAAGGAAGGTGTGTGGTGAAGTACAAAGGAACAGCGCTGCAGTAGTAGCCTACCTCTGACAGTCTAAACAAAGAGTGGTCATGCAGGCAGGGCAGTCTAGAAGGGCATCACTATTTGGCATCTTTGCTGTCTTCCCATTTCTATGTTCACGACTGCGGTGGCTCATGCGCTGTCGATCAACCCATTTTTGGTCTTCATCATCCATGTCAGGATCATAAAGCAGATCATCATTCGATATCACAGCATGTTTTTGTTTCCCTGCAAAAAGACAAATGAATACAAATGAGATAAAATGAATATTCACAGTGATTTTCCAGTTCCACATTCTCTTGTGTTGTGGGAATGAAAGTGTTTTAAGCATAATCATGCCAGGATAAACCTAGCAAATGATACTGTACAGTCGAACTACATCGCAGTGACAACTTACTTTCCTGTAAGACAAGAATGTGAGAAAGAAACACTGTAATATCTTAAGCTCAGAAATCTTAGCTCACAATATATACAGCATAATAAAGATTTGTGAGGGGAAACAACTACGACATTTTCTACCAAATTCTATTATGCAAGGCCAGCAATATCTGGCAACTCTGTACCTAGTTCAGTCTCAGCTCTTGAAGATAATTATATCTCTGGTAAAATATGATCACATACATATGGTAGACAACGAATTCCACTTACTTGAAGACGACGAACAAGTTGCCCCATCTTCTTCATCTGAATCAAAATAGATTTCATCATAAAACTCATCTGCATTGGATTCTGTAGTGCCAGCATTGTTTTGGTCAGTTGCTGGATTCTTTTCCTTGGCGAGACTTTTAGATCCAGAGGACTCGGGATGATTACTTCCTTCAATGGCAAGTTTGCCTGAAATGAAATAGAAAGAACTTAATAAAAGAATAAGAGAGACAGAATGAGTGCAAAGCAAACTCAGTTTACCAGCAGAACTAAGGCATTCAATGCTAGCTTTCAATTCACTTTCCATCGTCAAAGAATATTAGTAGAGAATTACGTTTGGTAGCAATCTAATGGCTCAAGCTAAAACTCAATAAAAGCAGAACATTTTCTTAATTTTAGGTAAAAATTCTTCTGTTTCTAATTTTCAAGATCTTTTTTTATATTCCAAACTCCATATCTAGTTCGCATAAAGAACTACTGATTGAAAACAATGAAAATATTTCAAAAGCTTCACCCCCGAAAAAAATTTACATCAAATTTAATGTCATAGGCCCTGCTTCTCAGCTATCATTCTTGTTTCTCCAACCCACATCTGAATATGAAATAAATTCTTATAATTTTTATATAATCAAACAAATGTCCTCATCACTGGTATAGTGAACTTTAAAACATCCGTCGGCAAATGATGATTTTATAACTGTCTACATATGAACAGTGAAGAAACAGTATTTTCGATGTGAATACAGGAAACCAATGACATGACCTCCACGTGCTCAAATCAGCCTAATGAGGTTACCTAGTCAATTACCCAGTCAAATAACGCTGCTCAAACTGTGAAGATTTAAATGTCAAATGCTTTGTAGTCTCCTTATATATTACTTTAAGTAAGACTGAAAAATCCCACCTCTTGCATCTTCCAAAAATTTGACATGTTGATTGAGCTCAGCATTCATTTCCTTCTCAAATTCGTCTTCACTTGAGGAATCATCCTTTGAAATTTCAGCCTGGTGACCTGAGACACCTTTTCTTTGCTGCTGCTTGCTGTAAAGATGTTTAAGTTTTCTTCGCTGCTCAGGAGTGCCATGGAGGATAATGTCAATTTCATCCTCTGAACTGAAATTTAAAAAAAACAACAATGAATATTTTAACTGCTACGATCAAATTGACCTTATAAATATTAGACAAACTTGAAGTGGTCAATGTGCAAACACATTTTGTGTACAGTGCATCCCTTCTAACATCCAACAATTAACAATTTCATGATCTAACTAAAAAACAAAACCAATGCTGCAAGTCAGTAGATATTATACACATCGCATAAATTTTGTGTACTTGGGCCAACCTGTGCTGGCAGTTTTTCTGTGGTTTTTATATTTCGTGAATGGCACAGTTACAGTGTGCAGACAAACTACAGTACGTCCAGACCAAATTTAATGCTGGGTGGTCTCAATTTCAACTGGTGTATCGAGCATATATTTCAGTTAAAAAAGAATGATTAACTGCTGACTGCATCACATCCAGCAAACTCAAAGGTGATTGCACTATCTTTGCAATACACTACAGCGCTGTAAAGACAGGCTGTCTTTGGGCACAATACTGACCATGTTAACTGTTTTGAAATCCTGCAGAAATAAGGTAATTAATCACATACAAACACCTGTTTTAAATTAAACAATTTATCTTATTTTCTTCTCTGCCTTGTTTTACTTTAATTTATTTAGACCATAATTTAAGAAGTTTTTTAACTGTAATTTCAATCAACTTTCTTTCCTGACTGCACATTAAATATACCTTCATGCAAGTCTAAGATCACTTTGGTCACATATATTCCGACCCTCCAATAAAACGATTTGGAGAGGTTCCATTTGAGGCATATTAAATGCCTACAGTGACGGCTACAGCAAAGGCATTTCAACTTCAAGGATGCAATTTTACTTTCCCGAAGTAACCTATCCGTGTACTGGGGGTTGCAGGAGGCTCCCTGGTGAGTTCATCCTCCAGACATATATAATATTTATAAGGTACAGCTAGACGAATAACACTCAGAACATGAAGGTGTCCGACTAAAGTTGAACACTCACTACTCAGTATACCTCAAATGGTACTCCTTCCAATGATATTCCCTTTTATCCAGTATTTGATTACCTCAGAACATAAAGAACAGAATCCTTCAATTTTAATGAAATCGCCACAATTCGTGTCAAACAACTTCTAGAGACATGGCGCTGACTATAACTGCTATGAAATTGCAATGATGGCCTACTTTGGAAAAAGTTCCTATGTCCCGATCACGTTTAACTCCCAGAATTCTTCACACATTTTCATTTTTGTTTTCTGGTTGAAAGAGTAGGGATTTATAAGATTAGGCTCAGAGTTATGCATACGGACAGGGTTATGGAAAGGTCTAGGGTTTGACTGACAGAGACGAGATCTTAATCCAAATTGGCTACATGGTGTCTGCAGTAGTGCTATCAGTAGTATCAGTACTATCACCCTCAAGAATTAAAAGGCTTAGATTATATTTTTTTAATTCAGTCCTTGATAATGATATAGGACAGTTGTGAGTAGGCATGATTTATCAACATAATCCATTCAGTGACTGACACTAGATCTACCTCTATCCTATGAAGGACCTTGTGGGGGAAAATTACTGATTAGGGGAAAGATTTTGGCGCTTTTTCGGTTGTTCCCACCCCTCCTTAGTTAACGGAAGGACTTCCGAATGCGTTCCATAGTCCGAGTGAAAACAATACATCTATAGCTACCCCGGCGGCTTTCCCTGATATGTCAATCTGACTACTGCCTACGGCCTCGATGATACAAACTGACTAGACCCTCACGTCGTTACATATCAATCTGACAATCGACTACCTAGATCTAAATCTAGATTAGATCTAGGTAAGTTGGGGTGGGAACAACCGAAAAAACGCCGATTTGTGTACGTCAAGAGTACACATCCCAGATCTATTATTTCGTACCTTGTCCCGTTGCCTGCTTCATCCGAACTATCATCCTCATAAGCATCGTAACCTGTATCTCTTGAAATAAAATCCATGACTGTGATTTGATCTTTACATAGGAGTAATTATATTCCTGGTGGCTAGTACATTCGCTTTCCTGACGACACAATCACAATATGGACGCAGCCATATTGCTTTACGTAAAATAAAGAGAGTAAATTCCCTTAGTGTACATTCTAGACACCACAACACACCATATCTCCAAAATCAACAGAATTAAAATTCTTATTATTGTAGGAAGAGTGATAAGTTACCTGTACAAATTAGAGGTTAAAGGTCGTGGTCATAAAAGCATAAGATGACCCACCATTTGAATAATAAGCTGTAGGGGCCTACTAAACTTCCAGCCTAATGTTGCAGAAAACAACGCTTGTATTTAAATTTACTGTAAGGCGTCCTTACTGTAATTCTTTCACCACATTAGAATCATAGTCTATGCCTGTGCTGATTCAAAAGCACATTAAGAGGATGATATTATTTATTTCAGATGTGTTGTTTTGCAAAAAGTCAGATTTTATTAAAGATCTATTAATCTATTCTGACTCATAGGTAAGGCCCTAACTTAGAATTTTGGCAGCACGGTGTTCCAGCGAAACACTCATCAGATATCTCAATTAATAAAAGAGGCTAAAGGGGGCAAGAACTAACAACTAACCATAAAATTACTGAACTATTTCTCGTAGATCTAATACTGTATAAAAAGAAAGGTCTATATTTGCTGAGTGTGTTATATTCTGAACACTTTGAAAATTTAGCCGAATCCAGTTTCAGGAAATCCTAACGGTTATAAATAGCTACACATTTGAACCAATCAGCAGGAGTCTCTCATGTGTTGTTGGGCCTCTACGGCTTTCAGTCACGCAGAAAATTTCAAAGTGAAAAGTTTGTGTGTTCACACGGCGAGAGCCAAGAGGTGGGGTGTCGCTCAAAATGGGATAAGATCTGAACAGCTTCAGAAAGAAATAATGGAAAACGTTCGACCACATCGGAAAATTCTTCGATCGCCATCAGTGAAGAGAAAGAACAAAGCGTTACCTGTAAACCAACGGGTAAGTTACGAAGTCCTTTAGGTCAATGTGAGGTTGTTTGTCGTGTCACTGTCACACTCACCGTGTAAATGGCCTGAATTCTGATTCAGGGCCACAGGTTCGCACGCAGGTATGACTGCCCTTATGGCGTTTGCTGAACACCTGTGATGTGATTTGTTATGTAAATTATTAGAAATTGTAGATCAGCACATTTTCCCGGACCCTGAAGTCCAGGGATGCATTGTCCACCCCAAGAAAGGCAGAAATTATAATCTTGTAACCACTTTCACTCGTTCTTGCCGTCCTTATAAGCCTTATTTTGTTCCCAGCTCCACTCCTCCATTTCCTTGTTGTATGTTACTTTTGACCGTCTTTCTCCCGGTTAAATTCTAAGTATTCACTACACCCCGTGTAACTCCACTTTTAAATGTAGGCTAGTCAGTCAATTTCAGTATTTCATAAACCATTTAGCATTGTGACAGTTATGTGGTGATCTCATGATGTGTCACTCACATGAAAGATTGTGAGGCATTAGATCTGATATAGATCCTGTATTTTTACTGATGCTTCAATTGATTCTTCTTGTCAGTGTCAATGAATGAAATGTAATGGCTGTCTTGGAAAAATTACTTCATCCTGTAAAGATAATATGGGATGTTTGATATAGGCCTATTTCATGTAGGCCTATAATTTTGTTACAGTGGTGCATTAGAGTAAAGTCTATGACTAAAGAGGATTAATTTCAATGGACGGATCTCTAAAATTAAAGAGAACGTGCATTGTGTGTAGGCCTAATTTTTCAGCAGTTCTATATCATATTAATATTCCATCTCCAGTCTCAGAGATTTCACATGATGTGAAAGTTATAATTTATTCTGCCAGTGTGCAGTGTGGTTTCTTTAATTTTATGAGTCCTTGAATATTTAATCCGGATTTTGTTTTTATAGTTCAATCAAAGCTGTTGTATAATGTCAGTGACCTTGCACTTGTTTTTTCTCCTACAGGTGCAGCTTCAGCGTGTTCTTGGAGTAACAGTCTCTTCTAATGCAGGATTGTCATGTGATTCTAATAATGGGACTATTGCATATCCTGCTGGGTAAGTGTTTTGTTTTGTTTTTTATTGTGTCTTTTCTTTTTTCCCTCATGATGAGAATGACCACAAAATATCAACAGGAGATCATAATGACAAATGCTGACACTATCTGTGTGACATTCTGTCAGAGACAACTTTGGTGGGGGTGCATAAACTATTCTTGATTTTTTAATGCTGCATGGTCATTAAAAGGTTTACACTCCATCATGACATTTTGTGCATACTTCCTCCTTTATTTTAACTCTACCTGAGACAAAAGGTTGATGTTTTTTTCTCAGTCACACAGTTCCAATAGGCTCTGACACTACTGATAGATATTATTTATCATTGATACTTGAAATTTTCAGTCACCTGACTGCAGTACTGAACTAGTAGGTGGGAGCCACATATAATATACAAAACTGATTACGTTTGAAATTCAAATGTCTCTTATGTCACTGAACTTTTTATCTCATTATATATATTATTATTACGTTCACTTCTCTACTATTGCCCATCGTTATACTAGGCTGTGCCTCATGAACACTTACAGTTCAAATAGTAAATGAGGTAGCAAAAGAAAAAAAGCAATTTTATGAAATGAAAACCAGAATTCTGGTAGTAAAAAAAAAGTGGTGTCATTTATAAGTTTTTAATCAAAGATCATATTCTTTTGTTTTGTCAACTTTTTGTGGATTTGGATTGAAACTGAAGCCATAGAATGATTATTATTAATATTATCTCATTTTATTTTATTGAGTTAAAACCTAACTTTCCCATTTTGTGTGCATTCATCTTTGCATATAGTGGTAAATGTGTCAAATTCTTCTGTTTTCAAAGCCCAGCATTAGAAAAAAGTTTCAAAAAAAGAAATTATGATGAATTCCAAAACAATGAAACCTTCTTCGGGTAACAAAATGTTTAACAGGGAAAACATTTATTTATGAAAATGAATATCACTGCTACCTGGTCGGCCGCGTAACTGAATTGTAGCTGTTGGTGATGATCCTTGCATAATGTGGGTGGGGGTATGATAACAGTGTCACACAGCATCAGAAACCAGTGAATGTTTGAAAGGGAATATTATAGTTGAATATTTCGTTCCTCATTACTGTCATACAACTTTATCATTTTCATTTTGCACACACACACACACACACACACAGACAATGAAGTGTCCATATTAGCCATACTGTGACTGAAGTCAGTTCCTATTCCTAACTTTACATCTTCTGACGTTGTCGCGCTGCCGTGACCTCCCCCGTCTATCTATGTCTGTCTCACGTTCTGTCTGTTTATCTTACTGTCTGTCTGTGTCTATCACTTTCAGTCATACCGTCTGGCCGTATCAATATCTTTGTCTTTCTCTGTGTCTGTCATACTGTCTGTCTGTGTTACTGCAATTTACTGTCTCTGTGTCTAACTCTTCAAGTGTGTGAACAAGTAAGTTTGGCCTCAACATGTTCACAATTATATATGAGTCATTGACATTGAAAGTTTACCAGGCTCTGTCACAGTGTAGAACATCTGCTATTAATTAGTAACTTCGAATTGTCCACGAATTTCATAATTTGACTCAGATTGGTGGTAGCATAGAGAAGTTGGGAGACGGAGGGAGTTCGACAAGGAGGTGGCTGCACGGCCACTTATAGGCACGGTAATATTTGTAAGTCCCAGTCTGGGCTGAAAGAGTGGCCAGCAGGCCGGCCACTGGAAGTCCGTTCCTCTCACAGGGAGCGATTCATATAAATGACTGTGGAAAGAAATTGAAGAACTTGTGGCAAATCTTATTTATAAACAAAAGGTCATAAATTTCACTTTTCACTGCTTCAGTAGTCAAAAGGTTAAAGGGTAAGAGTGCATCGGACTTTGAAACCACGAGTTCTGTAATCATCTATCCTCTGAACCCAGTATGTCGTTTACCCTGTCTTTGATTATTAGGTAAATGCATGATGACGCATAATTACAGGGTCAGACCGCGCAGGGACGTGTAGGTAATCAGTGGTTACGGTCAATGAGGCGCAAAATCCCCGAGACAGTTGAAAGGTTGATTGATGTAACGTAAATCTCTGCCCTCGTTTCCTAAAATAGGCAGGACGACAAGTAGAATGTGGGAGGGATTGTGAAAAAGAATCAGGACAGCAGCAACTGATTTTCCATTCAGGCCGCTCTAACATAAATATTGTATTTCAAAGGTCTTTACCCTGCACTATTGACGCGACAACACGATAAACTTTGTAATGCCTACTATTTGATTGCGAAGTGAACAGATGGCATGAAAAAGTAACAACCGGTTAACAGATTCGTAATTCGTTTTGAGTAGATGCGAAAACCGTTCACCTGTTTGCAATGTGACTGACTTTTTTAACACTGCAGCATCTGGCAAGGCAATTTGAAAAAAAAAAGTAGGTAATAATATTTCCAGGTTTCATGTTTTCAATTGGCGATTGGACAAAACTCAAAGTCCTGAAAGATTTCCAAGTTGTTTGCCAGGACTGAAGGAAAAAGAAAATCCCTGAGATGAAATTACTGACATTGAATATCATGTAAAAATGTGACTGTTATTTGTAGATACAGTACAGTATCACAGGAGGTTTTATATATAAATATACAACGTGTGAGAACCTACAAAATCTGAGATTTTTGGCCATTCGTAATTATGGTCGTGGGTCAGTCTTGTGTTTTGAATTGAAAGGAAGCGGTTAAATATTGACATGTTATCGTTAATTTGATTATTTCTACTTTTTCCCTCACCCTGTCTGTCATGAAAATACAAATCATCATGAACGATTATCACTGACAGCCTTATGGTTCACTCACTTTCCATGAGTTGTCTTTTTTCTTGCGTCCTGGTAGTCCTGTGTTTTCTTTGTACCATGCCAGTGCTGTTAAAATTAGAAAGAGAGGACGCAAGGACTTAGGCATGAAATTATAAATGAAGTGAACTTTCGTATTCAGGAAGACTTAGCCTTAGCACAAGATTATAAATGAAGTGAACTCGCGTCGGAAGGGAATTGAGAGTTTCAACTCCGCCTGAACCAGAAATAGCCGCGTGTTTAACCATGCGGGGTAAAGCAATGAGCTGAGCCGTTTGTGCGTCCGCCTATTTAACTTTTGGACGAGTCTGGCCCGAGCCAACTGGTTTAAACGTTCAGTAATACGCTGGGATTGCCTCGAGCCGCTTCTTTCCCCCGTTCTCTTTTGGCAACTGGACAAACCCTTTTGATGAAGACCTGGGTGTAGTATGTACAGCTTTGGCCTGCAGATGCTATCGTTGAACAGCCTTGGATTTTGTGGGAACGTTTGGGGATGAAAACTCCCTGGTCCGTGGTCATTACTTTCATAGACGCAGGAGATGGTGTCAGATTTTTTAGGAATATAATCTGAAGTCAACGGAAGGGCTAGGAATTGATACACGAATCTCTGTTTCCATTATCTATGATATTGGCGTAAAATAACAACAGCATATTGGCATGGAAATAAATACAATAGATAACATTAATTTTAGTCAGTCTCACAATGCAGAAATATCTATGAACTATGCCTTCTGCGCCCAAATCGCCAAACTCTATACTGCGAGCCTATTATCGTTTTTTGTTGACGGTGAATATAGATAGCGACAATAATTATTATTTGTAGGCTACATAGCTGTCATAACACTCGTATGTAATAAATAATGCTCATTTAATGAAGTGGTCTTCCCTGAATATTATGCCACGGCAGAAATGCAAGAGCTTCAAAAGTTCTGTGACTGCTGACCAGTCCTGACTGTTGTTTACGTCACAGCAAATGACGTCCGAGTCGCGTGTCTCTATGTTCGCGTCTCTGTGAGTTGCAAAATGTCAGTTATCTCGCATCTCCGTAAAACACTGGAGTCTTTCACCGCCTAATCTACTCTTTCCCCGCCAAAACAAAATAACAAAAAAACCAAACGCATTCGTCACAGATAATAATGTACATCAAGGCTGACATGAAACATAAATGTACGGCCAGCATAGATATTTTTTGCCAACTATAACTGCGACAAGAGGAAAAATTGAAGAGAAACATGAATTCTGTGGGCACTTATGTGCTGTGGAAGGTAACTATTCATAATGTTGGCAGTTTCCATTATGCTGATTATGCATCATCTCTAGTCGTGTGCAGCGCTGTAAGATGATGGGGGATTGTCATAATTCCTTTACCAACGATTTTTGCAAGTAGAACAGGAATAATTTGTGACTGAAAGAGTAAAGAAGGCGAAAGATTCCATCATTTCATATTACTGACAGCAGTTATTATGTCGTATCTCAGTCTGTTTGACTTCATGCGATGTTTATGTACGCTAATGAAGTATCTTGTTGTGATACGCTGTTAGCGCAGAGAGAAACTCGAGGGTCAGCACAGGGAAGGTGAAAAAGTGATCCATTCGCTTCGTTATTCTCAGCCTGTACGCTGTGTTGTGGCATGTTTAGGGTTTGCCGTTTTTTATTCACGAGCTTTCTGCACACCCAGCATCCCATGTGTATATATATATACACAGATGGGTTGTTTGTAGGGTGATTATGAAGAGCTCTGCCGGCTATAAATTAGCTGCTCGCATTCCTGTGGCATTAGGTGCGTGAGTGATTTGTCAATACAGCGGGTGCTGACTGCTGCTACTTTACTCGTCCTGTGATGTATAGATCTAGGCTCGTCACAAGTTGACCCAGAGTGACTTAATCTACAGCAAACCTCCAATGTTATACCGGTAAAATAGCGCTTACCTCTCCTCAGGTAACCTCATCAGCTGACCACCCCTACCCCTTCAGTCCCTGTTTAGTGCAAGCAGTTCATTTGGACGCAGGCCTACGCCCCATTAGCTGCTGTCTCTCTCCTTCTTTATGGCAAAACTGACAAGAAAGACATTTTAATCACTGTTGTTCCGAAGTTTCAGACTTGTTCATTACATCTATACTTGTTCTAGATGTAATGATGACAGAAGCTTCGGTAAGTTTTACATGCAGGGCAGGTTAGCTCCGAGTCGGGCTCTTGTAAATCACATAATAATGTAGATGCGCTGTCTCGCTTCACGCACATGCTTGTCACCCTCTTTCTCGTTCTCTCTCACTCTCTGTGTCTCTCTTTCTCTCTCTCACACTTCCACCCTCCTTGTCTCTCCCTATGTCTCTTCTCCCCGTCCCACTTCTCCCTCCCCCACATTCTCTCTCTCTCTCTTTTCTTTCCGCGTGGACACGGCAGCCCGAGGGGGTGTGTAAGTAAATCAATACATGATGAAGTGTATTTTATACTAGTGAATCACAAACTGCGCTTTTGACTGTGGCGTTCTCGTCGTACTTTTTCTGAAGTATCAATCGGATTTTCACAGTACATAATGATATACATATTGATATTATAATATCAAGCTTTCTCCCTCGTCCCCAGACGCGCAGTTTTCTTGCTCATACTTTTTATTTCTCGACTAAGCATTTCTTAGACTATGAGTTAGAACTTGCATGTTAGGCCAGGTGGCTAGAATGTTTACAGTTACCACGTCAAATGCGCAATACTGTGTCTGCCTGTGACAAAACTAGTTATGTGCACATGTTATTGCCGTGTCATGGAGAACGGCCGTTTACGACAAAAAGAGTTCTCAAAGGCAGAGCAGTAAGACTTATTTAAAAACAAACAAAAATAAAATAAACAAATAGGAACAGGCCAGATGAAGCAGGTCCATAATAACCACCCAGAACTGAAACCAATATTCAAACCGATTTATCCCGGGCAGGGCCGAGGACCTCAGCTAGTTTTGTATAAGTGAATTAATTCATGTTGAAAGTTTTCCCTAGTTTGTCGTTTAAATCTCTGGAGAGAAACTAAAATGTTTTTCTTAACGAGTGACGGAAGCATTGATTGCATGTTTGGGACATGACCTATCTTGCGTGCGTGCGAACTAGGTATTAGTCGCTGCTCATAGTTCCACAACACACAGACAGCCGACTTCTTCACAATCCCAGATTCAGATGTGTCGTTGATTTCATTGGCCATTTCCGCCATTGGTGGGTGGGAATCCACCCCCCACGGTAACAGTTTGTGATGTGATATTCAATCATTAAAATAATCGCAGTTGGACTCACATGTGGGTGGGCAATCCAGTGTAGGCTTATGCAATAAATTTTAATGCATTCTTTGTAAGTCAGTGGGTGGGGTGCACCTATGTGTACCGGAGAAGGTGAGGATCAAGCGATGCATTTAGTACTGAGTGCCAGCTTTTCTATTCTCCCCCACTGCCACCCCCTTCCCTCACCTCTCGTAGTCACGGATCAGGCTGACAGTGAAATCCGCGACGCAAGTAAAATGAAGGACGAGGCCGACGTTTGAATTTGCTTACGTTTAAGACTCACGTTAGGCGCTCCAGTTCGTTGCCAGGAAAGAAGGAGGCGAAAAGAAAATGAACATAACCTTAACAGATGACAAATGGGGCAACTTCAGTCTTTTCCTTGTAGCTCATTACCCGTTTGTCTGTAGACTATTTGTGTGCACATCCTTACGTTCTGCAGTTTGCCTCCAGCGAATGGAACACACCACGATAGGCAAGGGGGCGTGGAGGTGGGTAGTGTAGTGGAGAACATTATCACATGGGTAAAGTAGCTGTGTATGGCCTGTCATAGAGTAGGTTACAAATTGGCAGTTATGTCCCGCTTCTGTGACGCTTGTGTTCAGTTGGGGATACCTGGACCCCGAGTATTACAGCCTGTAATTGCTACCTTGTCCCTTTCAAAGACGGCCAGGTCAAGCGGGCAGAAATAAGACAGTGCGTTGCCCTGGTACAGTAGAAGAAAGGAAGTGTGATGTACTTAAAAGAGGGGTGAAGGCTGGCGTCAAGGTATATAATATGGTTTTGTTACTTCACTTTAATATGGAGTGTTACTTCACTTTAATATGGAGACTGCGTCATGCAATAGTTGGGTTTCATAAGGTGAACGAAACTAGCAAAGCTGAAGGTATATTCACCGAAGAAAGAGGCCACTCTTTATCTCTTTTTTCCTTCGCCAACAATAGATACACAGCCACACACGCGCATTACATGATACTGTTTGTTGGAACAGGAAATATGATATACCCTGTATACTGAAAACATTGTACTTTGATTCAACTACATCACTCTAGCAATTCAACATTATAAAAGAAAGAAAAATTGTGCTGGAAGGGGAAGCATGATAAAAGTACAAACAATTACACAAGGAAATAAAGTGTCTGTAGTTAAAGTTTTCGAATAACTATGGTAACCAAATATTTTAAATCTTTTACAGAACTTGAATGAACATTAAAATTAAGGTGCTGTAGGTGCAGTCGTCTAGATGGAGTTAATCACAGCCCAAAAGAACCCGCGACAATACAGCAACATCCAGGAAGACACGATGTATAACATTCAAAACCAAACATTTCAAAGTCACAAACTGATTACGGTCCAATGGTAATGGCTGTCATGTAGAGACATCTTTCAGGCCGATTTAAAATGAAAGACCCACTTTTCATAGCATATCGCATACCAGTGGCAAAATGAGTCCGGAAAAGTGAGATTTGATCGCAGTCAGCGTCGGATCTCCGGATGGCACAGGTTGCTTGTAATGAATAATAGACTGGATATGTCTTCACAGTTCAAGTTACATGCGGATCGGTTTATTACATGTATACAATGGAAACGAAGCCTTCATCACGTTCATAGACTACAGCAAAGCGTTCGACAGCGTTAGGCACCATCACCTGTTCGATATAATGATTAAGATGGGATTCCCGAAACACCTTGTGACCCTCATCGCTGCACTATACCACGAACAAAAGGCAACGATTAGATGGAACAATGAGAACTGTCCATATTTCAACATCGGGAAAGGAGTCAGACAGGGTTGCATACTTTCACCTCATCTTTTCAATATTTATACTGAGCAGATCATGAGAAACGCAGACATAGAAGATATGGGAATAAAGATCGGAGGCCGAAACATCACAAACCTTCGCTACGCTGATGGCACAGCTCTTATGTCAGATAACATCACCAGCATGAAAAGAGTGTTGCACAGAGTGGATGAAGCGGGCAAGACAGCAGGCCTACACCTAAATGCTAAGAAAATGAAAGCCATGCATACTGGAACAGGGCACCATGAACACCAGGAGATACTAGTAAACAAAACAGCACTAGAAAAAGTGACTGATTTCAAATACCTAGGATCACATAAATCGCAAGATGGAAGCTGCTCAAAGGTCATAAAAACAAGGATAGGAATGGCAAAACACAAAATGGTTCAACTAAACAACATTTGGAAGGATAGAGGCACACCAACGGACCTCAAAGAGAACATAGTTAAGTGCTTGATCTGGCCAGTCCTACTATATGGTTGTGAAGCCTGGACACTCAAAAGGCAGACATAACAAGATTGGAGGCAGCTGAAATGTGGCTTTACAGAAGGCTACTCAGAATAAGTTGGACAGAAAGGAGAACAAATACAAGCATCTTAGAACAGCTTGGCACCACCAGAAGAATAACACCTGAAATAAATAAAAGAAGACTTGCATACATCGGCCACGCGGCCCGAAACAAAAGCACGGCCCTTATGATATCAATCCTTCAAGGAAAGACAGAAACAAAGAGAAAACAAGGAAGACCACCCATTACATATCACGATAACATCAAGAAAGTCAGCCAGCTGGAAATAAGTGAACTAACTAGGAAAGCTAAGGACAGGATTGGGTGGAGGAGATTTTGTCGTGACATCCACTGTAGCAGCTAACATTGATGACGATGAAGCCGACAGGTGACAGGTGAGGTGACACATAGGTTTATAAGTGGAAAGATTGAAACAAACAAAATAACAGCTACAACCAAGCGAATGGTACAAAAATCTCACCAGTATTATCTAGTGTGGAATCAGCGGCCTGCGTTTGTCGAAGTATTAGTGTTTTAATGTGGCAGACATGGATGAATTTGATACTGTTCAGTGATTGAGGTTTGATAAGTGAATGGTAATGTTATAAGCTATTGCTGTATCTGGACAAAATCTGGGGAGAGGAGGCGAAATTACAGCAGTCACTTGTTTGTTACATCAACCTGTTCACATAAGTAGGCATTTGTAACTTTCAAATAGTGTATTTTCCCAGATGGAGCAGAACAAGGCAAGTAATGTGTCAGCATGCTCAAACACTACATAATAGACATTCTGATCTTCAGCTGATTAGAGAAATGCCCCAGTGAACCAGTTTTGAAGTTTGTTCTGTTGCCGTTGAAATGATCTTGATGTTGTTTACAGCACAACAAACATGTCAGTTGTCATTACAACGCATTCACGATGCCATGTAGATGTGTTGTGTTTGTTATCCTGACGAACACATAGACCCAGCCATGTTTTCTTTCATAGCTTGGTGTACATACATGGGAGTGCTGTATTCATGCCAAAAGTGTGCTTCAATTTATACGATAAATAAGAGTATAGATCCCCTCCCAGTCGTGTGGCCGTCACTCTGGTAGCGTGAGAGGGGGAAACAGTCTAGTGGCGTGTGACATAGCCTCGGGGAGGGTTAAAAAGGACTCTATGGCGCAGTGACTCCCCCGTTCACAGCGGCATCATGTTTTTTACGCCAGGATTTTGCTTATATAGCATGTGGCACAGACATACTTTTGTGCGTCCTTATAAATTCGCAAAGATGAATTGGGGTCAACGACCATCCACCTTTTTTTTACCCATTATACGGTTTCGCTTGAGATGCATTTTCGTAAAGGCATGCCGCAAACATGAATGGGAACACACGGGCATTTTTTCGTGTGTGTTAATGTATGTTCTGTTTCTGTTTTGCTTTCTATCACTTGCGTACAAGATCATTGTTTAGATTTCAGTCGATAACAGCGGTTTCTGGGTTAGAAAATATCTGACGTTTAAATGTGTGATAAATTCATTACTGTAACTTTCCGCAGAATGCACAGAATAGCAGACAGTTTTGGCGAATATTTCAGTAATGAGTTATGGGTTGTACTGGTCATTGAGAACTATCACGATGAAAACAAGAAGGGTGATGTGATGTAAAGCGAGTCCAAATGTGACAGTAACGTTCTGCTGTGCTACGGTGAAAGACCGTACACGCCAGTGTAGATCAACTTCACTTTATACCAATCATTTTACAAGTTAAAAAGTGCTGTATCTTTTCATCTTTTATGACTAATAGTTTCCTTTGATCATCACGAAATGGAAATTAAACACTTAATAAAATGGAGCACAATGCTAAATGTGTGGGTTTTTTTTTTTTGGTCTCCTATAAAATTTTGTCTTCGTCATTTTTGCTTTCCCCCCCCCCCCCCCCCCCTTTTTTTTTTTAGCCAGCCTAGGCTACAACGCTTGATCTTCACAAAGTCACAGGACTACTGTTTTTGGTGTAGTTCCAAGTCTCTCACACAGTTTCTCTTCACTCGACTCGTACCCGCCTACAAACACACTTCTCAAGTTTCAGATTTGACTGATATATTAATGTAGATTTGTCGTACAACAAAAGAAGTTTATTGATTTTGCCACGTCAATTTCCACACGGTTTAGGAAATTCAGGACAGATCAAAAACAGATGGCGCGGAACCGAAAATGTACCGAACTTGTCATTAAATTCACCACCAACTCGCAGTCTCCACTGGTGACAGCTCACAAGTAATTGTTGTTATGTGAACACGATTTTATTTGATGTTGCTAAACCCTGAAAGACAATTTATCAAGATTTTCTTTCACTATTCAGAAGTATCGTGTGACGACAAATGCGGCCTAAAGTATCCATGCTCTTATCCCAGACACAGAAGTTCACATGTGAGCAAATACTAATACCCTCAGTACAGCCCTTAATCTTCAGTTTTACCGACAGTCAGTGACAGTCAGTTACTTCTTTCTTCCTTCTGTCGGGTCTCCTGCTTGTCTCTCGTTATATACACATATAATGTATGTTACAAATCTGGTACTGGGTGGTAGTGCCCTCTAGCTGTTATGAAGAGGGTCTTCTCAATGATGGAATTATGACTGCATTTTAAATCGAGAGGTATTTACTATTTACTCTTTCGTACCATGCCACACACTAAGAACAATCTGAATAAGTTTCATAAACAGACCTGCAGGGCCACAAATTTAATTACATTAAATTTCCTAACAATTTTGTCTAGATCTATTACATACTAAAAGACAATATCAGCAGCATCAAATGAAAATTCAATAATATGTCACGAGAAGTCTTCTCTAGATTCCTATAAGGTTATGATCATTCTGACTCACTAACAATTTAAGTACTAGTTATATATCTCTCAGATATAGTCTGCCTACTATCTATCAAGCAATATACTAATGTCTCTGGCGACGATGTCCTCTCAGCTATTTGTGCCTACCGCTTATAATGGATCAAGCTCGTCAATATAAACTGACGTAGTTAAGTCTATTGGATCTACTCTAGGATGGGCTGGCAATCCCCAGCCTCATCCAGACAAATCAATCCCAATTCACAGATGTGTATGCCAAACATTCATACTAGTGGCAAGTCAATATAAATCTTTGTCTTGCATTCTTGGGTAGCACTCCTAGCATATGCGGCAATCCTGTCCTACTGGATAAATTATGTTCAGTTCCTCGTTCATTGTTGAATCATCAAAGGACAAACACTTACACTTGGTCCCTGGTTTTACCAGGGAACAGTAGACAATAGCAGTGGGCATATCTCATTCAAGCATATGGCTTCATCTCAATGTCTATAGTGGACTAGACATGAATCAACAGTCTTATGATTCTTCAGGCAGAATCGTGCCGACGCCTGCACAGATTGGAATTTTCTGTATGGAGTAATGGACATAGGTATGGCTACGCTTTTATACTGTGCAGCCACCTGCAAATTACCGTCCAAATCCCTAGATTTGATTGGTGCATCCATGCGAGCTCACCTCGCAGTATTAATATATTCTACGTGGGAGTTGGTCACGGCCTTGTACTAAAAACAGACAAGGTCAAATTAAAATGTCAAAACAATTACTGAAATCTTTAAACCCTCGTGCTTTCTACATTTTATGTACGAATTTCTGAACGCGACTAAGCGTCTTAAACTATCTATCCTTATTCACCCCTTCTCTTCCCTTCTAAGTGTTCATCAAAATCACGGGGTCGAGAATTGCACTGTCACTCCTAACTTATCCATTTATTCTATCTCGCCCCACTTTCTTTCCATCTCTAAGAAAAAGTGTTTCAAAAACAAACTGTTCACGAGAACAGTTCAAGGACAAAATTACGCTGGTTATAATCAACGAGACCGTGAAAAATCAACTCCTTACAAGTCGTGACCCAGCACGGCATTTATATTACTTAAACCCTGACAATGTATACCTGCTCATTGTATTGTTGGCCTCTTCCCCCTTCTTCCCTAAAGAACTTGGCTTCCCCAGAGACGATTCCTCCATGCATCCATCCATCCATCCGTCCATGCATCCATCCGCTCGTCCGTCCATCCACCCATCCGTCTGTCCATCCATCCATCCATCCAACCATCCATCCGTCCGTCCGTCCATCCATCCATCCATCCGTCCACCCATCAATCCATCCATCCATCCATCCATCCATCCATCCATCCATCCATCCATCCAATTCTCTCAAGTGACAATGACAACTGGATGCTCCATGTTTAATTATGTCCAAAGAAAGCCATACTAGGGATATAAAAGGATTGTCTTTTAATGCGGACGGACCACCATCCCATGGTTTATTAGCTGTAATAACATTTCCCGCTCGGAGCCCCCGTGTGAAGATCGTGAGAGAATGGAACGGATTTAAACATGGGATTACTCAAAAAGCAACGTTGCTTACTCCAGATAAATGCTCCAAACGGCTGCAGACCTTGAGATGTTGGCATGACCAACAAGGTACCTTGTGGGCACATAAAGGTCGTGTTTTGTACAGTGCATCCCGGCGTTGCCTGGATAGTTGTTGGTCTTTATGGATCATTTATTGTGAATGAAGCCATCGAGGGCAGTAATGGTGAAGCGATTGACATAGGTCGTGGCATGTCCACGTCGGTGTCGTTTTCCCACAGGTAACATGAACAGGTGTACTAATGTTGATCAGTTCTGTGAAGTGTCTTTAATTTTTTGCTTTGAAAATAATGAAAAAGGGTCAATGATGTGGGAATGAAGTCACCGGTGTGAACTTTTGTACGTATGTGAAGGGTTTGTGTGTGTCTCTCTCTCTCTCTCTCTCTCTCTCTCTCTGTAACAGCTGAGGTTGTTCTAGCACGTTATAGTAGGGGGGAGTTAGTTGATCTAACTACAACCCTTTAGAAAACGAAACTATTACAGCTGTAAAATAAATAAACACGAGATCCGACGATAGATTAAATAATACTAAAGTTTAATAACTGTATAGTGAACAATAAATTACTAGGAAGACACCAGCGAAACTAAATATCTACGCCACACAAAAGGAAACTCACTTACTCACCCCCAACCACTCACACAGGTCTATATATATAAACATTCCTACAGAAAGTTCCCGAAATAAACGTTACCTTTGCCCTCGCACAAACTAACCAATCACGCATCAATACGTCATCAGGTTACATCACTCAAGGCCAAATCTGGCGTAAACATTCGTTTCCACAACGTTATCGAATATTCGGGAACATACTAATATTTACTGAACGAGTCAAAACACCTGACAACAAGCGAGCGAGGAAAAAAACTACTCACTAGAAAAGAAGGTCAGGTCACGGAGTACAGTACACTCTGGCGGTTATCAACAATAAAATGAAAGAAGTAGTGGACACATGCTCAGCCACCAGCACAACAACAAAACCGGGGGAGGGCAAGGGGTAGCCCGCAGATGCTACACTCTCTCTCGCACACACAGACAGGGGAGGGGGGATAGAGGAGAGGAGAGAGAGAAAGAGAGTAGAACGACAACGCTATTAATTCCCGAGTTCCTAATACTCAGAGACCTTGTCAGACACTCTGAGGTCTCGACCACCTGGAGATTATCCTACAAATCCTCTTAACCCAAACTGCCGCAATCAAAATAAAATTATGTTGTGAGCAGTGAAAGGCGCTTTGTCCACACATTACTTGAACTTACCTCACCCAATACAACTGTATTACTTGAGAACAGCACTGCGGAGAGTACGCTGTGGAACCGCTGCACAGTGCACACATTACCTCAGAAGCGGATTACTATTGCGGCGTCCAGCACTAATGCGTTATTACCGTTATGTACCGCGGTCGGCAATTTGTCCTGTAAGACGGCAGTATGTCTAAATCAGACATTGGCAACCGACGGCCTGCCAGCTAATTCGGCCGGTCCCCGAAGTGGATTGAAATTTACTTTAAACAGCGGTCACTGAGAAAGGAAAAAAAAGCACCAAGACAATGTATCTTTTTAAAATCATCATTATAAACATTCTGCAAACTCTGGGTAATTTGTCCATGTTGCATAATTCACACGTAAAATTCGCAACAAACACTTCCGAATCCATGCTTTTAGAACAGGGACACGCTATTATGATCTATGTTTAGTACCGTGGCGCAGTTTCCCTCACCATTCATTCGTTGAAGGAAGGAAATTGTGGAATAACGAAAACATGGATCGCCTGTAAACTTTAGCGAAAAAGGGTAAACAAACTCCAGAGTTGGCGCGGAATCCGAGTCGATATTGATTCTGTCATTGTATATTTTTTGTCTGTGGAAGGAACTTTACTTTCTGTCCGAGATCTAGATCATTACAAGTAATAAAGATATTTCTCCCCGGCAGGGCCGGGTAACTCAGCTAGTCTTTTTAAAATCATCATTCAAATACATAACATGCCATGTCTAGAATGGCTTTAATTTGAAGTGTTTCCGCTGTCTGCATCGTCAGTTTTCAGATCTGGCCCTTTTGTATGAAAGGCTGTCCATGCTTTGTGTGTTGCGTTACTACACACACAAAAAAAAACAAAAAAGGACGAAGGCTACTTGGCTTGTCATAGGTTTTGTCAGTCCGCGTGGTACCGTCACATACTGGCCTTCCTGA
Organism: Onchidella celtica; assembly: GCA_963931925.1. NCBI lineage: Eukaryota > Metazoa > Mollusca > Gastropoda > Systellommatophora > Onchidiidae > Onchidella > Onchidella celtica. The sequence continues at coordinate 7,110,257 of OZ007569.1, read as the reverse complement.
TGCCTTTCTTCTCGGTTTTTATTTTTCATTTTCTTATTTGCCCCTACCAGAACGGTGCTACATGCACGGCAGGGACTAGGAACCAGAATGAACACTTGGACCGGCTGATTAATGTCTCTAAAGCAAAGTTATTCATCTGAAAGTTTTGTAATGCAAAATTAAAGCGGCCGCCCAGTTTGTGGCGCTATTAAACCGGTCTTCTTTCTCCGTGCCTGACAGATGTTAGCAATTATCATGATAATTAAAATTTGGGGGGGGGGGGTGGGGTCAGAATTCAGCAGGAAAACGGTTTCATTATCACATTCTCTAATGCTGTTGTTCGATGTTATTCTTTAAGCGCGATGCAGGGGAAGGAGGCGGTGGACAAAAGCCGTGGTTATATTTTAACTCATTCACTACGGAAAGCCGAATATTCGGCTGAGTATACACCGATTTTCAAATACTGATTTCTAAGCCAACCTCTCCAAATTATACTGAATCCCGTCCTGGTTCATTAATTTTCTTTAATAAACGTAAATAAGTCGAAGGGCACAAGCCCAGAAGACTGCTGGATCGGAAAAGTAAAGTAAAGTAATAAACTTAAATGTAATGTATTGTGTCTTGTGTTTATACTGGGTGAAAGAAAAAACAGCTTTGAACTACGTTTAGATTTCAAACTGGATAGTGTTAGGAGTTCCCGTCACACCCACAAAAGTCGGCATAAGGAATGAGTTAAAGTGTGCGGGTGGATTTTGTTTGTTTTTTTGTTTCTTGAGCGAGTTTTCGAGATTTACGGCTGAAGTTGTCTAAAGACATGCATACAGAGGTGGGGTCTGACCGCGCCGGTTCTAGGGTACCCTGAAGCCGTTTGCGCCAGTATCAGTCACAGATTGTATCTGATCCAGTTCCACTTGGTGGATTAAATCCTTGTTGACCCTGCTATTATCCAGCCTCGGCCCCACTTAGGAAAGTGCTGGTGTATGTTAGTGACGCCAGGAAACCCGCCAAGACTCCGCATGAGTGCGTCAACGCGAGCACCGAGACTGGCATCGGGCCAGGTGTGTGGGCGTTTTCATGCAGAATGGAACTTGAAACCAGAATCTATTTAATAATTGTTTTTTTGTTTGTTTCAATTTCATGACACTAGTATGCCAGAAAGGTGTTTTTTTATTCTCCTATTATCGTACCCTTACGTCGTTCACAGCGGTCGACATAATGATAATACTTTGCCAAGCTTCAGCAACTATTCAGATCGATTGTTAATAAATTTATTTAGAAAAGGAAAATTCAACTCCTACAAACCAGAACCCAAGCCGGTTTTTTTTCCCCCGTTTTCGGTAGGTCGATTGTTTCTTCTGGCTGTTAGATTGGCTTTCAGCGCAGTACTAACTGGCAGTTTTTCTAATTTCACATTTGTGAGTCTGCATTTGACATGCATCTTTTTTTTTTCTAATGAACATGCTGAATGTTCAGTTACTCCAATGTGGATCAACTCCCTACAAAATCCGGACAGGAAAAACTGAGAGTGTCCGCCTAAAAAAAACATGGCGTGAAAGTGGCGAGACTCAACTTTGAAAATTGTCCTTCCAGAGCATTGTAAGAAGAAAGTTGTTACAGAGACGTACGTCCCCCAAATTTGTTTTTGCGCCAGGGGTACGTATTTAAAAGCCTTTTATGTCTCCAGAGTTACAGAGCTCCTCCCGAAATGCTCCTTGACACCAGCCTTGATTAATTATTCTTTCAGATTTTCATTTTCTTTTCCTCCAGGTTTTTTGTTTAAAAGAGTAGCGACAGGGTTCTGGATTCAATAAGGTTTAGGGTTGAGGACAAGGACGGGGTTAGAGAAAGGTACGCATACGTGCGCGCCCTTAGCGCAAAACTCTTGGGGGTGCCTACGTACTAATAACAACAGCCTTATAAGAATAATTATGTTCCCACCATTTCAGTCATCCGTCGTGGGCTGTGTGCTTGTTTCGGGGTTCTCGAGTAGGTTTTGCACTCGCTCTGATTTATATTATAGAAATGTCGTAGGGCTTTTGTGGCTAGAGGTGAGCAAAGGGTTAGACTGGCCCCGGGAAAGCAACAACGACACGGTGATCAAACATTATCATCAGACGCTGTAATAAGCCCTCACGATCAACGTCACCAGTCACCCTCATCAGTCACTGGCTTAGAGAAATTGCTATGTGAACACATGTTTTTGTGGTAGGAAATATTAATATGTCATTTACCATTCAATTTGATAATGTTGGCTTTTAGACTGCCGTGCTGACCTGGCCTGTCATTCGTTTAATTGTGCAGGGTGAAAGGTTATGAAATCGGGCACTTGTCATTCAGGAAAGGGGGGTGGGGGCATGTGGGATTTTCCATTTTGTATTAACAGAGAAGTTTGGGGGGGGGGGGGGGAGGAGAGGAGGAGAAGATGAATGATCGTGTTTGGTTACACCAGCAAGTAAAGTAGGTGGCTCCTTTACTCTGGGGCAGAACAGTGTGTGGCCTAAATTGACATAGATACGGTTCTAGTAAACATAGCTTGTCAGGCTAATCAAAGAGAGGGAGACCTGACCTTGTTGGTAACTGAACACCTGTGTGCAGGTAAATGGCTTTTGCCTGTTAGCGGCTGCAGTTTGATCTAGATCAGTTGGCGACGTGATAATGCACTCGTTGTAATGTACTCGCTATATAGTGTGACGTAACGGTGGCTGTATTTAGTAGTGCATCCAGAATAAGTGTTAAATAGTTTTAGTAGCTAACATCCACAAGACTATCCAGCGAAGTGTCCGAATGTACTTTCCAGCTATCCTGCCTCCCTCACCCCACCCGCAGTGTATTCATCTTACGGTAGCTCTTTCCTTGCAATGCAACCATTTAAAAAAAAGGGAATTCGTTGAACACTGTGACCTATGTCTGTAATTCACTCTCTGCCAGACGACAATGGGAAATAAAAATAACATTAAAATGAAACTTTGAAGATCCTTCATTTTTTTGTGGATGATTTTTCTGCGGCGGCATCCTGTGTGTGTGTGTGTGGGGGGGGGGTGTCAACAGTAAGGAGTGTACTACATTTGATGATGAGAAGTACAGAAGGCCGTGCTGTAAATACTTAAAGTTCCTCTCATAGGTGTGCAGTAAATTGAAATCAAAGGTTGTTCAGAGTGGTATGCTCAGAAATCAGATTCATCATTTTCATCGGAGGTAAAAGAAACAACAAAACTTCAGCGGGGACCATGTTTTTGGCCCTGGGGCTGTATTTTAAATGTGTCCACTCCAGCGGTCAGAAAGCTCGGGATCAGCTGAGGCGGGCCAGCAAAATTTCCCTCTGGTCTGAATTATGTAAATTAAACTGAGATGGACTTTGACACGGTTCAGCCGGCTGTAAAATTACAGGTGAATATGTTCAGGTGAGTCGGTGAATAGACACGGGAAGAATCGCTGGGACGCTGCGAAGAAAAAGTGTCGCCTTTAATAAAACGATTCATTGAAGTCTTGTGCCACGCTCCGTCCTTTGTTGCAAATTGTGTTACAGTGGGGACTCTGGTTTGAAGAGGGTTATATTATTATAACCCCCGTTCACATTATTCCGATGTGTTCGCACTTGGAGTGCTAGGATGAAAACGAGCTTGGACCTTATGTGTGTTCAAATCTTGTATTTATGATCTCCTCACTTTCCCTCAGTATCCTTTGGACGTAGTTTTTATGAAACCTAACTAAGGAGAGAACATATATATATCCCTTTTCACCTTTCTCACTTAAAAGAGACAAAAATGAAACGGTCTGCTATGACCGGATCAGTTTCAAGCAAACACCTGTTGGAGGGATATCAGACCAATGAGCGAGATGGCCTATTGATTATTTGATGAAATTTATGACATGCATCGAAGGTTTGTTTTGTTTGCTTGCCATAACTGAATCGTGCACTTGAGAGCAAGGTGTCGCTTGTATCAGCACATGCTGACTGGAATCTTGCCAAAGCTGACACTGCATGAATCATGTTCAGTTTTTCCCTCCACCACCTTGCCCTCTTCCCGCGTCCTCTGGGCTTTGACTGTCATTTTCAGTTCATCCTCTCCCAAGCCCGTTAGTTAGGGTTTTTAAATTTGAATCGGTAACATCTTGAACGTGTTCGCCGAGCACTGGGTGACTTGTCATGAGAAGACATCATTAGAGCTATGTTTGCTTTGTTTTGTGTTTATGTATTCAAGTATGTGTATGTTGGGGAATGACCGTGAAGTCTGGCGTCATATTAGAGTCTGCGCTTGTCCGCGACAAGTGCGATGGCCGCTGTCATCTTTCCATGTGATACTGTACTAGGGTCAATCTGTTTGTTATAGATAAACGAGGGTGTGCGTGTATTTTGGTGTCAGTGCTAACGTCCGTGGTCTGGTTACTTGTAAGTGGCCACACGGGCAGAGGCTATAATAAGATGAATTTGGGTCGAGATATCAAAAATGGGATTATTCCATTTTTTGGGTAGTTTGACATCTTATCTAAGCAATAGAATAGTTTTCTTGACTTAATTCTACTCATAAATGTGTTAAAAGGATGTTATTGTGAGGTCAGGTCGAAGCAAGGATCAACAAAGTGATGAAAAAACAATTGGGGCATACCTGGGTCACTGGGGCAGCTGATAAAAATGTAGGTTTTAAAGATAGAAAGCTCAAATTTTGGAGGAAATGTAGATTAAATGTGTGTGTATGCACAAAGTGACCAAAGGATATTTTGATTCATCAATTATTAATGTCAGGGTAAATAAAAACTTTCAACCTCAGGTTATGAATCGGTTAATTATTTGAATCAAAATAAAAGGCAAAAAGTCAAGACAGTAACTTCACAACTATAAGAGATATCAGAATTCTCTTCGGTCATTTTGTAGATATTGTATCTATTGAACACACATGCCAAATTTCAGCAAAAAAACGCTTAAAACTAATCTATATGTGTTCCAGGTTTTGGTGCGAATTCAATATGGCTGTCAGAAATTGCATAATAGAGGCACATTATTTTTTGGGTAAAGATCAGAATATAACACAAGACAGTAAATGAATGAAAATGACATTGGAGTGTGGGCTCTGTACAACATATAATGTGGAAAAATAGCCCAATGTGGCCCCATAATTGCCCCTTCCCTTTTTTAAACACCCCCTTTTCTTTCAAACAACAACATTATTTAGTGGTGGCAATAGGATTATTTTTCGTTAAAATCATTGAATAAGCTCAGGAAAGGGATGCATTAGAAATGACTGATGTCGGTTTCTACGACTCTATTGACAAATATCAACAAGCAAGCTGTACGTGAAAGCATAAAGGGACCTTCTTGATTAGAGGCCTTTAATGACGGCGAAAGATTAACCATTGACATTCTTGCCAGTGTGATGTGTGTAACCTTGAATGAGTAATGGGTCGCCAAACACGCTCATTGAAACCTGGCCAAAGCTGACGTAAACTGACAGTGTTTTCATGTGTGTCTTCAGCACCAACAAAGTCTTGTCATCACGAGGCGGGCGAATCCGGTCAGGTTACGAACTTTGTCGAGAGTTATGTTTGCTTGTCAGTTATTGCCACGGTCTCCCAAACTGGCCTGGTGGTGCTGGACAAATATTTGTCTTTGCTGAAATGTCTTTTCAATGGGCCGGCTTAGACTGGACGGTATGTCTGGTGATAGCAGAGAGTCGCGTTACCCGCCCCGCTGTCAGGTATGAGGTGATGTCACCATGAATTGGGGACAGTGTTATGTCGTCTCTGGAACGAAAGTTACAATAGGCTAACGACGCCAGTGCGTAAAACTAATGCATTGTTTATGAATACTCCTTTTTTTCAGTTTTTTGTTGTTGTTGCGAAAACACCGGTTCAATAACGTATTTACTTAAGTTAACACAGTGATTACGAAGACGGCCACAGCTCACTAAAACCTTGTCATTAGACTTCGTTTTAAGCAATATTTGAACATTATAGACTTTCCAATGCAGGTTAGTCGGGCAGCTGTTGTTCCGAGTACGCCAGGAAAGGTCACTGTCATCATTTCTAGTGGACAGATAGTTATGTAAATATACAGACAGAATAAACAGAATGATAGATGATAGGATCCAACTAAGCGGGGATTTGTGGGCTGGGGGGGGGGGGGGTGGGTAGGGAGATCGAGACAGACAGTGAAACCTGGAATGGCCGTGGAGACCATCTGACACTCACTCGGTATTGATTACTTTACTTACTCTGTAGACTCCGAAAATATTCCAACAGTGCCCAAAATGAAGTATAAGGTTGTTATTCGACACAGTTGTATCAGGTGATAATGTTGTTGCAGACAGAGGGTAACCAAACTGGCCAGGCTTTTAATCTTACGGACATAATTATATAATTATTAATTGCAGGATAAGCTCTGTAACTGTACTGTAGACTCTAGAAACATCCCAACAGTGCCCCAAAAAACCCAACAAATTATAAGGTCGTTATTCGACACAGTTGTATCAGATGATCATGTTGTTGCAGGCAGAGGGTAACCAAACTGGCCAGGCTTTTCATCTCACGGACATGTACAATTATTAATTGCAGTATAAGCTCTGTAACTGTATTGCAGAGTTTGTTGAATTCCGCGCGCACGGCGATGGTTGAATATTTCACTCATCTGTTCGAGTGGCAAGGATCGGCAAAAAGTCTGTGCTAATGCTTGGGCTTAACCCTCTAGTGCCCAGTATTCCATATCTGAAAAACTACACCAGAACCAAATGTTCTGTAATTGAAATATTTCTGAATTTATGAACAAAATAAATGATTTTCTGTGATGAATGTTTATATTTCTGAATTCATTTGACCATTTTAAATTGGTTTCCTAAGATTCAGAATTCTCTGTCTCTCTCCCTCTCTCTCTTCCCCCCCCCCCCTCTCTCTCTCTCTCTCCCCCCCCCCTCTCTCTCTCTCTCTCTCTCTCTCTCTCTATTGTGTTGGCTAAGGGAATAAATGTCTGGGCATTAGAGGGTTAAGAATACTTACAAGATAATGGGCTTTCACTACACCATTCTTGGCCCGCTGTTCAAAATACTAGTTGTAAGGTGGCGTTTCTGTTGCTTTCTTTCATTTCAGTCGACCTATTTTGAAATGGGTCTGTATTGTGTCAATATAGACACGGTTTTGTCATTTTAATGGTTGGATATATGGCTGTAAAATTATATAGCGTCGTATTTTAACAACTTGGCCTCATATGGTATCGCCGTTATTGAACTGACGAGTCGTAAGTCTGAATATGGCATAACATTAATCATTTAACGATCATCCAAGAGCAACAGAATAATACACATGAAAACAAACAGGGAAAGATACAGAAGATCATTCTTGCCTTCAGCAATTCGCCTCAGCAAGTCATCTTACAGATAGATGTGTGCCACATTTCATTAAGGTTCTTTCCATATCACGGCATGTATGTCTGTTATTGACTTATTGAGTTTGTTTATTTATAATGATACGTGAGATATATGTACCACGTGTATGCTGTTAAACACTCTGTGAAAACGAATTTCCCATATGGGATAATAACGTGATTCTTATCTTATCTTAATATACTAATGTAATAGCCCGTGTACTTTTCATTTTGAAATTCGTTGACTCTGAGGGGGAAGATAAATCAGGCTAGCCACTGTCATTCTGGTTTTCCTGTGTTGTTGTTGTTGTTGTTGTTTAAATCTCAGGCATTCAGGTGAAAGTCCCAATATCTAGTTGTAAGTTTTTTTTCTTCTTTTATGAGTACGTCTGTAAACAACCATTTTCTTCATCCGGTAGGTATAACTCGTGTTCATGGGGTATTTCCTGATTAGCTGCCCTTCATTTCCACCCAGACATCCCTGCCCAACTGAAGGATAAAATCCGTTTCTAGCTTTAATTATATACTTCCGCCTGCACTTTAATCAAAGTCCTTCAACTCCGCGATGTCAGACTTTGAAGTGATTATCCCTCTTCCTCTCTCTTCCACAGTTGCAGAAAGTATAGGAGTGTGTTTCTTTATTTTTATTTTGGTCTCTTTTCTGCTCTCTCTCTCTCTCTCCTTTTTTCCGAGTCTGTCTTTCTCTCACACGTTCTGTCTCCCCCTCTCTGTCGCTCCCACTTTAAATCTCTCTTACTCTGTGCCCGTTTCTGTTTCTGTCTGTCTGTCTGTCTCCCTGTGTGTGTGTGTGTGTCTGTCTGTCACTCGCCCTCGCTCAATTCTCTCTCCTCTGTGTGTGTGTGTGTGTGTGTGTGAATGTGCCCATCTCTCCTTGCAAACCGTATATGGTAAGCTATGCATTCGCGCATCCTCATGCGCTCTTTTCCTTGCTTTCAATACGGTCGGGACAGATGATGACATTCACACACTCATTCCCCACTCCGCTTTCCTCCTCTCTCACGGGGATTGCACTCGTACACTGACATTGTTTTTCCTTATTTGAGATACCTTAGAGAACGTTTGGAAATTCCCTTTCTCTCACCCCCCCCCCTTCCCTTCCAGAAGCATTTTTCGTGGCTGCCAGTAAATCAGTGAACTGTTAGACAGATGATCAGCATTGTTGAAGTTTGTGGAGCAGGTAAGAACCTAAAGAAAGGCCATCTGGCAGGTAACCTGAGGAAAGAAATGGCACGTGATGAGTGGAGTCATGTGAAGCTTTACGTGAGAAACTCAGGCACGGACCAGGCTGATGTGGACCTGTTTATCAACAACTTTACGTCAGGTTCAACTTATCGGTTCGGTAGTCTAAAACTTAAGTACATGTATACGATATCAGAAATACCATGTGACAGTGAACGAGTACTCATAATAGTTTTGGAAAGTGAATTTGTCTTGAAGAATGGAAAACTTGTCGAGATGTATGGCGATGGTTATTTTACCATCTGGAACTGATTATTGTGGCCAACACTGGTTGAACTGATTTTTATTTGCCTAGTGAATTTTTCAGAAAGGATTTGGGTTACGCATAGGGGAATTTTGGCCAGTGGTCACAGCCATTTTTTGTAAGCGAAATGGTTACAGTGGGATTTTTGGAAAATTTGCTACCAGCTGTCAATTTAAGAAATGGTACAGATACTTGTTTTCACATTGATATTGCATTTTACAAATCGCGAACGCAAAGACTTCTACTGAGCAAAGCAAAATGAGTCTCAGAACACGTCCGTGGAATGCATCGATCATTAGTTCTCTCTCTCTCTCTCTCTCTCTCTCTCTCTGTCTGTCCCTGTCTGTCTGTCTCTCTCTCTCCCTGTCTGCCTGTCTCTCTCTCTCCCTGTCTGCCTGTCTCTCTCTCTCTCTCTCTCTCCCTCTCTTTCTTCCCCACCCACCAAAATGCATTGTTCTTTCGAATATTCTTCAGAGTCAGAGTAATTTGGTAAACCTAAGCCTTTGAAGTTTCTGGTTTCTTGTCGGGTTGATGAGAATAATCATCTCTGCCTTGATCTTATGATCCATCACTTTCTCGGCGCGCGAACTGCGGGAGTACATAACATATTTTACTCACAGGTACTCCGTGTTAAACTTTTGGTTAAGACGTCAAAGATTTCAATCTCAAAGTTGCTGAATCCTTAGAGATGGCACCATCATCTGCCAGGTTTTTCAAAAGCGTGCCAAGAGAATTGCTCAGCCATCTTCATATTATGCAAACCTTTCCCGTTTTTTGGTTGTTGGTTTTTTTTTTTTTTGGTCTAGTCTCCCTTGCACGCCCAAGGTAGATTAATGATCCTCATGTGACCTGGGCTTTGATGTTTGTAAATAAGGCGGAGTTTGATGTATTCAGGGATGTCCTGAGGTGACCTTGAGCTCGGCGGCTGATGCCGTGAAAACCTGGAGACTGTTGCTGGATGAAAGGAATTTGTGATGAGCCTCCAGTGCATACAGGGCTAAACACTTCATCTGCAGCAGGATGACCTGGAAGGGCCTTTGGGGTGTTCTGGGAGAAATTAACGTTCAAAGAGTTCCGCGGAAAGAGAAGGAAATAACTGCGGTGTCTTCTGTTCCGGGTTTTTCCGCTTTTGTCAGAAAGGCCTGGAATGTTGGGTATGGTGTTGTGACATTGGAGCAGCACCTGAGGAGATCAGGGGTCTTGCATAAAGTATGTACGTTGGATCGTGCCATATTTGGATTCTTTCCTTCTCTCCCCCCCCCCCCCCACCCCCGGTACCTTTTTCATCAGCTTGATTTCACCGGTGCCAATGAATAAGAAGCCAGTGATAAGACCTTGATGTTTGAAACCTTTCCGTGAGATTTTACATGGACTACTGTACTGTTTCATCAGAAACATGATTTTTTTTTTTTTTTTGTATAATCAAGAAACTTAATTTGCGGGAAGGGGGGGGGGGGGGAGAGAAGAAAGGTATTTGCCATAGTTGAAATATGCACATGCGCCCTTCAGAAACCTCCAGCTGCCCCTTCCCTCACGTGCAATTATTCTCTTGTGCTGGAGGAAACTCTTCTCTCTCTCTCTCTCTCTTTTCCCACGCACCGTCTTTCCGGGCACAAGTACCCACTGGGATAGCCCCTATGGTGGAGTGACATTGGAGGCAGCATCTGAGTAGATAGGTGAAATTGTGCGCTGACAGAGAACACCAGAGGGCTAAACCATGCTCTGTTTCAGACGTTCATGGAGTCGAGGGGAATGTCAAGGGACTTGAATGTGAATGATGGCGCGGTAGAGTGTAGAGCATGCCTCACCTGTCCTGTGAGTAGTTTTTTACGTGTTTGTAAATCTGCAAACCTGGGACGGGGTGCGTGGTTGGTTTTTTTTTTTCGTGCGAGCTTTAGCAAATTCAGGAGCGGGGCAGCAATACACTCCCAAACACAGGACAGATCCAACACATCCCAGGGATTTTTGGTGACGTTCAGAGTCCTATCAGGCACAGTGCAGAGATTGCAACACCCATGGCAGTGTTCGATAGGACGAGAAATCCCTTAGCCGATGACCTGTGTTTGGGGGTGTGTTGCTGCCCCGCTCCTGAATTTGCTAAAGCTTGTACGGGGAAAAAAATCAGGCGGAAGGTGATAGGTGATGTGGAAAAAGTGTGGTGATGGGAGAGTGTTTGTTTGTAGTTGCTGGCTCTGACATATACACAGCTCGTTTATACACGGCAAATCTTCTTTTTCTTACGTTGTCTCTCTCTTTCTTAGTTCAACATTTTCTCACTCTCCATCCCCAGCCCCTTTCTCGGGTCGTCTTTCAAATGGAATTTCTTTCATGTATTACATGTAGTATTGTTTATTCAGATTTAAGCTTCCCTGTATCTCCCTTCTCTCTTGGGTAAGGATTTTCTCTAGCTCTTTCATTCTGTCCGGCTTTCCAATCAAAAGTTTAGATCATTTGTATTATTATTATTATTATTATTTCTTTATTCACACCCCCAACACAAACTCACGCTGTCGATTCTCTTTCTTTCTGTGTCTGTCTGTCTGTCCCTCCTGTCACTGTCACCTGTAAATTGCCCCACCCCCCTCCTTTCCCTTTTAAGTTTGTTTGGACGCTTGTATGTACTATGCAGCCGTGGTTCCATTCCCTGCTTTTTTGTTTTTCAAAGTTAATTTACAACGCCCATCTTAGATTTTCCAGGATTCGTACAAGGTCTTGAAAACTAATTTTAAGGACTTTTTAAGGACTCACAGTGAACATATTAAGGACTTGTGTGCATGTGACCAAGAAATATGACAACTGTGCAAGTGGTGCGCAGCGCTCATCCAAACGGGATGTTTCTGTATCCAGAGTTCAAACATAGTAAATTCACTCTGATAAGTTCAGACATTTCAAAGTACCAACTATCCAGTGCGCATTTGGAAGGGTAGTATGACGTTTGGAGCACCAACATTTTTAAAACATGATATTTGGAGCACTGCCTAAATCTAGGTCAAATTGCAGTATGACATTCGGCGCACCTATACCGCTGATGGTATTTGGGTTAGGGTTAAGGTTAGGGTTAGTATTAGGCCTATAAAGAAACATTCTATCCCTGTGGTACCCACCGCAAGTTATTGCAAAATATTCGTAGAGTAATCGATAGTCAACAGGTTGATTAAGGATTAATCGATAAAATCACAGCCCAGATGCTAGTGCTCCAGATGTCACGTGCCGGCTTTCTTTGAACTAACTTAGTGCTCCAAATATCACATGGCGGCTTTCTTTGATCTGCGGTAGTGCTCCAAATGTCATACGACCATTCCAGGCGCGCACCGGCCAGTTGGTTGACAGAAATTCAGTACTGTGACGTCATTATTTAACTAGTTAGCCGATTAAAATTCGGTTTGTGCTTGTATAGTTCTGCAGGGCATAGTCAAATCAGAGAGATTGACTGGTTTTAGTGATCTCCCCCTGTTGTACACGCATTGCTGGGATACCAGCCAGTGCTAGGAGGGCACAGTGTTTTATTATTATTATTTTAAATACCAAGGATTTCTGAACACATATTATATGTATACACCTGTTCTTTTCTTATTTAATGCTAAATTTTTGGAGGTTAAAGAGAAATCAAGCAAGCAAACAAAAACAGAACGGTGTTATTTATGTTTCTGTAAGACAAATTTTTTTGAAGGTTAAGACAAAAGAAGGCTGTTTCTCTGTTGTGACGCTGTATCTGTTGGCTGAGAAGTCAATATTGTTAATATATCATATATTTTTTATTTCTTTTGCGCTGCGGTTTTCTTTTCTTGAGAAAATACGGCAGGATTATTCAGTGCAGTTCGAAACGGCCAAGCTATTATGTGAAGGTAATATATTATGAGAGGAACAGTTGCGTGTTTACGGTAAAAACTATCCAGTTTGATATGCCAAAAATAGTGTCAAGGTATACAGGTTTTTGCATCGTTCTTCGTCTTCTGCTGATGTTGCTAATGTGGATCATTTATCAACATATGGAAAGCCAACGCGTCATCTATCATCATTTTCTTTCCTTCCCCATCCATCCTCCTCTTGCTTCCTCGCTCCCCCTACTCCCGACCCTAATATCATTTTAGCATCCTATTTCCCCTCTCTCTCTCTCCGGACCTCCCCTCCTTCTCTCTCTCCCTCCTCCTCCCCCTCCCCCCTCCCCCGTCTTCCCGCTTTTTTTGCGAATTTACGAGCCAGATCTACGGTCATTGTGTTTATGAAAAGGACTGTCCGACTTGTCGAAGGGTGTTTTCTATGGAAAATTATTACAGCTGCTGTACTTTGAAAGTTCTGACTCTCAGCCATCATTGTGTTGATACTGGCCTTCCGTCAACAGTTTTGTGGCGAAAGTGGTATATCTGGAGGCTTTTATGCAAAATAATATGCGCGTTTATCTTGTAATTTCCAGCCTCAGTATTCCATTTCCTCCATTGTTTTTTCTCTCTTTCACGCAGGCTCATTGTTGTAGAGATTATACTGCTCATACACGCTTCATTCACGGGCAGGGTTGGTCTGCCTTCCTGTGGTGGGGCTGCTCATGAATATGCAAAAGATTTTGCGTCAGTAGTTTCAGTTTACAAACTTCATTTTTTTTTAAACTTTGCAAAGTGTACGTGTATTTTATATCTAACACATTGGCACCTGGCCAACTTTGTTTGACCCTTTAAGTGTAGCATTTCCACTGCGCAGAACCAGCAGGTGAACCTCAAATTATGGGTTATAGATTACATGATTGGGTAGGGCTCCAACCGCAGGCCTGTACTCTGGTTGTGCTGTTTACCTGCTCCCATCATATCCAAAACTCACCTGCAAAAAATCTGTCATCAGGTTTAAGAAACTGGCAGGAAAAACTGCAGCGGTTAAAAGAACATTAATCAGGCCAAGGGCATAATATGAGTGCAGGGCCAAAATGTTAGAGTTGAGGAAGTAAATAAGAAAGGCATTTGGCTGTTTTTTTTAAAATATGTGTTCGGGTTCTGTTTTTAGCGTGCTAAGAAATGGAATTACTTTGTCTGAAAAATACATTATTGTGGCGCGGGCTTGAAAAAAAGTAGAATAAAAATGGCAGCGGCAGGCGCTGCCGAGACTGTGGGAACCAGGAAGAACTGTCTAGTCCCCAGGTACGCAATTTTCCAGGTTCCAGGTTTTGTTTCCTTCACCTTTTTTTCCCCGTGGTGCCAAGCTCAAAGTTATTGGAGCGAGAGATGGCGCAGGTTCCAAGGTCTGTCTGTTTATTGTTCATGGGGGGATTCATTGTCTTCCACATGGCATTAATATGTAAACTGAGAGAGGTTTCACATTATAATCGTATTTCTTTGTAGAGAAGAAAAAAAACATGTTTCTTAAATTAGAATGAAAAAGAACCATTTTGAGAATAAAACTTGAAAATGGAAAGCCGGGAAGTTTGATTAGTTACTTGAAGGATAGAAATCTTTTTGGAAAAAAAAAGCACACACAAAAAAAAAAAACACCAAATGACAGCAACAAACAAACAGCGTTCTTTATTATGAACTACCAGACTAGTTTCTTGATTTTTTCTTATTTGAAGAACAGGGGCGGTATTCCAGATTGTTTAGGTAGTAATTCCATCGCTTGCTCTCCCGTTTTTAGGTCACAAACCTTTATTTTTCTCGTACAATAATTACCTGCCGGTTGTACGGAACTTTGTGCTCTCAGCACGTCGTGCCCACACTGCATCCCTCATCTCCCCCTGGGCGCCATTGAACCCTTCAGTTGGACTGCCACTCATATATAATATTGGTTTGTGCAGAACTGTGTGGATGTTTTCTGCTGTACATTTTCTTGATACAACTGCCATGAAATCTATACAACGTCTATACTTAAATGCGGGAACTATATCGTGGTCCAGCAACTTCCATATTTTACAAGAGCTAGTTCCAAAGTCTTGGTCACTTTTATTATGCACAGGGGTGGCAAACTGCCCCGCTAAAGGGGCGGAATCCTGTTTTAGCATAATTTTAGGCCAGCATTATATTGCTGCTATTGCTGTGTGTTTATGTAAAGTGGCATACATTCCATTTCTACATCAAAATAAAGTTCAATTCTTCCTCTGCCAAAATATGTTATCTTTTGTATTGTTCAATGTGTGTGTAGCTATATGTTTTTATTGATTGAAGAAGACATAGTCTTGCCGTTTTCGCCCCGAGCCACGCGTACCTATTTGACTCCCTCATAACAAAGGATCGCAGAGCGTCGTGCTGATGTAGCGCACATGTTTGAAAACAACACACAGAAAACCAGACAAATAATGAGGTTTAATTCAGTGTATTTTTTCATCCTGTTTTGATTTGAAATTCCTTTAAAAATTATTTCTTGAAACGTTTGTTGACCGAGAAACTGGCGGAAACTTTAATACACAAGGATCAAAATTATACGTAAATGAACTTCAGCCTTTATATTATTAAGGCATGCCAAAGTCAGACGTAGGGCATGTTTTTTGCATGAAGCGCCTTCTGTTTTTGTGGACCCACCCAATGCTTGATTTAGTCACGTGTGTCCGACGCTCAATGCTAGGTCAGTAGCGGACCACAGTTGACCTCTTTTTCAATTAAAAATGAACAAACATTAATTTTGTCTCTCCTGAAAGAGTTCACACAAAAAATGAGTCGGATTAAGTTTGATGACCAAAAAAAAAAAAAAAGTCTAAAATTAGATGCTTTGTATTATTATAATTATATTTGTATTCCGCGAAAAAAAAAAATGTTCAATGCCGTGACTCAACAAACCGTCATTTTATGGGCGGTCAAAGTTGTATTATCGTGTAATTTGAAAAAGGTAGCAAATTGGCGGTGTTTTTTTTACTTTTGAAAATGTTATAAGTTCAAAGTCTTTGAGCCAGAATAACGAATTTCGTATCAAAATTCTTAGAAAAGCACGCTCCATCGGATTAGACAATAACGGGGGATTTCTGATCAGAAGTAAAAAATCAGTTTGGGTTATCTACAAGAGGTCTATCGTCACACATGATCTTCTTTGTACATTTTCCCCATTTAGTAAGGGGCTCTGAAGGTTCACTGTTCATAGTTAAAAATATTTCTCCTGAAAAAATAAATTTACAAACGATCTGGAAAAATTTTTAAAGTGTTAATGGAACGCTGAACCAAAGTGAGTTTTGCTCATTCCCAAGGAGTCGCTTATGACATCACGGTTGTATACTTTCTGTAGTGCAGTGGTTGGTGGGAAAACACACACGGGCCTAAGTGGTATGGAGTAGGATGAAGTTTTGCATTGCTGAGGTAGATGTCAGTAATCAGTATCGACTATAGTTACCTCGTGTTATTCGGCAAGTGTTCGTGGATAACACTAATCCGTGTCAGATTAACAACCATCAGTACATTACGTACTGAGGTGATTGCTCCTCTACGTCACATTATTTAGGCACGGGTGGAAGAACGGAATTGGGTATGCAGGTGTCCTACCTTTCCATCTCTCCCTTTATGGCCATGCACTGTTTTAGAGTTAAACAAATAAAGACCATTTGCTTGGTGTGTTGTTCTTCCAATGTCTTCCCCCACCAAAATCTCATTGCTAGAGAACAATTTTTATACACCTCTGTTCACAAGCAGGGACAGATGGCACATAACGCCGTATGTTCACCATATATACATACACGGGTTTTCACTTTGATGCCTCTGCAAGGTGGAGCACATATTAAGACAAACGGACAGACAGGGAGCTGCAGGTGCTCCAGGTGCAGTTTTCTGGATCTCGTATTGTTTGTGTCCTTGATGTTCCGCGGGGTTGTACCAAAGGGCTGCATACTTGTACCTGGGCATCGCCAGAGTCTGTAGGATGTTAGTTGTTTTAAGGTGGTGTGTTGGAGGGACGGCCTGCCCAGATCCTGGGTGTGAATTCCTGCCGTAGTCAGACAATCAGATTATAGGGACGAAATATGAACGTGATGGATGAAATGGCCGTGATTTATTCTTGTTGTTTCTCTCATGTTCGTCGTCTTTCCTTTCTCACTCAATTTTCTCGTTTTCTCCCTTCATCATGGAATGTGCCCTTTTAGCGCCTGACCCGGCTTTTGTTTTCCCCGATCTTTTTCTTCTTCATCATATAATATTACCACAAAGATTGTAGAATCAGATGCATATAATTTCATGGAGATTTAAGATTTTTCTTCACGGCAGGGATATAATAAATAAATACAAATCATGATTGAGATTTCACGATCCCTTCCACAGATTTAAATTTGTATGTGTGGGTGTGCGCGGATGCCTGTGTTTATCCAGATGTTCGGTGTTCATATGTCATAATTATTTCTCACCTTCACCCACCCGTTTCGTTTTCTTCCCCTCATAAAGTTGGAAGGCTTATGTGGAAACTGCAGGTTACCTGAGGCTAGGCCGTTTTTTTTTTTTTTTAAATAAACGACTGGTCTGAATGCAGGTATACAGAGAAATAGAACGGGGATGGCTTGGCTTGGCTTGGTGCGTTTCTGTACAAGAACCAATGCCCGAATGTTGCGTAAGTTGAACCTGCAGGACGGTGGACTTTTGTTGGGATCGCGTGTATAGGTAGAATGCGCATGACATCACAGAGTTTTTGTTTTGTACTTCCGCCAAACAAGATGGCCGGTGGATCAGCTGATGAGTGTAACTTCGAGATGTGTCTAAGCAATTAAAATGCCTGCTGGTTGCATTGCAGTTGACTGTTGTGACAGGGGTGGAAAGGATGTATCCAAAATGGTCCGATTCCCTACCGTCCGTGTAGACAAGAGAAAGGAAGTGAAATAATTGACCGAACGTCTCCCATGTGCTTATACACACGTGTCATTGTTTACTGTAGTGAACTCACCGCCGATTGGTTCGCGACGCCTTAAGTGGGTCCGGACAGACAAGATGGCGGATATGCGCATTCTACCTATTGCAAGCAGGCGGTCCCTCGCAGGGGAGACAGAACTTCTGGGTTTTCTCTCAGCAAGATTTACTAAGTCCGTTTGTTTTTGTTCCCGAGACGCTCTCCACCTCAAATGTTACCAGCGTGGTGCAGTTTCTTCTTATTTTGTTTTATTTTTTATCGGTTTTAGTTTGTTTGTTCCTGCAGTTATCCTAACCTACCAAGATTTCTCTATTATATCTGAGGTTACATGCTGCATCACAGACACTGTGTTTACTATGATTACAAATCGTTTATTCTGTTACTAGCACAACACCCGAGCCTACGCTGGGGCGTACAAAAATGTACTTTGCGTCCTGATTCGCGTTATTTTATACGTGATCATTCAGTGCGGCGCTGGAAAGTGTCCCCAAACTGACGAAAGATGACACCGGAAGAAGATTTTTTTTTTTTTTTTGCCATTTTAAAAAAGTTGGACAGGAAAAGCCAGGAATGTGGGATTATAAAACGCAGCGTGGCTAAAAAAAAATCTCCTCCCTGAACTTGATACGAATTTATGCCTCAGTTTCACTCGTTCGTGGTAAACTGCGTGCGTGTGCGCGCGCGCGTGTGTGTGTGTGTGTGAGAGAAAACCTAATGTTTCAATTCTAGATCTTGTGGTTGTCCTGAAAGTTCTGTGGCTGTGGTAAGCTTTGTAACGCTGTCTTATTTAGATCGATTTGTGCTGCTCAGCCAAGTATAACACTCAAAAAGGTTAAACGTTTCCTTGTGCCTTTGCCCATCCACCAACAGTACTATTAGTGGCCACTTCATTCTGCACAACAAACAGATGTTGTACTTTCTACTTTCCCGGCGTATGGCGATGCTTTCTCTCCAGGTGAAGTCAAAAGTTTGAGCTTGAGTTACGAGCTCACTGGAACTATCAGGTTACTCACGGTGCCGTCTTTGAACAGCTGCGCCTGTACCATTATTTCAGTTTTTCTTTTACTCTCTGTCTGTATGGGAGGGGAAAAGAACAAAGATGAAAAGTGAAGTAAGCTAGGTCAGTGCTGCTTCCACGGAAAATAGATAACTAAACTAATGCAAACGCTTAAAGGGTATTTCGGTTTTAAGAGGCATCGCCGCATGGATACAGCTCTGGTATTATTGTGATGTTTGCCAGGAGAGAACAAGCAAGCTGTCCCAATAAGATCTCGAGCCTTTCTTTAGGAACAATAGACCGGTAAAGTAACAAGTGCTACGTGTAGTTAGTTGGGGGGGGGGGGGTGCAGCTGGTTTTTGTAATTTGAACGAGGTCTTTAGGTAACTAGCATAACTCTATATGGTTTATCTACAGTGCCATGACAATTCTCACTGGCGATATTCTGTAAAGATTTGAAGTTAGTCTTAGTGTTTGTTCACTATAAACATACGGCCAGGACTTGTTTGTACATTAATTGCTTCTTTACTTGCGCATTCGATTATTTTGAAAGCAAACAAACAACACACACACACACAGAAGCAGAGAGAGAGAGAGAGTCAGTTTTTTAATTCTTTACTTCATTATTTTATTGACGATTTGCCCTCTCCTCTTAACTATCTCCTCTCTCTGTCCGTCTGACTCTCTCTCTCTCTCCCTGCTCATGCGTCTTGCTCTCTCTCTGCGTCTCTTCTTTATTCTGCTCCGCCCCTCTCTACTCCTCTCACACACTCACACACACACACACACACTCTCTCTCTCTCTCTCTCTCTCTCTCTCTCTCTCTCTCTCTCTCTCTCTCTCTCTCTCTCTCTCTCTCTCTCTCTCTCAAAATCTCCCCGTTAAAAAGTTATTTGCTACCTCAATGACGTTCGTGTTTATTATAGTAGAAACCGCCTTATTATTCTTCCTATACCACTCCGTGGCCCCCGTTGTGTAAGTTGCCGAATCTGATCTATCAACTAAACTCTCTTGTTACCTCTCTCTATCTTGACCTGGGTGGCCTGGTCGGTTACTTTTCCCCTGGCCCGATCAGTCTCACCTTGCTCCAGAAAGGTTAGTTTAGGGCCATGCGGTAGAGAGCATCAGTCTGAGCAACGGTTAATCCCCTCACCCACAGCCATCCCATCCCACAGTCAGATTCGTGAGCGCTGATTTGGAACTGGCCTGTTTTATCTGATACTGAAGGAAAATGAACCAAAGATGTGGGTCCCGTTGTTTGTTTTTTTTGTTGTTGTTGTTGTTGTGGGTTTTCAAAGTTGAACGATAGATAATCACATTGAGATCTGCGTTTTTCTTTTTTTCTTCTTCATGGCAGGGGTGTGCGAAAACATTATAATTTAGATTTTAAAAAGCAATTCCTGGGATTCGCGTAAGTGTGTGTGTTGGGAAGGGGAGGGGAGGGGGGTGCATCAGCTGTCTGTGTTTACAGGTTTGTTTGTTTTCTGAGATAATTTATCCCCTCTGAAGGCCCAACATTCATACTGTCAAACTAACTTCAAAACCAATCACAAGCCATGTTAGAGAAATGAGGAGCTGGACCATTTCTATGGAGGGAGAACTTAAGGGACTGGGGGGGGGGGGTCGGTTTTCGAAAGTAAAACAATTGGAGAACTAGCGAACACACGTACCAAAGATTCGATGTTCACGATGGGTTGTAATGGGGGGGAAAAAGGAGTCAGAAAGTCTGCAAACATCCTCACGACATGCAGCCCAGCCAATCTGAAAACTGCAAAAGCAAGATGGACGTTTGCTGCTCTATATTGGACAGAGACACAAAAAAATCAGTGATATAAGGAACAATCTAGACGATTAGTAATTAATGTGTTCAGAGTGCAAACTCACCATAGGGGGTCATCATCAATCATCATATCAATTATAGCCATATGCATGGCATACCGTTTGGAGCTCAAAATTCATTGCATGTCACACGACATTTTGCAAAAATTGTGTCAGGGCAAGAGGAAAAAAAAATGCGTTAGTTTGTATTTAATACTTCATCAATTCGTTACAAGTTTTAATCCTTCTTTGTCATTACGATACGCTTGTTCCGTCCCGAATTAGCCCAAAAATCCCTGTTCAAAACGGCATTGATACCCATCTACACTCATTCCTTCTTCTCTCCCCTCCTCTCCCTTTTACACACACCCATACAAAGAGATTCGACCCCATGTTGTGTTTTCTACAAGGTACATTGTTTTGGCTTATCTGGTTGTCGTCTGTACGTAACCTGTTCAATAGTTCCCCCGTCTGAGGCTGAGTCAGTGTTTGGTTGCCATCCCTTGATCTGGTTTAAATGATCCAGACAAGAAAAACCTCGCTGTTGTCTTTGTATCGGCGCCAGGAACATCTGTTTTTGTTGGGGAATCGAATGGGTGCAGATAAATCTGTCAGGTAACTCCCAGAATAGTCTCTAGTTCGAACTTGCCACTTGGTCCATGATCTTAACCATTCAGCGCCGACTAGTTTCATCTTCGGCCTTTAGTTTGAGCCATTTTTTAAAGTTCAAATTCTATCACATCTTACGACAAATGTACCACCAGAATCAGAATTTCAAAGCCCCCCCCCCCCTCTACCCCTTTCCTCCCCCCCCCCCCCAACCATAAAAAAAAAAAAAAGGCTAATGGAAAAGAAGTGTTGCACATGGTGTCAGTATACATAATGTATCGTGAAAATTTACAGGCATCATTGATTCGAATACATCCGCATGTTGTAAGAACGGCCCAGCAACTCCATCCGATCTTGCGTTTGGCGGCGAAGAAAGAAGAACTATCTCCCCATGACATCTGATTATTCTGTAGTGCCCTACCTTTTTGGGTTTATTTTCTTTACGTAAAGATGATAAATGTGGGAGTGGAAAGATAAAAGAATGTAGCTTTATTGGATGGGGAGAAAACATTAATCAGGTGAAAAATCAAATCTTTGTGTCAGATATTAAGTTCGGCATCATTGTCTCTCTCTCTCTCTCTCTCTCTCTCTTCCCCCCCCCCCCCCCTGTGGTTTCCAGATGATGTTTTATTCTGTACCTTGTCCAAAGATATGTTAACACTGATCTGGGAGCACCACAGGTGTGCAGATCAAAATCTGTCTGTCTGTATGTCTTCCCGTCCGTTCCATCTATCTATCTATCTATCTATCTATCTATCTATCTATCTATCTATCTATCTATCTATCTATCTATCTATCTATCTATCTATCTATCTATCTATCTATCTATCTATCTATCTATCCTCATCTTCCATCTCCTGTTCTGCCGCTGTAGAAGGTTACTCTCCCTCTCTCTCTCTCTCTCTCTCTCTCTCTCGCACTCAGTCAGGCAAATACATCAGACCCTTATGTCTTTGTTTTTTTGTGTGAGTTCGGCTTTAAGCTTGTTGAGTCAATGTCTGGTTTACTCTTCACTGCTGACTCAAGGTGTGTTTGAACACTTTCACAGATGATCCAAGTGCACACACAGGCGGAGGTAAAGAGAAGGAATTGACTCACGGGAGATAATTTTATTCAGGCACATTTTGTGAACTTGATTAGGCTTGAGGTATGATTCAGGCAAAGGTGTCAGCGGGCCAAACTAAGGTGGTGAGAAGTATTGGCATTTTAGCGGTTCTGCCTCATTACGTTCCAAAATTTCTCAGATTTTACTTTACAGCAGTAACAATCCAGATATTAACCATGGGCTGGTAAGATCTTTTAAGTTTGCAGGAATCCAAAAGAAGTGCACCCAACTCTGATCAAATTGTAGCCCAAACTCATCAGATAAAGGGGGGTGGGGGGAGAGAGAGAGAGAAAGAAAGAAAGAAGAGATCGGAGTTGAAATCTTTGATAGGCGTTTCTTTCGTTATTCTAGTGTGCAAGTCTTTCTGTAATACTTGTCACTCTGCTCCTGCATACGATTTTGTTATTTTTCTCAATGTGTATTTCGCTTTAAAAAGACATCCATATCGCAGGCCTATCGTGAAATGGCACAGGTACGACCTAATTTTTACAGAAGAGAGGGAAAAACAAGTGTTTAACTGGAAATGTATCCCTGGCCTCAAATTTTTGACACTATTAGTTCTAAACACAGAGATTGTCATCATCATCATCATCAACGCCTTTTCACCCTAATCTGCAGGGAATAGGCCACGGACGACGGCCTTCCATTTGTCTCTATCCTGGGCGATCCTTGACAACTCATTCTGTGTAGCCACCTCTCTTCATAATCCTCCTCCATGCCTCTCCTCCATGTTGTTCGTGGCCTGCTCCCTTGCCTGTTTCCTTTCTGGTATTAGAGATTATACCCCTTCCTAATGATTGGCAAGTTCCTTGATACATGGGGTCATTGGGGTCATCCATAAGGTGCGGACAGTCGATTTTGGCAATTCTTGACCCGCCACCCCCCACCCCCATGTACGGGCGCCCGACCATTAGAATGTCCAATGTCCATGATAAGTCCTTGATACCCCCAAACTTGTTACGAAATTTTGCATGGACTACTTGACTCTCTCATCAGAGACGTCATTCTTGTATAATCCTACAACTTACTTTGTTTAAGAAAATGTTTTTAATGCATTATCGTAATTGAAATGCATAAATGCACGCTCCCCATAACACCCCCCCCCCTCCCTCCCCACCTCCATCTCCCATTTATGCATTTCATACAATAGGGGAGTGGGGGGGGGCGGGTAAACATCCTCTTCCCAGGTGCGAGAGTAGAATACTTACTTGTTGGCACCTTTGGCAAAGAAGATCTGTCATCTCCTCTTGTGGGCATACACCCGTGTGATTTCACTATAGGGGCAGCGTTATGTACCGATATTAGGTAAGACTTCGCTCTGTGTTTGGTTTTGGCATTATCTGGTCCGCATTATTCACTGATGATTCAGCCCGGGGGCCAGGAGACCGCTATTGCCATCACAGCTGCTACAGGTTTTGTACTCTCGGGAATGAAAGCCATCAGCCTCCCCAAGGTGTACTGACTTCCGTTCTCCAGGGAAACACTGTGAAGTCGTCATTATAGACCAGCATCCGTATAGAGGTTTGCTTCTTACTGAACATCTACGGATCTGGAATGGGGAAATTGGGCAAATTGAAGTCATTTACTGGCTTATTAAGGAAAGCGAACATTTGAAGAAGAACATCCCGAGAAGACTATGAACTGGCGGGAGATTTCGTAATATTCCCGTGCCGCCACTTACACGACCATTAACATTAAATTGGTGCAAAGAAACAAAGAAATGGTTTGGAATACACACATGTGTGTGTTCATGATGTTTCACGATTATTCGTGATGGCGTTAAATGCTCATTTCGCGCAGAACTGATCAGAGCTGACACATTTTAGGTGGTTAGAGAAATAAAAGCGAAGAAACAAAAAAGAACAAAAAAAACGTCAGTAGCCGCAGACGGAACTTACAGTTCCGGCCTGTACTCTTTAAGTTACTCCAAACTCTTTCGGGGGGGGGGGGGGGGAAACTTACAGCCTCTATAAGAAATATTTTTTTAAAAATTCATTCAATTTGTTATTTGAACTGCCCGAAACATTGTTGAATGACATCTCAGCCATCTGTCATCGGTTCTCTCCTCTTCCTGTACCCCCTCCTCTCTCTCTCTCTCTCTCTCTCTCTCTCTCTCTCTCTCTCTCTCTCTCTCTCTCTCTCTCTCTCTCTCT
Source organism: Onchidella celtica (assembly GCA_963931925.1). Lineage (NCBI taxonomy): Eukaryota > Metazoa > Mollusca > Gastropoda > Systellommatophora > Onchidiidae > Onchidella > Onchidella celtica. The sequence goes on along the minus strand of OZ007569.1, from coordinate 7,085,951 downwards.
CTCTCTCTCTCTCTCTCTCTCTCTCTCTCTCTCTCTCCTCTTTCTCTCTCTCTCTCTCTCTCGCCTCTCTTTCTCTCTCTCTCTCTCTCTCTCTCTCTCTCTCCGCCTCTCTTTCTCTCTCTCTCTCTCTCTCTCTCTCTCTCGCTCTCTTTCCCTCTCTCTCTCTCTCTCTCTCCGCCTCTCTTTCTCTCTCTCTCTCTCTCTCTCTCTCTCTCCGCCTCTCTTTCTCTCTCTCTCTCTCTCTCCGCCTCTCTTTCTCTCTCTCTCTCTCTCTCTCTCTCTCTCTCTCTCTCTTCTCTCTCTCTCTCTCTCTTTCTCTCTCTCTCTCTTTCTCTCTCTTTCTCTCTCTCTCTCTCTCTCTCTCTCTCTCTCTCTCTCTCTCTCTCTCTCTCCCCACACACGCACACATACAAACAAATTTCCTTTGCTGTGGCTCTTTTTATTCAACATCCCTGGCTTTGTTCCCAGTGGGTTAAATTTGATACTGTTTGGTTTTAAAACCCTTATAGTTGATTGTAGCATGTGTTTAGCGCCAACCAGTGGTTAATACTTGAAAACTGGGGTTACATTTCAGGTCTTTTCGTAGAATATATGTCAGGTTCTAAAACAGCACAAGTACTGGTCTTTTTAGACTAGGGGTCAATGCATGGACAACGTGGTTTATTTTAACACAGGTCTTGCTGGTTTATTGTGGAACGTATGAATTCAGCTTTGTGGGAAAGGTGTCGGTTTAGAAGGCAGAATATTGCAGTGTGTACTGTAGTTGTGATAGTATAACGTCGTATTGGATAGCAAGATGGGGCAGAGGATATGGCTGTGACACACGTGTTGTATTCATACTCTGGTGTTGAATGCCACGGCAGGGTATTATTTAATCCGCTTATCGCGTATCGATCAATTGTATCGCATGTACAAACACTACAGTACACCAAGTGTCATTGGAACGAGGATGCAAGTTAGTGGGTCTTCATCCATATACTGTGATGGTTTGGCTTCACCAGTTTGCTCTACTCTTTCTTCTTGTTTCCCTACAAATATCGGTGGGCGTCTGAATAGTCTGTGATGTACAGAGCGCCTGAAAATAATCTTTACAAGTATCGCCATGAACAATAAAAATTATAATCTTTACAACTCTAATAATAATAACAATAATAAAAGTATGAAAATAATTTTGGGACAATTTGTGACATTTCAGTCTCCGTGGGGTCACTTTCTCCACTTTTTTTTTCTTTTCTTCTTTTATTTGGGGCAACAGGTGTTTAGAGGACGCACTTGTTTGTCGTGCGGTTGGCACTCGTAGCTGGCAAGGATTCTTTTTGCATTTTGTTCTTCTGTGGCCTCGTCCTTTGTTGAGTATTCTGGCCCTTATCTCGTCGATAATTATGTGTTCTTAGCGACCCTGGCCCATTTGTATGCCGGTTTGTTGTAATCAAAGACTCCCGTCATGTGCTTCCGGTGTATCTGTTTGCTAATGACCAACTGACTCACGTATTACGAGACGTTGATTACAGCAAGTGAAACGCGAGATAGTTCAGGAAGTATAAAGATACGATTCTGTCTAAAAACACTTTAGTTTTTCCTTTTTTTTCAGGTGTGATGCGTTGATTTGCATGACATCACCTTTTCTGTTTCGAAAAGCTGAAGGCAAATTTGGTGTGCAAAAATTGTTTCGTAGGCTACACGCACGCCGGGTTAAAGCCAATTAACACTGATGAGTACTCAGCATTGGTGAGGGATAAATAATTCAGGGCCTTGTGCGTGTTAAAGATGAAAGGGACAAAAAATCAATGAAAGATTCGCGAATAGAATAATTTTGGAATAAACCAGCACTATGAAAGGTACAGAGTGAGTGAATTACAACATAGAACCAATTATGGAGAAAAATGAAAAGTGTGTAGAAGAGTGGAGGTTTATGCAGCGGAATTGTTCAGACATATTTGCGGACAGCAGGCATACAAACAATCCAAATAATACAAGCTAGGGGCGATGAGAATTCTCAGGAAAGTTCTCGATTTCCGGATGTTTGAAACAGTTTTTCCCCCGAGATGGAAAATGTATGGGGTCTAATATGATGAGCGTGTTGTAATCGACGGTGATGCATTACATCAAAAGTTCACGAAATTTTTCCGCCAATAGATCGTATCCCACTCTTTATTGTATTGATATCATGTATTGAATAAATCTTGCAGGCGCACTTTTATTAGCACTATATTATTTCCCCTACTCACACCTTTTCTCTCACTCTAAACTTCATCTGTATCTTTCTGTTGGTCGCTAGATATTGATCAGTGACATTCTGTACACCTCCACACTGTCAGCGTGCGAAATGCGAATCCTGTTTGCTTTGTACCCTCACCTTGCTTCCTGGGTACAGTTTTGTCTGGAGACCGGGAGATCTGGGATATTTTTTTCTCTGGTAAACCCTGCCAAAAGCTTCGAGCCTAACACCTGTTGGTTCTAAACCATGTTGAGACGGTCCAGGCGTTGCATGCAGGTGTGAGAGGGAGAACTTCCCGTCAGGTAACTGTGATATGGTTAGTTCGACCCCGCACTCAAGCCACCCCACAGTTCAAGGTGCATTTTGCGGCCTCGTTGTTGAAAAGAACCTTTAAATATCACGATTCATCATATTTGCTTGAAATCAGCGCTGTTCTCCTTATGCGTTTGCAGGTGATTTGGATGAAGTCTCTTTGTTTGGGCATTCATGGCAAGGGAGAGTTACCTCTATGGCTTTTTCGTTCCTATGGGTTAGAGTTAGGGTAATATTGTCTGGGTATAACCTAAGATTTAGAGAGTCCCACAACCCTAACACATAGAGAGAGAGACAACTGTCCCCACGGAAGTACTTCCTTTGTGTTTGTTGTGGTTGTTCTTTCGTCTTGTTTCAAATATTTGCTCACTCCACATTTTGTCCTGTTTGTTTGTTGTTTAATTTGTAATGTCGACTTTGTTGATCCCCGATGTCTTTCGAGTCCAAGAGAACTAGATTGTTAATGATGTTAAAAGCCGCTTCTGCCTAAATTATATGTATAGCAGGATGCCTTTTTAACACAGTGGCAAAACGTAGAGATTCAGTCTGATGCATCGCGCTATTGCCATGGCGGGGCGGCCATGTTATCTTCACTGGAAATTTCGGGCGTTGAAGAACCTGGTGGGTCTTGCGATTTCTATAGTGGTTATCTGATGTCAAAGGCAGGTGCAGGGCAATAACAAGATGTAAGATAATAATTTATATATTATTGTGTATAAAAATTAATATCACAATTTTTGTAGTTTTGTAAACTTTATATACACAGCAAAGATTTAGTGCCCAGTGTGGGCCATGTTTAAATGGTGCGATAAGGGTTGGAGCCGATGACATCATCTCTATCTTGAAGCAAATGAATCTTATCATTTTCGTTTTTCATAAATGGGGTCATCATGACCTCATAATTTAAGTGGGGATAATGTCTACGTGCATTTACCACCCAAATGAAACCAGCTGAACTGATTTAGGACTGAAAGATCCCCGTGCCTTCCGAAGTAGATAATTATGGAGTAAAGCTTAACTGTATTTTAATCTCCGAAGGTCATTGTTCCGATTCGTATCTAGTAGGGCCTATCAGGCAAAAAACGATTCGTAACCATACCCTGTAGGGCCTGTAAGACCCAGTTTTAACGCTAATATGCCGGGTCAGGATCTAACAGACCCCACGAGCGCATAATAAGATTTAATCTTCTTTGGACTTCGTAAAATTGTATCATATCATACATTTCCCATCATATTGTTTATTCTGTGTGTTGATTATCTGTCATTGTGTGCCACCTTTCTGAACTACCTGCTGTTTTCTTTTCCACTTTAGTTATTTCTAGATCTAGAAATGTTCCATCAGAATGCTTCTTATCTGTAATAATGTCCGTATCTATTTCTGTGCCCTGCAGGATAAGTTGCTCATCAAGTAGATACGTGCTCACACAAAACACTACGTTTATCAGTTGCTGTCTTCACTGGAAAAATTCTCTTATAATGCCTGCGCCACTCTGCGGTGCTGCAGAAAAAGGCGGTGCACGCCAAAGTAGGTCAAATTCACTTTTGAAGTTCAGTTTATGGGATGAAATATGCTCTATCTTTCTGTCTGCGTTGTAATTTGTACGAGTAATTGTTTCCTTTGGTTACCACTAACTGGGAATGGCACAAAGAATAAAGCGAGGCGTATCATGAAATGCTTTTTTTGCGCCACTGGTTGACTTTTGTTCTTGGCATATAGGGTCTTTTGTCAGAGCAAGGCAGCACATGATGAAAGAGCTTGCATTTGGTAGTAAATTAGATTTAAGGTGTGATGTTGTGAAGCAGTGACATTGGTTGCTTGTATATTAACGAGTGGTTCAGTTCATTATGGAGATGATAATCTGATGTTTCTGAGATGATAATCTGGTGTTTCTGCTAGCCCGGTGGTGACTCCAGTGCTCGCTGAGCGTGATTGTAGATACACCTACGAACGTAAATAATAATGATTCCTTTTATTGAACGGGGTCATTTAGCTATTGATAGACAGGTGATTGCGTACATGGATGGATGGTTATATGTGGATGAATGAACGAATAAATCGAATGTACAAGCAAAGCCAAGGGCGATTGCCTGGGAAGATTGCCTTTCCCGAAACATGTCCACCTTTTTTAACGTCCACCTCTTTCTCTCATACAGACTCCTTTGCTCTTCCATCGGCTGTTTTCATATCCCCACCCCCTTTCTTTCCAGTCTTCTCATCAGGGTTCACGCAGGTCCTTAAAAGTCCTTACAGTCCTTAATTTTCATAAAAGAAAAAATAAGTACTCAAAAAGTCCTTAAATTCTGAAAATGATGCTAAAGTCCTTAAAAAGTCCTTAAAATTTGTGTTTCGGTTGAAACATTTGAGATTCAAATCTTCCAATTGCACACTGGATAATTGGTACTTTGAAATAACTGAACTTTTCAGAGTGAGTGTACTATGTTTGAACTCTGGATACAGAAGCATTCCTTATGGATGAGTGCTGCACACCACTTGTATAGTTGTAATATTTCTTGGTCACAGGCACACAGGTCCTTAATTTGTTTACTGTGAGTCCTTAGGAAGTCCTTAAAAAGTCTTTAAAATGTGTTTTCAAGACTTTGTATGAACCCTGTCTCAAAAAAAAAACACTTTTTTTTTTAAAAACTGGGTTTCACATGACTGCAGAAGTACGATAAATGCCGGTGTCATTTTTCAACGTTTAGTGTGAGTGTGAAAAAGAGATTTTACGACGTCATTTGAACGATTATTTTTCATTTTTTTCTGAAACCTTGTACATGTACATGTCTTTGATTTGGGGTTGTGGAAAAAGTATCCAGGGAAGCACTCAAACTGAGGTGCATGCGAGAAGATAGTGAGTGACGTCATGATTTGCCTTCCCGCCCCCCTTCACGTGGTCTCCTTATTCCCCCCCCCCCCGCGCAAACAAACACGTAATAGATTTATCTGTCCTGTGTTTACTCCCAGACTGAGTAGGTACCGCGCACCAAATGCTGTCCTCAGTTTCAGTAAATATACCGACAACCCTTAACCAGCCATTGCAGCACAGCAACTACACTCTGTGATTACCAGCCTGTCTGTCAATCTGTTTCCGATTCTGTTATATTCATCTTTTTTTCCATCTTTAATTCCTTCAGGACTTTCGCCTCTGTTCTGTTTAATAACAACGGATTACAATCGAGATTAATCGTTAACGGACCGCCTACCGATCCACGTATGTCCAGCTTCCCGCGCTCTCGCCCTACATCCGATCACCCATCATACAGGGATGTGAATCTTTCAGATTTTTTCATGTTGTTGAATTTTGAGGGTAAATTCCTAGATTTAGGACTAAATCTATCCTTATCTTTAGTTATTTCAGGTTGTTTTGTTTTCTTTATTCACCGATAATATAATATTTTTTATGTGACTCTTGACAATGAAATAAGAACTATAATGAACCAAAACTTGTAGAGGAATGAAACATCACATTTACCAAGCAAAGTAAGGTATGTACCTTATGGCCATTGCCACATTGTCTTTTTTTTTCTTCTGAAAGTTATTCTTGTACCACTCATTAATTGTCCAGTGTCGTCTTTTCTAGTTTATTTCTTCCTTTTTAAAGTCTCTTTATCCCTATTTATTTAACCAAATTCTGCTCATGAGAGGCCAATTTTTAAGCTGTAAATGTGTGATTAAATCAATTTCGGCGCCCCCCCCCCCCACCCCCTATAAGGGGCCTAAGCAGCCCCTGGCGTTTCATTTTCAGAGAAGATTTTCAAATGTCATTTACACCCCTGCATCATAATCATCATCCCCACGACACACAGTCCCTGTTGTCTAAACATGACCTAGTAGTATTCTCCGTCATTTGCTCGACCTATCAATTTGATCTACCAAACCTCTTGCACAACACACCTAGATCCATATTTCTGTTGATCGAACTTGAACATGTGGGATATTTCACATTATTTCCGGCGTAGTGAAGCAAACAGACTCTATGTTAAGGCGTCAATACATTATTTTTAGTCAGTGACGTGCAAAAGCTGAGATCAGCCAATTTGTATAATTACCCCAAATACCAGCCAAGTCATGAGATTCATTTAGAGATGATGTCATGAGTTTGTTCATTGACGACCGAACTGGGTTACAATTATCTGTCTTTGAAGAACCAGAGTTCTTGTTCTTAGCAGTGTGGCTAGGCAGTGAAGGCAATCACAGAATCAGTGGTTTCAAGTCTTTTTTTTTGGTTTTTTTTGTGGGGTAGGGGTGGGCTAAGTGATGTTTTTTCTATTATGACATCTTCTTCCCGTCTGTCATCATCAAGGCGCTCTTTACCTCCTGGCGTTGTTTATTATTGTTTTATTTTTAGTGTTATCTCCAGAAATTATCGGAAAGAAAACGTCCTAAATGCATGTTTACCAGAAAAAAACAAGTACATTATTTCTGCACACCTGCACAAACGACAAAAATTCTATATTTATATTATCTTCAAAATGTGTCTATGTCTAAGAAATATATATATGGCCTTTAGCGTCTTTACAGACGGTCTTAGCAGCTAGAATATTCACTTTCACTTTGACTGACAGCTTCTCTCGTGGCTTATTCTACCAATGTTTGACCCGAGAGTGCGATGGCAGTGATTGCAGGTCAGTCTTTTGGGTTCACTTTGGCGAGTGTTTTCATTCCGCCTCTGTCGTTTTGTCAGGTATGTTTCTTTTGCCTTGAAGTCTATTGCGAGCGTGCCACTGCGCAATTTTTGTCTCCATCTGCTTCGATCACTTGCAAGATTCTCCCATTCATTGGGGTCGATGTTGAATGCTTTCATCGTGACCTTGCAAGTGTCTTTGAATCGCAGATGTGGCCTACCTCTGGGTCGGTTGCCAGTAGCAAGTTCCCCGTAGAGAATTTGTCTGGGGATGCGATCATTTTCCATACGGTGGAGATGTCCAAGCCACCGCAGTCTTTTTTTGCCTAGGAGAGCCTGAGTTGATGGAATGTTGGCTCGGCTCAGAACTTCGATATTTGAGATCCTGTCTTGCCACTTGATCTTGAGAATTTTGCGTAGGCAGCGCAGGTGGAAGGAGTTGAGGGATCTTTCATGTTTGGAGTAGGTGGTCCATGTCTCTGAGCCATACAGCAGGGTGCTTAGGACGCAAGTTTGGTACACGAGTACCTTTGTTTTGATGGTCAGCTTGCTATTGTTCCACACCCTTTTTGAGAGTTTGCCAAAAGCTGTGGCCGCCTTTCCTATTCTGGCATTTATTTCAGTTGTTATGTCTGTGCTACCACTGATGGTTGAGCCTAGGTAGCAGAATTTTCCCACTTGCTCCAGAGGAGAGCCATTCAGCATGATTGGGTTGGAGTTTCTCAAGCCTTGTGTCAAAACTACAGTTTTTGAGACACTGATCTTTAGCATGAATTTGTCACAGGCTTTGGCAAGGCTATTGATGAGAGCCTGGAGCGTGGTTTCATCGTGGGCCACGATTGCAGCATCATCTGCGAAGAGGAGCTCTTGTAACATAATATGCTCTGTACGAGATTTTGCTTTTAGTCTGGCAACATTAAAAATGGAGCCGTCCACTCTGGTGTTAATAAGTACTCCACCTGAACATTGACCAAAGGCATTCTTGAGTAGGGCTGCAAAATATATACCAAATAAGGTAGGAGCAAGAACACATCCCTGCTTCACACCGCTGTTTACAGCAAATGAATTGGATGTGCAGCCCTCAAAGTTGACACATGCCCTCATGTCAGTGTGGAAGGATGCAATAAGTTTTAGCAATGTTGGTGGACAGCCTATGGATTTAAGGACTGCATACAGGCCAGATCGGCTTACGGTGTCGAAAGCCTTTGTTAGGTCCACAAAGCATGTTATAAGCGGCCTGTTTTGTTCTTTACATTTTTCTTGGATTTGCCGAAGTGCAAATATCATGTCAATAGTTGATCGTTTGCTTCGAAAGCCACATTGTGTTTCTGGTAAGACTTTTTCCGCCAGTTGTTGAAGGCGGCAGAGGATGACGCGAGCAAAAGCCTTTCCAGTAATGCTGAGGAGGGATATGCCTCGATAGTTGTTGCAGTCGCCTTTGTCTCCTTTGTTCTTGTAAAGTGTGACAATTTTGGCGTCTCTCATATCATGTGGTATCACGCCTTCTTTCCAACACTGCAGTAACAGATTATACAGGTGTGGTAATAGTGGGCCTTTTAGGTCTTTTAATACCTCTGCAGGAATGTTGTCACTTCCTGTGGCTTTTCCAGCAGACAGGTGGTCGATTGCATTGGAAAGCTCGACTAAGGAAGGTTCAGCGTCAAGTTCGGCCATTATTGGCAGTTTTTGGAGGTGTTCCTCAAAATCTGGTGGAATATTTTACTCAGTTGAATACAACAGAGAGTAATGCTCTACCCACCTATTCAGTTGTTCATTTATATCTGTGATGGGTTCACCATTTACAGACTTAAGTGGGGCGCTTTTGGTGATGATTGGCCCAAGGGCTACTTTCATCTGACTAAAGGCGGTTTTCATATCTCCCTTTTCATTTGCCTCTTGTATGCTGTTACACAAGTCTGTCCAGTATTTGTTGGCGCAACGTCTTACCTCCAGCTGAAGTTTAGCTTTTGCATTTTTCAAACAAGTTTTTGTACTCTGATTGCAATTTTTGTTATACTCATTGAAAGCAGATTTCTTTTGCTCAATGAGAGGTAGGAGAATTTCGCTGTTCTGGGCTACCCAGTCGTTGTTTGAAACTTTATGCTGTCCAAAAGACTTGATGGCACAGTCATGAATTTTTGAACTGAGAGTGTTCCATGTTTCATCTACCGAGTCACATTGGGTGACATTATCCATGCTTTCAGCAAATAACTTTTCAAATGACTTTCTATTTGATTCATCTCTGATTGCTGTTACATTGATCTTAGGGATTGAAGGGGCTTTTGATCTGTATATTTTCTTGGCCGAAATTTTGATTTTGCTGACTACCAGTGCATGGTCGGTGTCACAGTCAGCACTGTGGAGGGAACGAGTTATTTTTATACAGCCCAAACTCTTCCTCCTTGAGAGAATAAGATCTAATTGATGCCAATGGCCAGACCTGGGATGGCGCCATGATGTTCTTTGGCATCTCTTAAGGTCAAAGTACGTGTTTGTAACACATAATGAGTTTACGGAGCATAGCTCCAGAAGGCGCTGCCCGTTTTCGTTGATGTTGCCAATGCCGAAGTGCCCAATGCACTTTGGCCATGCGGAGTGATCTGCTCCCACTCGAGCGTTAAAGTCACCCAGAATTAGCAGGCCTTCGGTGAGAGGGATGTTGTGGAGAGTCCTCTGCAATGCCTCGTAGAAAATGTCTTTGGTTTCGTCAGAGGAGGTAAGTGTTGGGGCATAGACACAGATAATGTTGGTAAAACCAGACCGGGTGTTCAGTCTGAGTGTCATGATGCGTTCTGACACTCCAATTGGAGTTGCGATCGAATTGATAAGGGAGTTTTTTACGGCGAAGCCCACGCCGTGGATTCTCGGCTGTTCGCTGCTAAGGCCCTGCCAGAAGAAGGTGTAGTTTTCTTCTTTGACTGACCCGGAGTCGGGAAGTCGAGTTTCTTGAAGGGCAGCGATGTCGATGTTTAGTAGCTGAAGTTCTCGATCAATAATTTGGGATTTCCTGATGGAGTCAATATTAGTGAGATCTTGCTGTTGCAAGCCTGGGCGCATTGTTCTGACGTTCCAGGTACCAAGTTTTAGTATTTTTCTGTTTTTGCCAGGTGCACACTTTACGTCAGCTTTTTGACTTTTGGTCTAGCTCCAACCACCTTATGAAGCAGGCTGACGTGGCGGAACAACACCCAACTGCCTGGGGGCTGCCCAGGTTACGGCGGGCGGTAGTTGATCAATGCAGCTGAAAAGCCGCTCCCACCGTACGCCAAATGGATTGAGCTTATCACCGGTAACTGCCACCTCCCGTGTTGTGCCCATCCGTAACGGATGGCTGGAGTGTCCTCTCCAAATCGGAAATGGGTGGGCTTATAGAGGAGAGACAGACGCTTGCCAAGCCCGAGCAAACGCCTCCTCGTTTTGCTGCCTTGCCTGGGCTATTTTTAAGAGATGGTGCTTTGCCCAGAGGCACCACCCCTCTCTCTGCCATTCTAGTTAAACCCAAGGGAGAGACCAGGTCAATACATTTGGAACTAGTCCGGCTGCAGGAGATGCTGGAAGCCAGTTTGATGCAGTTCTCCCTGACAACCACCTTCGGGTCTCCACTCCTGATTTTCTGTCTGGGTTTACTCCCATAGCCTTTGCTATCATAGCAACACACAAGGCAGTGTGGTATTTGTATTCAGGGTTACCTTCCCCTAGTCTTCCTCTCTCCCGAGATGACCCACAAGACAGTGGGGGTGACAAGAAAGGGTAACAGATATTCAGGCATGTTCTAAAAAACACAAGCTGTTGAGCATATTATGTACACCATACACACGTACACACTCGAAAAACGGGGGAGTTTTCCATGGAGGGGGGGGGGGGGGCGTGGCTCATTGTGTACATTATTTTCTTTTGAGTGATTGATGTTGTTGTTATCTACTCTTTTTTTTTTTTTAAATTCCCCAACTCTGTTGTCAGCTGGAGGAGAAAGAAAGACGGCGGAAAGAAAGAAAAAAACAAACAAACTGGGAAAGAGGGGATTGGTGGTGGTTCACTGTAGATGGAGATTCAAACGTGTTGTGTTCAAAACTACAGCATTTGGGGCTCCAGTTGTGACATGTTCGAGATAAATGGATCTCCTGTTACAAGATTCAAGAAAAACACTCGCACGTAGAGCAGGGTTCAGAATGGTAAAGACGCTTGGGTTTAAAGACAGTCTAGACTATCACGCCTTTGTCGTCGTTTCAATGTACACGTTTGTAAACTGAGGGGAGGGGGCGGAGGGGGGAGGGGGGGGAGGAGGGAGAGAAAAGGAGTTATAATGGTCAAACAACTAAAGAACTTGAGATTGCTTTTTGTTGTATTTATCATGGTTGTATTTATCGCTTGTTCTCCTTTGACCATAAATTAATGGCAGTCATTGGTAGTGAACGGGGAGAATACGCCCATGATGTGGACAGATGGTCCTCTACCCACAATTATACATACGCATGTTTTTTTAAAAATTACATTTCATAATGACCTATTTATCTATTTATACAGGTGTCAGGGTCACGTTGCTCCATCACAGCAAGTGATTGTTCTTACCGAAAAGAAAAATCGCTGTCCTCGTTATTATATTATTATCATCTTTAACTTGTGGTATTGCGTTATGAAAAAGAAAGAGAAAACAGACCTGATTTTTTTGTTTGTTTGTTTGTTTGTTTGTTTGTGTGTGTGTGTGTGTGTGTGTGTGTGTGTGTGTGTGTGTGTGTTTTTACTCAGTCATTTATACCATCAGTTTCTCCACATGTTCGTTCACTCACTTGTTCACAACAATGAACCATTTGTTCGCCATATGACCCTTGTCGTACATATGACATTTTTCTTGAATCTTCTAACATTTTAACTCCCTGGTAGCCGGTGAAATATTTAACCCAGACAAGTCAACTGGAGCCCAAATGCTCACGTTTTGAACACTTTTAATCTGCATCTGATTAAATTTGCATTATAAATATTTATAATTTTGCATTTAGTTGATCAGTATCCATTTTTTGAAGTTTCAGAAGTTTCTTGTTCGTATCTGTTACTGCATTTCATAGATACTCGTAACATGGATCAGGGTAAGGATTAGGGTAGTGTTGTTTATATTGCCTGGAAATAACTATTTCTGAGTAAAGTGCTGCGATAGGGGCAGTTGTCCTTACCCATTTATCTCTAACAAAACATACACATTGCAGTTTGACATTTCCAGACATGAATCTAGACACCATTACCCGAACTGTCTTTGCTGAAACACCTCTATTCGCAATTATGGTGACTTTGTTCTCAACAGTTTTAACATCTATTATCTGATCCCATTGTTTTGTCTACAGATGTGTGGTGGTCCTGTTCAACCCAAGGCGGAACAAGCAGTCCCACATTTTCAACGCGACGAAGAAAACCATTACTGCTCTTGCCTTTTCGCGCGACGGGAAGCACCTGATTACTGGCGAGGTGAGTTTTTTTACCAAAGGTACTAGACACGACAAGATGAGACACTCCCTTCGTCGCACCCCTAAGAAAATCATGCACATGATTTGCGCGCTGATCGGGGGCGGGGCTCATGGCGCATTGCACGAAAAGAATGTTTGATATAATGATAAATTAATTATGTAAATTTGTAACGATGCGACTGCCACTGAAAAAAAAAAATTGCCAGTTTTCCCCACAGCGATTGAAGTTAAAATTTCAATATAGGTGACGTCAAAAAAATCAAGGCCTGCAACGGTAGCTGTACAGTGAACAAAATTCAGTATTTTCCCTATTTGGCTTTGTAAAATACGGCTTTGTTCATGACATCCGCGGATTCGCCACTAGGTGGCGGTGCGAAATCTATGCATGCTAAACGCGCCGGCTGTCGCATCTTATTGTTTCTAGTGTCTTTGCTTATACATAGTCTGTGATGTTTGTTGCTGCTGAATGCTATGGTATGCACTTAGACTAGAGCAGTGACACACTGGTATAAATGCGGGAGTTCTTGAAGTGCTAATGGGCTCCACCACTGAACCAAACGGAACAAGCGTGCTTGTGAACAAGTGTAACAAGCTCGATTAGATTCGGTAATCTGATTCATTCGAACGTCATTAAGTCATGAGTTTATACGGCCAGTGTGCCGTTTCCCAACTCAACATTCCTGGTGGCAGTTGGGTTTTTTTTTTTTTAAATTTTAAGACATCAGATTTATATTAAAATTCCCCCTACGTATTGCAAATAATGGCACTGCTTATAGTTAAGTTGGGGGAGGGGGGGGGGGCCTTGCAGGCAGTGGTATTAGCTGCGTCTCACGAAAAAGCAGCCATCAGAAAGATAGTGTTAGTTGCTTCTCACCGAGGAGAGGCACGATACTCAAAGAGATTGTCGTTTCCGGATCTTCGTCTTCTTCAAGTGTCAGGTCTGGAGGCAGACATCGACGACCATGGCACGCCAGGCTTCTCTGTTGTCAGTCATTCTTATCAGCTCGGTGTTGCTTATCGACTTTTTGGTGGCATAGTTGTTGAGGCTGTCAATGTATGTAGTTCTTTGTCGTCCTCTGCTTCTCCGCCCCTCTATTTTACCGCATAGCACTTGTTTCTAGATCCCATTCTCCATATTATATGTCCCAGGAATTTCACTTGTCTCTTTCTGATTGTCCTTATTAGGGATCGTTTGTACCCTGCCATTTCGATAACCTGTCCCAGCATTGGATTTTCTCTCTGTCCATGGTATTTTCATAATTCCTCAGCCGTTTCCGGATACCACTGTCAAAAACCATTTTCAAACCAGGGACATAATTCTTGAAGGAAACAGCTATTAGTCATGAATGAAAAAAAAAACTCAGTGTATTGCGTTTGTTATTTACATTTATTTGTACAAGTTATAAGGTTCCGATGTCACTTTACCGAAAACACCCAGGACCTGTAAATATACTGCAAACAGAGCTGCATCCTGGCAAAGTAGCAATGGCGGGTGTCGTATACTAACTGCAGGAAATCGAACTGATGAAAAACTTCCAGGCCAGGTCGTGATAGTCTCGTAATTTTTTAATTTTTTATTGGGGGGGGGGGGGTGAAAAGACCGGTAGGATCAGGTACAGAAAGTTAAGGTGTCCCTGAGTTTCTTTGAAATGATAATTCACCTGTTTTTCCCCATAACGAGAAGAAAAAAAAAGTTTCGTAATTAAAATTTAAAGACAAAACAAACAAACAAAAAGACAAAAAAAATAAAATATTTTGTAGAAAGAAATTTGGCATGTGTTGAAAGCTTTCAAGTATCTTGCATGGAGAGCAGCGTCTGAAAAGGAATGGGGGGGGGGGTGGGAGAGAGAAAAGGGAAGAAAAGCAAACAGCGCGTGCGATTTTTGGTCTACATATTGCACAAGATCAGAGATGGGATCAGCTCGCGGAAACTGAAAGAGATTGGGCTACACAACAAACGCGTGTGTCCGCCCGTGCAGACTTGCGCTCTACTAGGCCAGGTACGCTTAAAGGTAAACCCGAGTTCACTATTTCAGGTGGACGAGGAAGAATAGAGCAGTATAAAAATCAAATAAAATCAGGGAGAGAAAATGGAGGTTGTTCTCTGTCTGTCTGTCTGTCTGTCTCTCTCTCTCTCTCTCTCTCTCTCTCTCTCTCTCTCTCTCTCTCTCTCTCTCTCTCTCTCTCTCTCTCTCTCCCTCCCTCTCTCCCTCTCTCTCTCTACACCCCTCTTCTCCCTCTTCTCTCTCTCTGATTTTGTCAATGTTACATATACGGCACTTACAGCGGTTTCTTTGGTTTTTTTTTGCCTTTTCTTTCTCAGATTTACTTGTTCTATTGTTGGCCCAGATAAATAAATGACTGGGGCACGAATCATTGTCACTGGTTAGAAAACGTAAATTAATTAAATTTTTAAAAATTAATGTTTAAGGGTACATTTAAAGAGAGCTTCGTAGACGGTCTAACTTGCTATCATGGTTGTTTGGAGTGTTTACTGGAATCAAGTCATGGGGGTAAAGTTTGTCCACGCCATGAACGGCGTTGACTGACATCAGTTTCTGTGGGAAGTCAAGCGGAAGCCTGTGGACACAGTTTGTTACACGCATGGACTGACAAGTCATTGGTCCGGGGGGTCCAAGGGAGTCTGGCAGTTTGCCAAGCTGTGTTTTCTTGATCTAGCTTTCTTTTCCTACGGTTATCCATCCATCCATCCATCTGTGCCTCCTTCCGTCCGTCCATCCATCCTCTAACTGTCTGCCTGTCTGTGTATGTGTGTGTGTGTCTGTCTGTCCGTCCCCCATCCATCCATCCGTCTACCTACCTACCTACTTACCTACCAGCTATCTATCTATCTGTCTATCTATCTACTTGGCTATCTATCTATCTATCTATCTATCTATCTATCTATCTATCTATCTATCTATCTGTCTGTCTGTCTGTCTGTCTGTCTGTCTGTCTGTCTGTCTGTCTGTCTGTCTGTCTGTCTGTCTGTCTGTCTGTCTGTCTGTCTATCTATCTATCTATCTATCTATCTATCTATCTATCTATCTATCTATCTATCTATCTATCTATCTATCTATCTATCTATCTATCTATCTATCTATCTATGCTCACGTGTTTGTCTGTCTGTAGATTAGTCTATACACAAACGCCAAGGGCGCAAGAGAACGTTAACTCTTTTGCCACGGCTGTTTCTGCTTCAGTCAACTGGATTAAAGTACATGCCCGTACTTACAACTGAGGTCTCGACTCAGATTAGACAAAGCTTAAGCTTTCGACGCTAGTGCAAGACGAAGTTGTTCAAACCCCTTGAGCAATGGCAAATAGTCTGTATGTGGGCTAGTGCCATCTGAAATAGGAGCTTTTGATTTTAAATGTTCGGCAGTTCAATAGGGATTCTCACTGTAAACGAAAGGTTCTATTGTACGATGTACACATCAGTATTAAAGACCGGGCAGATAGACGTTGAAATTAAAAGGTAATGTAGGTGCAAGTATGGAAGCCGGAGAAGGCCAGATAGATACAGATATCTGATCTTCTTTATCTTGTCTGATATTTCGGTCATTGTGACATTAACAAAAGCTCCAACTGTTTCTATGACTGTGCGCATGGGCTAAAGACATTTGGCTGAACAGGATTCACTAATCTGTCTTAAATGCCTTTATTGTAATCGATACATTTTGCAAATCGATTTTGGCAAGTTTTCAATCTACGCATGAATTTATGCAAGCGGCTCGACGGAGTTGAATAAATTAATCACCTTTGCATTATTTCTGAACACATCAAGTTCCTTGCTGTTTAACTGAGACGTTATGTTTTTTATCTCAGGTACCGACCTGTATTTGTTTATGATAGTGTGGGTGTCTGTGTGGGATCGGGAGTTGGGGACGATTCAGAACCCGTCAGACTCTTAGATATTTGTCAATGTCATGGGAATGAACAGTTCCTATGGACAAGACAAGTCATAATTCCGGGGAATCGTTGACATATCAGCAGCAGGATCCAGGCGGCAGTGAACTGTTTGTCGTAACTGTGCCTGCCACTGGGAGGGCTTTCGTTTGCATTGAAAAGCGATTGTGGTCTTGTTGCCGCCCTTTACCCTTTCAGTACTGAAACAGCATTGCTGTAAACTCTATACTGCTGCATTAGTTACAGGTTTTGTTCCTTTATTACTGGCTCTTCAATACAGATCATTAGCCTGACTAAGATTCAATTTTTACCATTGAAAATAACTGAAATACATGAATTTTAATATAAACTGGACTTGGAAAAATCCAGCTTTCACCGCGTCAGTATTCAAAGGGTTCCGTAGATTTAAGCCCGAAGAATGATAAAGTTGACCTGACATAAATTTATATCACTTTGGCGTGTGTGTATTTTGGAGGAGGGGGGGGGGGGCCAGAATTCCTCTAGATAGCACAATAATAGACATTTTGATGTGGTTGGTTGAAGACTCTTGTTTTCTGAAGATCGTTGCTCGGGGCATTGACAACTCGCATTTTCTGGTTCTTTTTTGTTCTTTGTTCTTGTTTCTTTTTTGGCATTCCCCGTCGTTGTTTTTAAAAGTCTTTCTTCTTTGTTGTTATGCCATTGTTATGTGGGTCTTCTTCTTTTTGTTCTAAAAGATACGCATTTGTCAGCGTTAAAAACAGTTTATTGTGCGGTATGACAGCATTGTCATTGAGGCTGCTAAAGAATTCTCCACACAGCATGATTTTGTTGTGTGTCATAATGTAAAAGACTGGTGACGCGACTGTATAATCTTGATATAGCACAGACAGCAAGAAACTAAATAAAAAATATGCGGGTTATCAAAAGTATTGAATTACTAAACCCTGTCTAGTTCGCGTTTTGGGCTATAGAAATGATCATACAAGGGCGTAAGTATTTGCTATTATAAAATGGTGTACTATGTGATGTCGGTGAAATTTTAATGATGGTGCTGACTCAAATGGTTTGTCAAAGAGGGGTTTTGGGCCGAACAGGCTTGATATCACCCAAAGGCACTGGGTCGAACTTGGATCCTGTCTGCTCATCCTGGGCTGCATGTGAAGAGTAAACTAATACAGTCTCTCACTTCGCCTTTCTTCACACAACTGGACCGTCTCGCTGGTTTCCGACCGGCGGAAAGTCCCACGATAAAGATTTAGGTGGACATTGGCCACCGGTACATCACCTGCTGCCAAACACTGGTTATATTGGTTACCTAACGTAATAGGGATTATCCGGAGGTGGTGAGGCGAACTATTGTGATAGCTGTTCGTAATCGTCCCAGTGGTGAAGCAGTCACCGCGTATTCGGTTGGCAGTTACATGCGAACAAGACAGGGTTTAGTAATTCAATACTTATGACACGCCGTACAGTTTTAGAATTTACTAAAGCCGACTTTTATAGCTGGGTAACCATTCGGTTTAGATTGATTGTTTATCTAGCATGACAGTTCGCTTGTGTTCTCTCTCTCTCTCTCTCTCTTTCTCTCTCTTTCTCTCTCTCTCTCTCTCAATCTTTCCTCTTTCTTCCTTTCTCTCTCTCGCTCTGTGTGTGTGTGTGTTTGTCTCTCTGTGTGTCTCTCTGTCTCTCTCTCTCTGTGTCTCTGTGTCTCTCTCTCTCTGTCTTTCCCTGTCTCTCTCTCTCTCTCTGAGTCTCTCCGTCTCTCTCTCTCTGCCCCCCCCCTCTCTCTCTCTCTCTGTGTGTCTCTAACTCTGTCTGTCTCTCTCTCTGTCTGTCTGTCTGTCTGTCTCTCTCTCTCTCTCTCTCAAATTGCCTGAGTAGTATCCAGGAAATTGGCATCGGTGGGGAAGCCTATATGTTCCATTATTTTGCATATCTACCTGTTCGATCTTATCTCAGTCTCAGTTAATGGAAGGATGAACATCCTTGATGGAGTCTGAGAACACTTGGTGTTGTCAGTCACAGCGGTTCGTTACGTTGGATCTCAAGAATAAAAATATTAGGAAATACAGAGAGAAGGAGCAAGAGAGTGGATTGGGAATAATCACCTCATGATATTACCGTCCAAGCATTTCAAGGCTTAACAACAGGGTGACACGAAGGATAATTTACCACAAAGTTTTCAGTTGATTAGTTTTACAGTAAACATTCTACATCTCTCAACCACCCTTTTGATTAGCAGCAGTCAGTTATCACTGGCCATTGGGGTATCATTGCATTAATGAATCAGCTGCAAATTGCAAAATGAAAGCAGGACTCATCGCGATAATTCTACAAGCAAGTATCTGGAAAAATCCAAAGATACCGGTCACTCTTTCTCTTTTCCCATTTCCCATTATTAAAATTTGTTCCTAACTGTAGCTTGAATGTTATTATTTAAGCCGTGTTTTCATGTGTACGGAAACAGTGCTGCCATACAGATGAAAACATTCTTCCTATTTCGCTACTTGAAGGATTCTTTTACGACTCCATTTGCCGTATCCGTTTCCGCACACATGAAAACCCAGCTTTACTGGTTTGCTGGGGCAGATAATATGTCAAATTTGTTGTTCAGAACTTATTTCTGCGTGTATAAGTCAGTGTGCACGGACAGCAGCTTGAAACCTGCGCGGAGGTTTCATCATAGAGGCATGTTCGTGTACAGGTTCTTACGTTGTGGAATCCCAGCAATCTAGATAGCATGATGATAGCTTCAGGCATGGCTTAGCGTAACTGTACTGGCACTTGCCAAATTGAGACCTGACGAGACAGCATCATTGCGATGGCAGGAAGTTTGTCTAGCAATGCACTCGGACAAAGTGCAAGTTTGTCCACTTTTCTAAAGACTGTTTACACTGGTAGGTTTTATAAATAGAAAAAAAGGAATTGGGGGGGGGGGGGATGTGGGAAGAACTCTACTGGCTTTCCGTCTTTTGCTTTCCGATTTCCCCCTTCGGAACATGACCAAAACAAACGATGCGCATCGTTTCTCATTCAGAAAACGGACCAGTGTAAACAAACAACGTTTCGAAGGGTGAAATCGGAAAACAAAAGACGGAAAGCCAGGAGAGTTTTCCCTCACAGTCCCCCATTCCTTTTTACTACTACTACTATTTCCTGTTGCACCTACTGGTGCTTAGGGCAGCAACAAAGGATCTCCAGCCCTGTCTGTCCTGGGCCATCTTTGCGAGAGTTCCCCATGAGTGATTGAAGGATTTCATCTCTGCCTCGATTGTTCTCCGCCAGGTTGCCTTGGGTCTGCCTCGCTTGCGCCGTCCCTCCGGTGTCCACTGAAGTGCTGTTTTGGTTATAGAATTTGCTTCCTTTCGCAGCACGTGTCCAAGCCATCTCCATCGTCTCTTCGTGATGATGTTGGCTATTTCTTCTTGCTTGCATCGCCTTAGTAGTTCCTGATTAGAAATCTTGTTTGGCCAAAAAATGCGGAGAATCCTACGAAGACATGTGGTGTGGAAGGAAGACAACTTGGCGAGGTCACCTTCTGTCATTCGCCAACACTCTGATCCATACAGGAGTGTGGATAGGACACAGCTTTGGTACAGTCTGATCTTGGTGTTGATGCCGTATTGTGTCGATTTCCAGATGTTGCTCATACTTTGAAAGACAGCCCTTGCATTTCCCAGCCTACTTTGGATGTCCTCCTTTGTGCCACCCTCTGGTCTGATAATGCTACCAAGGTATTTAAATTTGTCCGTCGTGGTGAGGTTCTTGTCATCTACTTGCACTGGTGCTGGAGTGTCTACATTTAGGGTCATAATCTCTGTCTTCTTCTGGCTAATCCGAAGGCCTACTTTGCATCCAAAATTATGTAGTCTCTGCGTCTTATCTTGCATGTGTTGGTGACTATGTGACAATAGCGCAAGGTCATCCGCAAAGTCCAAATCCTCTAGGTTGTCGAAGAGTGTCCATCTGATGCCTCTTGGTGCATCCTCTGTAGTTTTCCGCATAATCCAGTCGATTACGAGGTTAAACAAAATTGTTGACATCACACATCCTTGCCGTACACCAGTTTTCACTTCAAACCATTCCTTTTTGCTGTTCCTAAAACCTACCAGTGTAAACAGGCCTTAATGTGTAATTTTGATGTTGTAGCTGGTTTTTGCACTTGCGGTCTTTGAGAATGGATTTTTTTTTTTCTTAAATCGCTGTTGTTAATTATTTATCGTTTTTGAGGTTCAAGCAAAGGTCAGGTTCTAAATCATCAACTAGCGTTATTGAACAATTCTGTTCTACACAGATGTTTGCCACAGGTGCTTTGCTATTCTTTAAAATCTGCATTAATTCCCAGCATTCATTTTCTAAGCGACTGGCACAGTTTGGACGACGCAGTATCTAAGCTTATTTTACTGTAAACTATTTATGCTTCGTTTTTTTTTTTTTTTTTGCGACATAGAATCAGCGGAGTTAAAAAAGGTAAGGGAATTGGTGGATAGGTGAGCTGTGGGTGGAAAGGGAAAAGTTTGAGATCTGAGAGAGAGAAAGAGAAAGCTAGGGAAGATCGAGATATCCGAAGTAGAACAGATGATACCTGTGCATCACTGTGCCATTTGACTGATAACTCGAGTTTGCACCGGATGTTTCAATTGCTTTATAATGAATCATTCATTACTCTGCTGCTGATAGCCTGTCTGAAATCTTTCCTGACAGGTGATTATGTGTCATATTAAACGGCCAATATTTTGTGGACATTGTTTTTCATCAGCCGGCGCATTTTTGTTTTGTTTTGTTTTTTAAAAATATTATTTAATGTATTCTTCATGGCTGCTTGTGGGGAGAGGATGCATGTATAGTTATATGGTGATGGAGTGTTTAAGCCGTAGGTTCATGGCTTTATAAAAAATTTAATGATAAATCAGCATGCCGATAATGAATTACCAAACTTAGGTTGAAACATCTTGTCGGCTGCAGCTGTTGCGTTTTTTTTTTTTTTTTAATGTTGGTTGTATCCACAACTGTCAGGATGAACGGGGAGAGAAGCACTTCTAATTTTAGCAATCAATGTCTCATTGAACTGACCGTTTTTGGTATTTGACAAAGGATGTTGACACTTGAAGAGACAGCGTGTTGTTGTTTTTTTCCCCTTTATTTTGTACCGTATATAATTAGACGTAATTAGACTCTGCGCCCCTAACAACATTCCTGGACGTGTATTTCACCGACCAGCCAGGTCGTCATGTCTCCCTGATTGCTGTGTGTACATGTGTGAAGCGTGAATGCTGGACGGGGCGACAGTGTAAAACTGGGAATCGGTACCAAATCCAGACAGAAACTTAGTCCCCGGTGATGTAGATTCCTCTAATAGTGTTTGTTCGTGACAACCTGAGGTATTTGAACCTCTCACCTGGGCCAACCAGAATAATGCATTCCTTCTCATGCCATCTGCAGTCCGCACCAGTTTTGTGTTCATTTTAATTGTTAAATCTCAGAAGATTCGAGAATTACTAGTATACTGCAGTTTAAAATCAACGAAAATTCATGCCCCCCCCCCCCCACCTCCAATCAATGTGTACTCCATCATAGGACGTAGGAAAATCTCATGTTTTGACTGTTCTTGCCATGACAAATTTCGAAAGACTTTGGTCCGTCAAGCTGGATGTTTTCAGCTTCTCTAAACTGTCCACAAATTTTAACGCCTTTCATCAAAGTACGACACAAGCGTACTCGCTGCTTGTACGGAACTTTACTTCAGGCACTACCAAACAGCGCTTCTCAATTTTGAAAGTGATTTGAATAGGAAACCATTGATATAATTCATGCACACATTATGACCTACAGGTACAATAACACTCAACAAAATGTGCGTCTTGTCTTTGACATGAAGCTGCTGTGAAATCGAAAAAAAAAAAAGAAAAAAAGTCAGGATTGTTTCTTGCTGTTATTATCTACATGTACATAAGTTTTTGATCACGCTATAACGTCTATCGTTTTGTTTCCATTTCCCCAGACCGGCCACCAGCCTGCAGTCAGGGTTTGGGATGTGGCGGAGAAGACTCAAGTGGCGGAATTTCGCGGCCACAAATTTGGCATCAATTGTGTGGTAAGTACAACCAAAGTCTCTCATTGAGCTCAGGGTTTCTGTGGCATCCTTACATCATGGAGTCCTTGGAAACTCCTGGAATTTAGCTGAACAGAGAGATTTCCTTGAAATATCCTTGAATTAAAAAAATATATTGGAAAAACCCTTGAAATTAAAAAAAATGTATTGGAAAACCCTTGAATTTTAAAAAATCCATTGGAAAACCCTTGAATTAAAAAAAATCTATTGGAAAACTCTTGAATTTTAAAAAATCTATTGCAAAACCCTTTAATTTTAAGAACCTTGAGTACTCCTTGAAAAATTACAGAAACTGCAAGAGGTGGGTGAGGGGGGGGGGGTCCTTCCTCTAATAACAAACACAGAAAAGCTAGGCCTTAGCGACGCGGGTCAGTCTTGATATTTCAACCTCCTGTATAACTTCCTTGAATAAGGGGGGGGGGGGGGGAGAATCTCACTGAAAACTCCTTGAAAATGGTCATAGATTAGATTGTGTGCAGGAACCCAGTTAGCTACAACAAGGATTATGCGTAATCGACGTGCAACGACCTGCAGCAATTATTGTGCACTTGGAATACTTGTTAACATTAGCTTTGAGATTTACAAATTGAACTTACTTAGTATAGGCGAAATCAGGAAGCAATGATGGCTGTTAATTGAATCAATTCAGTTGCACGCTTTTCTGCATTCTC
Source organism: Onchidella celtica (assembly GCA_963931925.1). Classification (NCBI taxonomy): domain Eukaryota; kingdom Metazoa; phylum Mollusca; class Gastropoda; order Systellommatophora; family Onchidiidae; genus Onchidella; species Onchidella celtica. Next base: position 7,062,666 of record OZ007569.1, on the reverse strand, counting down.
TGTGTTTGTTAAGTTGTGGCTATCCTCGGTATACAATACTAATCATCTGTGCAGCATTTCTGTAAGATTTTCATCGCTTTAGTCTGTAAGTTTTAGCTGTCAAGACTCTGAAATCGAAATGCCTGTCAATATCCCTACCACTCTCCCCCCCCCCCCCCCGCCCCCAATCCCTCCGACCGGCGTAGCACTGTGGCGACGACGTGCCTGCTCCAGTTATAACTGGGCTGCAATGACACAAAGGCAAATTTCCCTAATGGGATTACAGAGTATTACAAATACAAAATATGTCTATTTCTCTCCTCTTCCCTTTTTCTCTCTCCCCCCTCCCCTTTCCTTATCCTCCCCACGCAAGGATATGTTGCAACATCTTGCTTTTCCTCGGTCTTAACTTTTGTATTTCACATGACGTCAGACAACATGTGCTTATATTAAAATTTGAATTTTATTTCGTCTTTCGTCTGAACTTCCCAGGCCATAGGTTTTGTTCTACCAGGAGTTTCAGTTCTTCTCTTTGGATTATACCCAGTCTTTGCGAGTTCCATCCCATGCTCACTCTCATTCTTTTTCTCTCTCTCTGTCTCTTCCCCCCCCCCCCTCTCTCTCTCTTTCTCTCTCTCACTCTCTCTTTCTCTTTCTCTCTCTCTCTCTCTCTCTGTGTCTCTCTCTCTCTCTTTCTCTCTCTCTCTCTCTCTCTCTTTCTCTCTCTCTCTCTCTCTCTGTGTCTCTCTCTCTCTTTCTCTCTCCCTCTCTCTCTCTCTCCCTCTCTCTCTCTCTCTCTCTCTCTCTCCCCCGCGCCATTTTGGGGAAGGGGATGAAGTGTGCATGCTCACCCGCCATGCCCGGAAATTTTTGGTGTTGGGTGAGGATAGTGAAACAAACTAATTACCGTTTGCCGAAGAACACCACTTTGTTACGTACATGTGGATTGAATTTAGTCTTACCCGTGCGTGATCTTTTTACACCTTGTCATTTAGGTAAATCTTTCGAAATCTGCCAGCGGCTGCTCTCTGTACATTGACAGGTGTAGATGCCAAACCCATTCATGTACATGAGGAGTCGTAAAGCATACAAGCCATGCAGTGTAATTGTTACCTTCACTTTCAAACTGCAGAATTTTAAACCGCCATCTATTCTGGTTATGTGTTTCATCACATGCTCTGAACAATGCTGTTTCTATGTTCTTCAATAGTTGTCAAGAATATTCATGTAATTAAAGTAATTTATTTTAAAGCAAACATATTATTATGTCGCTGTCGTTCAAATAATAAACCAACGCGTGATAATGTAAGTTTCTGTTGACTAAACGTATACCTGGTTGATTTCTGGAAATCAAGGTAAAAGTGCACAAAATCATATGGTTGACCTCTCTCCGTCTCTCTCTCTCACTCTCTCTCTCTTTCTGTCTCTCTCTCACTCTCTCTCTCACACTGTCTCATTGTCTTAGCATTCCTGTCTTTTTCTACTCGCTTCTCTCATCGGTTCTGGCAGTGTGAGACGTTGTCTCTCTCTCTATTGATCTTTCATCTGTTTTACGTTTAAACACTTTGTGCGTATGTTTAAACAAAGAGATATACAGTACATAGATTCACTCACTCGCACACTTGCTAGCCATCACTCTCTCCGTCTCTTACTTAATCACTCACTCATTCCTTCATTGGCATAAACGTGCTCTGACACGAATGATACGTTTTCTTCCAATCCTTCTTACTTCATATTCTGTTCCTTTTCACCCCATTGCCAAACCTTCTTTTACCATTCCTTTACAACTGTCAAACCTGGATGTAAATCTTTCATGATGTTCAAGCCGCACAGGTCACATCGACACCGTTCCCTTCAACTTTCATTTGAAGTTTTATCTCCCCAGGTTTAAATGGAACTGATGTGCTATCTAACCAAATCTTGCATCATTAACATGATTAGACAGTTTAAAGTGCTTGCTAATTAGAAAGTCTTTAAAGTTTTCTTTTCTTCAGTCGGTCCATCCGCAGGTAAATGCCGACTCTTAATTTGTTTATTTTCAAGTGTTATATTTCATTATATTCAGACCGAATTTGAATCAAGCTTAACACATTTATTTCTGGGTCGTGAGGCTAATATTATACAAAACTTAAGTCTGGTTCATCCTAAAGTTGCGTCTTTATAAGATTCTGCCGCTGCAGTTGGACATTTTGATGTATACTAGCATTATTTTGAAAAGTAATTACGGTGTTTTTACCGCCGTTTACGATGGAGCGAGTAGAATTAATTCATCACTACAAAGTTCTTGCTCAGATTTAACAGTTGCCTTCCAGCTCACCCGTTCATTGAACCAGAATCTGTGTGTAGACGATGTCATGTTCAGAACTTTTTCCAAAACCAAAATCATGAAAGTTGATGTTGTGACGTCATCATCCGACTAGTTGGCCGAGGAAAATCGCGCCCAGACTTCCTTCCTGTCCCAGCCGACTCTACCCCCAAGATACAGTACACACAGCCCCTATTCAATCTTGGCCCCTAGCCCTGTCCCAGCCTGCCGACACATAGGATTTAACAGGCTGGGGGCGCCTAATGCATAGCTGTACCATCAAAGGATCAAATTAAGCTTGTCCTTGAAGTGCCCCAGTGTCCGTGGCGGGCTTGTGATGATTGTCAATGTCAGCTTTGGTCTGGGGACAGCGGCTTGTTTTCAGCGAGAACCATGCACAAATGCACACACCTGCAGAATAGGAGAACAAAACGCGAGCTGATAACTGCAACACAAAACAGCCATTCAAGAGGTAGATTTCAATTGTTGCTTATAATTTTGAGCTTGCATTGCCAGACGAATGATGTCACCGGAAATGCCTTAATCAAAGCCATACCTGTGTACTAATTATTTCACATAACGCAGCATTATCGTGGCCATCGTTTGCTCACTTCTACTGGCATCATTAAATTTTCTTTGTCTGCGTGTACCAAAGAATTGAACTCGCTCCCCGAATTCTTTGGTGTGTACCATGAGGGAAGCCGCAAGAATGAAAAAATTAGTATTAGTCTTTCCGGCGCTGGAGAGTGGATGCTTGCGTGAGACTGAGCATGACAGAAAGAGAGAGAGAGAGAGAGAGAGAGAGAGAGAGAGGGGGGGGGCTCACATGTGAAGCAGTGAAAGGACCAGCTTTGCTTAACATAACCATGTGATGAGATCTCCTGTGAGAATTGCTACAAACATCACACAGAAAAGGAAAGATTTGGACGGCAGGCTAGAAGAGACAACAGGGGCTTTGAACATGGTCTTTTTTTTTGTTGTTGTTGTTGTTGCTGTTTGCTTACCTCTAGTAATCTTTCCATCGGCGCATCTATCTTTTCTCTCCACTCTTTACTTTTCTCAGCTCCTTCCCCTTTCTGTCTTCTCTGTCTCTCTCTCTCTCTCTCCTCCCGCCTCTCTCTCTCTCTCTCTTTCTGTCCTCCTCTTTCTCTCTCATTTTACATGATAGGACTTACTTTGGGATACGTAAGAACTCCTCTCTCCCCCCCCCCCCCCCCCAAGTGAAGATTCTTACCTGGTTCTAATAAAAGTTAAAAGATGTGGAGGCATTGCTGTTGCCTGTATGTAAACTAAGAGCCTACAGCCAGTAAACACAGTCGTGCACTCCGTTACTTCGGCGTTAATTGCACACTGAGAAAAGTTCATCCTTGTTCTAAATTGTTTTCTTTTCGGTTGCGCCAGCACTTGACAGTTTTCTGCACTCGCCGATCTATCAACTTGCATCGGTTGTGCTCTGCATTACACGCTTTTCCTCTGCTTGCTACTTTAAGCGTGTATATTGTAATGTTTAGCCAGCAGCCATGCATATACAGAATACTGATGGGATTTTGTCTAGAATCTGTGGAGCAAGGTCAAGTGGCAGGCCATGTGATTGTGTCCTCGTGACGAGTATATTATGCAGAAGAAAAAGGAAGAAAACGTCTGATCTTGCGTGGAGATTCTGGAACGGCTTGCGTATCTTAGAAACGGATTTTTATTATTACAAAAGAAATGGTGAAAAATGTCGTCCGGTATCGTGTTGAAGATTCCGGAACGGCTTGCATGCTTGGAAACCGTCCATGTTATCTAAACATTTTAGTGCAATGTGGGCGAAAATGGAAATTTATCAAGAGTTGGAATGTAATCTCATCGCTGCCACATTTCAGATTCAAAGAGCGGCTGTGCATAAAGTGCACCCATTACGTAGTGACTGAAGCATTTTGACATGAGGTTTTGAAAGAAGTGTTTTTATTGAAACAGGGTGGCAAAGACACAAAATACACTCTTTCTCTTCTGTTTCTTCTTTCATCTTCCCTTTCTCTTCCCCTCTCACTCTCTCTCTGTCTGTCTGTCTCCCCCCCCCCCCACACACACACAAATGGATGACGAAAAGCACAGATTTAAATCCTAATTTAATATAACTCTGCATGACAGTTCCGGGCTCAAACAAACAAACGTTCACTGCACTGAGGGAGAAATAGTAGTGATTCTGTTTGTGAAACATCAGAAACATTGGCTGGCGGGTCTGCAGACTGAGCACCGAACACAAAACACCCTAGTAATTTGAAAACAGTGACAACCTGCAGATGTGGACCGGCCAGCCATTACATGGCAGATCAAACTTGGTCTCGCTTTTAAGGTTGCCGCTATCTCCTCACGATGAAAACACTGGCAAGAAAAGTGCCAGAGACGAAGGTCTGAAATTGAAAATTAAAGTCCTGAGTATTTGATTAGTGGAAAAGTGCGGGCAAGAATGGTACTCTTTTCTTTACTACTGTGTAGAAAGTATTCTAGAGATGCGTAGAAAATCTCCCCTGTGGCTTTTGCGAAAATTTGAAGTTTGTTAAGAAAAACAAAAACAAACTGGCAAAACCAACAAAGACGACTTTGTTTTGTGAAGACCCTGGGAGGTCAGATTTAATGATGGCGGGGCATCAATAGCTTGGCAGGTTTTCCGTTAATATCCCTTAATTAGTTTAAGCAGACAGCCGTGGTGATTTTTTGCAGTGTATCAAATAGCAGAGCACGTGACGTCTGGTTATGCTGCACGTGTATCGTCTTCCGCCATTGGTCTTTGGACAATCCTGGTGTTGTGTGATATCTGAGTGATGAAGGATAGGAAAGATGGGTGGTGTGTGTGTGTGGCTGATAGAGAAGAGAGGAGAGGCGAGTCCGCGAATGTAGGAAGAAAAAGTGTCGTTAAAGAACAGAGGGTATATTCTCTCGGAGCAGAATGAATTTGCATTCACACGGTGATATCTCGGATAACAGTTGAAGGGCTATACAGGGCGAAGTCGGGCCTGTTTTTGGTTCGCAATTGTATTTTTATACATGTAATACTCAGTCAAAACCAGGTTTTGGATGAAATTATCTCATGAAATTGGCCTCTACAACATTGTCGCATACATAATTCATACTGTTTAACATCAGTTGTGGAATTTATTATGTCAGTTGTACGGGGCAGGCATATTGTGTTCGTGGGCAAAGCTGTGACGTAATTATGGTGTACGGTCCGCACTCCTTGGTGTCCGCACCTGAACTCAGAGCAGATACGAGAATGCTGAAAAGTTGCGGTTGATGTACCAGATGATGCGGGCCAGCTTTGAGCTTATTTAACCTTCAGCACGCCCATCATAAGTACAAGCAATAAGCCATTTACCTGTGTGGTCATAGCGGTTTATCATAGCCGCCCATGTCAACAGACCCGCCTCTCTGAATGCCATAACCTGCAATGAATATGTTTGCTCTAGTCCCAAGCAAATTTGCCGGGGTGTTAAGTAACAGATCCTCTATCTTTCGGCCGGCGGCGGCGGCGCCATTTAAAGCCCATTTAGAGAAGAAACGGCTGACATTGCAAATTGGGACTATTGATATGGACAGTAGGTCGACCTGATTTATTTTACTAGCGTTCTTTTCATGGTGCGTGGTCTTTGAAAGGTACATGATGCTTCACATGGCCAGTCCGTGGAAGTTTCTGCCATAAGGCAGGTTGAAATTTTCTTTTTTGACGTGACAGCATTAAAAGAGAGGGAGAGAGAAAAATGAAAAGTGACGTTTCTATTCCATCGTCCGTGAGCCTCAGTAACAAAGAGAAATGACCCCAACTCAAGCTAAACAGTAATTTAAAAAGGGCACAGATCTAATCTAGTATTTTCACGAAAGTTCCCATCCCCTGAATTTAATGTTTCTTATTACACAAAATAAAATTGTCAGTACATGAAAGACCTTCTGCAACCGCCACTTAATGCATAATAAAAGTACTTTTTTTTTTTTTCATTTGTTTAGAAAAAAAAAATCTTCACCCAAATTACCTACAGGTAACAAAATCTTTATGGCAATACATAATTCACACGTTTTACTCAATGGCTTCGTCCTGTGCCATCTTTCAATCCTAATCCTGTGATGTAGAGACAATGTGGTTTGTGTGAACACGCTTTTGTAGGTTCTCAACTTTTCATCATGCACCCTTTCTTCTGCATGGAACCGTAACTGTTAATGGTTGTGCCTGGGGGATTACATCGTCCATTACCCATCTGAATAGAAACATTTCAGAATAAAACAATATAGACGTCGGGCATTATTTATGTTGAGACGGAATTTGCTGACTGAATTTTTTTTGTAGTTTAATATACAGCAGTGGTTCTCAACGTGGGCGATTTTGAGTTGGGGGGGGGGGGTCGACGAAGGGGGCGATTGGGAGCGAATAGGTAGGTAGAATGCACATGACGTCACAGAGTGTTTGTGTTTCGTTCTTCCATCCGCCAAACAAGATGGCGGGTGGATGAGCTGATGAGTATAACTTCGAGATATGTCTAAGCAGTTGAAATGCCTGCTGGTTGCATTGTAGCTGATTGTTATGACAGGGATGGAAAGGATGGATCCAAGCTGGTCAGATTCCCTACCAGCCGTGTTAGCAAGGGAAAGGAAGTGAAAGAATTGACCGAACGTCTCCCATGTGCATGTAAACACGTGCCATTGTTTACCGCAGTGAACTATTTTCAGCTTGCCTCCGATTGGCTGGCGACGCCTTAAGTGCTCTCAGTGCAAATCAGCTAACGAATCAAAATCAATGCCGCCATCGCCATGGTGATGCGTGGGTCCGAACAGCCAAGATGGCGGATATGCGCATTCTACCTATACTGTCTGGGTGACATCATGGGGCGAGTACTTCACACAGAGGGGCCCGTCTTTCTCCCTATCCACTGTGTGAGTCACAGCCAACATCTCGTGGCCAAATACCTCAGTGGCTTTCCTCTCCACGAGACTTGCGATTTGTGAAAGGTCTATTATTGGTTGCATTTTGGTGAAGAACGCTATCTGGGTTTTGTTTACCTGAATGATCAAAACATGTAGATAGAGTCGATGGAAAAAGCTTTGAAAATATCAGCGTCATAATTTATGTGTAGTCTGTGTATTTGTGGATGCATGTTGGAGTCGTCATAATTTATGTATAGTCTGTGTATTTGTGGATGCATGTTGGAGTCGTCATAATTTATGTATAGTCTGTGTATTTGTGGATGCATGTTGGGGTCGGGTAGGGTTAGTGGGGCGACGAAAGAAAATTTTTGTCCTACGGGGGCAGGTGCCCAAGAAAGGTTGAGAACCTCCGATATACAGTACTGCACCCCCCCCCCCCAAACCCCTTTCGTACATGAAATAATATTGTTCTCTGGCAGGCGTTGTGGATATCCCCATTGTGTTTTAATTCACTGCACGTGTGGAAAATGTTGACGGGCATCTGACATGACATTTTGCAGCATTGTCTGGGTATAAACCCCGTGCAGCCAAGGCTAATTGGAGGTGTGCAGGAACTAGGCATCATCAGCAATGAAGAAATGCTTGGCTAAATACATACAAAATGTTCATCCATTATGTCCGGGAAATTGTTTCCTCTGTCTGCACTCCCCTCACCACAACTTACCCCCCACCTCACCCCGCCATTGTATGCAACCCAGAGAGTTTACAATACAGTAATGTGATACTCGTTTTCAGCTCTATGATGCAACTGGCATTACCTTTAAATTTTCCAACTACAAGAGGAAGCTGTTTCACATTCTTCTTCGTCTTCATTTAAAAAAAATGTCATTGTTACCTGCAGAGATGTGTTTTCTCTCTCTCTCTCTCTCTCTCTCTCTCTCTCTCTCTCTCTCTCTCTCTCTCTCTCTCTCTCTCTCTCTGACACGCACGCACGCTCTCTCTCTTCCTTTCCCCTCCCCTCCCCTTCGCTCTCTCTCTCTCTCTCTCTCTCTGTGGCACACGCACGCACGCTCTCTCTCTCTTCCTCCCCCACCCCGCCCCTTCGCTCTCTCTCTCTCTCTCTGACACACGCACGCACGCTCTCTCTCTTCCTTTCCCCTCCCCCTCCCCCTCTCTCTCTCTGTCACGCTCTGACACATGCATTCATGCTCTCTCTCTTCCTTTCCCTCCCCCTCCTTCTCTCTTTCTCTCTCTCGCTGTGTCACTATCGCTCTCTCCATTCCCATTTTTTGTCCCTCAGACTAGACCTACCTTGGCCCCTCTCAATAAGACCAGTCATGCTGTGTGTCACTTATCGTCGTCACACACACACCCCCCCCCCCCCAACCAGACCTTTGTCTTCATTTTCATGTGCTGGTCACCTGTGATTGCCTCATACAGATATCTGTTTACACGGGCTTTAAGACATAGAGAGTATCGAGAGGAACTGGACACATTTATTGCTCCTTTGTGTTTGACCTTGTCACACCTCTGGCGGGCGGTCTAGTACTACACGGTTGTGTTGAATGGGTCATGAGGAGTCTGAGAACGGTGGGGTGAATTTGAACCAATATAATTTGTATTTTGTATTTGTATTTGTATACTTCTTTAATCCCATTTGGGAAATTTGCCTTTGTGCCATTGCAACCCAGTTATAACTGGAGCAGGCACATCGCCACAGTGCAGCGCCGGTCGCAACTTTGCCCGGGCAGCGGCCTGTACCGCCTGCTCTTTACGATTTCCAACTGCCAAGGTATCTTTAACGTGCGCAACGTGCACATGGGCCCTCCGGATATTTTTCATCCTTCTCCGAGAAGACTAGGTACTGGATCCTACCCTCCAATAGGATCAGGGACACGAAAATATGAGAAAAATCCCAAACTTCCATCATGCCTGCACCGGCCGGGTTTTGAACCCGGGACCCTTGGCATCTGGTCAACCCTATCCATCTGGTCACAGGAGTCACCCCGAATTCGAAAAGAATTATGTGAATTGTAAATAGAAAACAGTGTGCAAGTTCAGCGTGGGGATGTGTTTCTCCTAATAACATTTGACACCATAGAAGTCGTGTGTATTTCCATGCACCAACAATATAAATTGATATGCCAGCTATTTCATGATCTTTTAGGGCCGCGATTATATAACTTTAACGACAGTTTTAATGGGGAAAAATCTCAACTTTAACTCAAAGTCGGGGAAATGGAAAAAAAATGTGGCGCAGGGGCTGAATACGGCATGAAAAGGTGGGATTTTATTAGCCTGGAGGACAGGAATGCAGGCATGACCACTATTAACTGAGAATGTTTCATCCATGAAAGATTTAGTTCTGACTAGATCTAGATCTATGCTTGTTTAATCAAGTGTTCACAAGAGTCGTAACCGAGAGTGGCAGTGTTGACGCTCACACAGAAACATGCCATACATGCGAATGGGTCCCGTTCTTTTCTTCTCTTTCTCCACCCCGTGCCTTCCCCCCCCCCCAACACACACATATACACCCCCTTTCTCCCTCTTCCAGATCCCATACCCTTTTGTACTACATATATATATATATTTTTTTTTTTTATGGCTTGCCCTTTTGCCCTTTGTATTAATTAATATTCCTCATAGAGTATTAGAGGTGGCAAGAAATGTTTGTTTGCTCGACTTAATACTTTCACTTCGTTGTAATAAGCTTTTGAATTTTTATCTCATGTTATCCAATATTCTCTTCATAGTTACTAGTAATCGCTGATAATTGGGAAAAAGTGAACGCACAAAGCTGTTGCCAGATTGAATCATGACTTGAAAGGGAACAGCGTTGTTCTGACGCTATTTCTGTAAAGGTGCCTTTAATCTCGTAATTTTTGTTGTCGTGAACGCAGTGTTGCAAGTAATGAGTTCAGCGCTTTTGTCTGTGGAGGGCAGATGCTGCACTGCAATTTTGACTTTGATGTGTTTGCGAGTTAATGTTCGCGCACTCCCCCCTCCCACCACCACCACCACCACCAACCCCACTTAGTCAGTCTCACTTTCACGTCTGTCTCTCCATCTTTTTCCGCTTCTCTTCCTCTCTCTATCTCTTTAACCCCCGCCCTCTCTGAGGGTAAGAGAAAAAAATGAACGAAGTAAACACTCATTGCTAGTAGAAAGGCGAAATTCTCCTCATGTCAGAGATACGGTACAAGATTGTCATGTGACACTGGAATCCGTGCATTGTGGAAAGGAAGATTGTTCCGTTGGCTTCAAGACCTGATACGTTTTATACTGCCCCAAAACTGCAGAGATACAATACAGATGTGTGCGCGCTCTTAACCCTTTGACTACTGACGCCGTCAAAGCTAGATTTTCTCAAATCCAGTTTATATTGAGATCCACTTATTTCAGTTATTTCAGTGGCAAATTATGATTCTTCATCAGGCTATTGATCCGTCTGTGAGAGCTGGTCACAGAGAAGCAAAACCTGTAACCGACCGAGTAGTAAAGAGTTACCATCAATGGTGTTTCAGTATCGAAAGGGTTAAACACGACTTGTGTGTTTGTACGTTCTTAAAGTAAAGCTAGATATTTGTCTGAAAGGAAGATTCTTTCGGAACTTTACAAAAGTATCAACGAGGATAAACTGGGTTGTTTGTTTTTTTCCACCACTTATTTCTGCGATTTGAAACTAACGTTGTCATAATACTTTCAGTGTAAACCCCCATACAAAACACTTCACTTGGATCTGAGCATTTTCTTGACAAAACCATGAGTTACCGACGGTGCGAAACGTGTTTGAAGACATTGGCGGTCTCTTGACTCTCCATTGAGGATTCCTGCGGGGGAATGCCAGGTAACCCACGGAGACCCATAGACATCAACTTAACACTTGAGATAGGGGAAATTGAGTGAGGAACTCTCGTTGTCTTGCAGCCACTTAATGTTCTAGTGTGATTTAACACAGACAGAGCTGTGATTACATGTACCTTTCTTTCCTGTGTGGCTGTGGTTTCCCGCAATGTCCATAGCGGTGTGTGGCGCAGTGGTAGAGCTGAAGGCGTCGCATGATCTGAAATCGCTAGTTGTTCACACCGAGAGGAACATGAAGTTTATTTGGGGAAGATAGAATATAGAATTTTCCCTTGTGGAAGTAGGGTCAGGGTGGCATTAAGATGTACAAGCACTTGCAAATAAATCGCTCTCTCTCTCTCTCTCTCTCTCTGTCTCTCTCTTTCTCTCTCTCTTTCTTTCTCTCTCTCTCTCTCTCTCTCTCTCTCTTTGTCTCTCTCTCTCTCCCCCCCCCCTTTTTTTTTTATTGGAAGGAGGGGATCCCGTCAAATCTCTTTGGTAGTAGATCTTTATTTAGGGAGGTGCGCTGCCGTGGGCATTTGTGCCTCCTTTCCTTTTGTTTTGTTTTCTTGTTTCTCTCTCTCTCTCTTTCTTTCTCTCTCTCTCTTTTCTCTCTCTTTCTTTCTCTCTCTCTCTCTCTCTCTCTCTTTTCTCTCTCTTTCTTTCTCTCTCTCTCCCCCCTCTCTTTCTTTCTCTCTCTCTCCCCCCTCTCTTTCTTTCTTTCTTTCTCTCTCTCTTTCTCTCTCTCATTCTCTCTCTCTCTCTTTGTCTCTCTCTCCCCCCCCCTTTTTTTTTTATTGGAAGGAGGGGATCCCGTCAAATCTCCAAAAAATACAAAGAGAGGGCACACACGCACACACACCCACACACAAATGTGAGATTTAATAGATGAACACATAATTATAAGGTTTTTCCTGTTGTTGTTTAATTTGAGAGGGGGGGTGGGGCGAAGGAACAGCCGGCCTTTAAAACAAGAGATAAGCATCTCACACCACTGAACATCGGAGATACGTGAAACAGTTCTGGCTGTGTCCGGGGAAGCTGGCAACGATTCCCCAGTCAGTACAGATGGCAAACAAAAAAATGTGAATCGGTGCAGTTTCTCCATTAAATAACTCCGGGCAGTTTCCGCCCGCGACGGGCTGTACTTTCTCATCATGTCAATGGCTGACACATGTTGGCGATGTCTATTGGCGGTTGATGACCAATAAGTCACGTCCTACCATAGATTTAGCGCGTTCTACCACCGGCGTTTTATTTACTAACAGCTACTCGCTGTCAATGGTGTCTGGCTTAATGCTTGAGCTGACATGAAGAAATTTTTTGAAGAAATTACCATCCTTCTCAATTCCAGCTATGCCGTTCTTCCGCTATTTCGGGGAATTCCACGATCAGCCTCTTCACTAACTGAAACATTATGTGCCCACTGTAATTTTTCCCTATTTATTGATTACACGGACAACTGTAAATGTGTTAAGTTAGATGGAGCCTTTGAAATTGCCTTCTTTTTGAAAATTTCAGAATGGCGCCACAGTAATTCGTAAAGGGATGTATAGGGAAATGGAAAAGTTTTGGAATGAAGGATACGGAAACACCTCAGGTGGTGAAAATGAGGTTAACGGGAGTTAAATACAAATTTTATATCCAGTGTGAAGCCCCCGCCAATGTCGGGGGAAAAGCGTGACAGGGTTTGATTCATGGGAATATGATTTGATCGATGGATATGACAAGTCATGTATTGAGTCAATTGATTGTTGTCTTTGGGGGCAAAGAGACAGCAGAGAATGCTGTACTTAGAAGCTGATGCTGATGTGTTTATCGATTCTCGACACTCTCTCTATCTCTTTCTCTCTCTCTTGCTCTCCTCTTTCTTCCAGCTACCTCTTTCGCCTTTCTCACTCTTCTCTCCCCTCTCTCGGTCTCTCTCTCCTCTCTCTCTCCTCTCCCCCCCCCCCCCCATTCTTGTACAGTTGATCGGGTAAAATTGCTATAAAAGTTTGATGTCAGGTTTCCAGGACGTCTTTTAACATCATCATTATCCTTGATTTCACGAGTTATATACGGATTAATGACCCCGTCAGAGAAGTTCATTACCGAGCAGCATCCAGTGGAGTCGCTAAGGTATGACAGGTGTAGTGCATAGCCTAGGCTCCACTTGAAAGAGAGATGGGACGGAAGGGGCTCCCCTACGCATTAACTACTACAGTCAGACAAGCCTTTCTGGGATAGAACAAAGATTTGTTTCTTCAGATGTCAGAAAGATGCGGTTATAATTTTTATGTAGTGCCATAATTTGGCGATTTGTTGAGTTAAACGATCAACGATCCTGGTTTGTATGTTTGTGTTGATACTATGGTAAAGTCATCAGCTAATAAACGGCTGTCAGATAGGGGTGCAGTTTCAGTGCTTGCCATGGGCGCTAGTTTCAGTGGGTCATACGCCCCTGACATCATCATTCTGATGGCACAGGTATGCGGGAAAGACACCTCGAAAAAGTTTTATACTTTTCTTAGCCCAATTTCAAGTTTGCCGTTTCTATTCTTGCTGCTTTCTCCGTCCACGCTTTTTTTTTTTTTTTAAACTTCTGTTTATGTGGAAAAAGTGGGAAAAATTAGATTAAAAAAAAAAAAAAAGCCGATGCCCTTGACTCAGATTAATTTTACGACCATATGATCTAGCCCGCATTTTTATCCCATTTGTCACTGGAAATGATATTGCATACCCCACTCGGCGCTCCGTTGAAAGTGTTTTACCAGCAGGAGATTTTCTCTTTATCTTTGTGTGAAATAGGGGGCTTCCGTAAAGTGCGGTGTGGTCCGCTTTGGCAATTTTGACATCCCCCGTCCCCGGTAAGCTATTCATACGAATGGCCTCAAACAGCCCTACCAGCGCACGGCCATTAAAACGATGAATTTCCATAGCTAGACTTTGTTGTTTTCTATGGCATTTGGCAAGACATGTACCGTTTGACTGTTTCATTAGAACCATGACTTTTTATGTAACTCAACAGTTTAATTTGCTCGAAAAGACGAAATAAAAATTTTTAAAAAGCCAAAAATTCCATTCATTACGTGGTTGAACACACCCAGAAGCGCCCCTCTCCTGTGTGTTGAGGTGTTTGTTGTCGAAGGATCTCCGCCCCTCTCCTGTGTGTTGAGGTGTTTGTTGTCGAAGGATCTCCGCCCCTCTCCTGTGTGTTGAGGTGTTTGTTGTCGAAGGATCTCCGCCCCTCTCCTGTGTGTTGAGGTGTTTGTTGTCGAAGGATCTCCGCCCCTCTCCTGTGTGTTGAGGTGTTTGTTGTCGAAGGATCTCCGCCCCTCTCCTGTGTGTTGAGGTGTTTGTTGTCGAAGGATCTCCGCCCCTCTCCTGTGTGTTGAGGTGTTTGTTGTCGAAGGATCTCCGCCCCTCTCCTGTGTGTTGAGGTGTTTGTTGTCGAAGGATCTCCGCCCCTCTCCTGTGTGTTGAGGTGTTTGTTGTCGAAGGATCTCCGCCCCTCTCCTGTGTGTTGAGGTGTTTGTTGTCGAAGGATCTCCGCCCCTCTCCTGTGTGTTGAGGTGTTTGTTGTCGAAGGATCCGCCCCTCTCCTGTGTGTTGAGGTGTTTGTTGTCGAAGGATCCGCCATTGGCATTTGCACCTTCCTTATTCTTCTTCTTCTTGTTTCTTCTTCTTCTTCTTTCTGTTGTCCTGTTGGCTTTTTTAGCCCCCAAAAGGGCGCCTGTTCTTTTCCTCTTCTTGGCTTTCTTTTCCTTCTAAGCCCTCAAAAGGGCTCCCTAACCGGCTGCAGTGTTCCATCACTTCTTGTATTTTTCCTGTGAAATAATGGTAATGCCGGCTTCTTGAACGTTGGTGGCACCCTCCCCTTTCCGAGGACACTTACCTTATGGATGTCTCTTTCTTCCCCCCCCCCCCCGCGTTATTCCTTACCGTAAGACAGGTATCAGCGCACTGGTGGATAAATTTGCACTTCGCATATGGAACCGCAAACGGTGCTGGTTAATGACGTCGTTTGACACCTCAGTGTTTGTTTATATTGCAGCAAAGGTGTTTTTTGTATGGGCCGTGTCTTTGAAGTTTGGCAGGTCTGATGTCCCTTCATCTATTGGTTTATCGATCCCCACACGCTGTTTAAGAGTGGGTGTATACTGGCTGGGTCATTGCATTGTTGTCTTTATGGTGCAGTGGGGCGTTTCTGTTGTCTGGCAGAATCGATGTCTCTGGTTTGGGAAAAGGCAGGTAGAGGATGTTTGGCCTGGAGGTTGGAATTGGATCCAGCTGAATATTGAACAGAATGACAAAAATTGTTAAATCATTGAAGAAAAACCTCCTTTCATTTCTCTCTCCAGAAACTGATAAGTATCCCACCATGATGATTAGGGGAGACAGTTCTTTCCATCTCTCTCCCCTCTTCTCATTCCCAGCCCCCCTTTTTTCTTTCTCTCCATCTCTCTCTCTCTCTCTCTCTCTCTCTCTCTCTCTCTCTCTCTCTCTCTCTCTCTCTCTCTCTCTCTCTCTCTCTCTCTCTCTCTCTCTCTCTCTCTCTCTCTCTCTCTCTCTCTCTCTCTCTCTCTCTCTCTCTCTCTCTCTCTCTCTGTGTCTCCCTTTGTTTGTGTATGTGTCTTTCTGGCTTTGTCTCTCTCTCTTTCTCACTCTCTCCCTCCCCCCTCTCTCTCTCTCTTGCTCTCCCTCCCTCTCCCCCTCTCTTTCTCTCTCTCTCTTTCTCTTTCTCTCTCTCTCTCTCACTCCCTCCCTCCCTCCCTTCCCCCTCCCCTCCCCCCCTCTCTCTCTATCTATCTATCTATCTATATATCATCAGTCATGTTCTAATCATAGGTGAAGAAGCTCAGAGAGCTCATAGCTGACCTTTCCAGTCTATACATGTATAATCATAATTCCATACTGACTCGGTAGAAATTATAATGGTATAACTTTTCCCGACCTGAAAGAAGTTGTATCTGTGGGCACACAACAGGACATGATGATCAATTTCTGTATTATTTGTTGTCTTTCACAGGCCTTTTCACCCAACATGAAAGAAGTTGTCTCTGTGGGCACACAACATGACATGATGATCAATGTCTGGAACTGGAAGACGGGCAATAAAGTTGCTTCCAATAAAGTGTCCAGCAAAGTGAGTCATGACAGTCACAAGTCTTATCCTTGGTCAGAAGCTTACACTGTTGAACTGTTTTGACTGAGGAAATAGTTAGTCTCTGCCTTACTATGACAAAAGACAGGATATCGATGGTGTTGTACTCTAACCGTTTAACTGGTTTTGGGATTGTTTTCCAGGAGACGAAAAAAACATCTTTTTGCGAGTTTTTTTTATACAGGACTATATCTTTTTGGTCGTATTAATCAAACAAAACATGTCTTTCTGTCGTAATAAATATTTTTAAAAAAAATGCAGGTCTTTAAGCCAGTTGATCCTGTTACGCGGTTATCACACAAAGTATTGTTAGGCACTTGCGCATTTAGAGATACGCAAGACTAGAGCACGACAAAATTCCGCCACAGAAATCAGTTACACGATTAGTTAGAACAACCACATACACGGTTAGAATTGTAACTATTGAAGGCTTCGAAGCTCAATTTTGCTATTTATAGTGCGTGTAGACTTCCCATTTGAACAGGTAACCCCCGGAAAGGCATGGTGACTATTTTTACTAAAAAAAATGAGTTGGTCAATTTTTTCCAGTCACACGGTTAGAGCACAACACCATTGATATGCCAGAAACAGAATTTCACAGGGGATGCAACAGATTTCCTGTTTTGTCCCGTTTTATTCTGCGATCAATTTCACATTTGCGATGACAGCAAGTAAACTGTCAGTTGTTCAGAAATCATAACTTTAGTCTTTGTTTGTCTATCTCCATTTTCTGAAAAAAACTGGAGATCTTTTAGCAGGCAGAGATGGTATAACAAAAGCACACTTTGAGACTTGTTTAAAACGCGTTGTTGGGCTTACTACACTGTTTTGCGGTTTCAATTTTTCCCCCAACTCCTTATCAGAATTACTAAAGCAGCAGATGTTTAATGTGGAGTTTCTCAGTTGTGCAAAAAAGGGAGTTGGAACAAACAAGGTTTGAGGGTCAGAGTTTGTAATCTAGATAGAAAGATAAATCACATTGCGTTCTATATTAAGATGATGGAGGAAAAAGAAAGAAAGAAGAAGAAGAAAAAAAAAAAGAATTTGACCTAGATTGGCACATATGGCCAGAAACATCTATTTTCATAACAGGGCAGGTTGTGGGTTGAAACAAAATACATGTACCTGCCTTGAACAAGTGAAATGTGGGGGCATGATGCAAGGGAGACAATTCATCTTGCTTGCAGATCAGACGGGGTGACAAAATTGCAGACATTTTTCTTCATTATTTTTGATTCAGTGAAAGGTCGTACTAATTTACCTGCCCTAGGGAAATCAGAATGGCAGAAATATTTTAATTTTTCTTGTTGTTTTTTTAAAAAAGTATTTTTGAAATTTTATTCATTTAAACTAGAAATAAGGATGTACATGAAGTGGGGATTTGATGTTGATGTATCGTGATGTTGAAATCTGCAGTGTGAGCTGGATGTCCTACCAAGTTGAAAATTTAGAATGTTTTTTTTTTTCTTGAAGGTTATAAAATTACTGCAGGCTCTTACAGACTAATTGTTCTCTCTGTCAGGTTAGCGCACTTGCTTTCTCAGAAGACGGGAAATGTTTCGTTACTGTGGGAAACAGACACGTCAGATTCTGGTACCTAGAGGACCGGAGGTCCAAGGTAGGGATTGACAGGAGATTGCTTTATGTCATTGAGGCTTTTAATATCTTCATCTTGCAGGCCTCAAAAGGCCAGTCTTTATACAGCTTACTTTAAGAATGTCCTAATAAATTGAGAGCTTTTATTGTAAAAGCAGAATTATTGTATGATAAGAATGTAGAAGCTGTCGTAAAATTTTTGAAATATTATAATTGCTATATATTGAAAAAATAATCTCACACTTGGGATAAAAATAAAATAACATTGTGAGACCCAAACAATTGTAAACCTATAAAGAAGCTGATAATTTGAAACTGAAATAATAATAGAAATAAGAAAATGGTTAGAGTGAAATTCAATGTTGGAGATTCATGCAAATGTGTGCATGCGTACGTCGTCCTTGATATCAAGCACATAGCATAGCTTTTAGCATTAATATCGTGGCTGTCATAGAGAAATGTGTTTTTGTGTGAAAATGTAAAAAATGCTATAGAATTTGATATTTTTTAACTTGTCGTACTTTTTCTCTTCAGATCAATCAAACAGTGCCTTTGATGGGCCGCTCTGGTATCCTTGGTGACCAAAAAGACAACTTTTTCTGTGGTGTTGTAGCTGGCCAGGGCTCCATGTGTGGCAGGTTTTTTGTCATCACTCAGTCAGGGTTACTGTGTGAATTCAATGAAAAAAGGCAGCTAGATAAGTGGGTGGAGCTAAGGGTAGGTGACAATTGACTGTTCAGTTTTATATTGATGGTGTTGTACTCTAACCGTGTAACTGGTTTTGGGATTGTTTTCCAGGAGACGAAAAAAACATCTTTTTGCGAGTTTTTTTTTATACAGGACTATATCTTTTTGGTTGTATTAATCAAACAAAACATGTCTTTCTGTCGTAATAAATATGTTTTTTTTTAAAAATGCAGGTCTTTAAGCCAGTCAATCCTGTTACGCGGTTATCACACAAAGTATTGTTGGGCACTTACGCAGTTAGAGATACGCATGACTAGAGCACGACAAAATTAGGCCACAGAAATCAGTTACACGATTAGAACAATCACATACACGGTTAGAATTTTAACTATTGAAGGCTTTGAAGCTCAGCTTTGCTATTTATAGTGCGTGTAGACTTCCGATTTGAATAGGGAACCCCCAGAAAGGCGTGGTGTCTATTTTTAGCTAAAAAAATGAGTTGGTCAATTTTTTCCAGTTACACGGTTAGAGTATCGATATGTTTCCTTTTCTTTTATTGGTTTATGTGTGCTCTTTAGATATTGTTAAATAAATAGGGACACTTCAAATTTATTGTCAGATATGCTGGGCAGATCTGTCGTGCAACGGCAGAGTGACATAATTATTTGCCCATTGCATAGTTTTGAGAAAAACACAAGAAACTTGTGTGGCATTGCCAGTCTGCGTACATAAATGCTCTTATTTATAAGTTTGCATGATAGTTCCCTAAGGCCAGACACATATTTCAATGTAAGATATAAATAAATAAAAGAATTATGTGTGAGACAAGCTCATAAAGGCAATCAAGTAGAAAAATGCCATGCTGTCAGTTATCTTTGGGCAGCAGAGATCAGATGTTAAAGACAAAATCACAAAGCATATATACTATATAGACAGCAGAATAGTGGTAATACAGCCAGCTGGAACAAATGTGTTGACCATCATATTGGATTTTAAATGAGTAAAATATTAGCTTAGTTTTATGCCTTATCTGTCTGTTACATGGGGCAAAAAAAAAAGGAAACAAATAACACACAGAAAACTGCCATAAAAATTATTATGAGATGTAACAAATGCCTAATGTGTATTGCAGACCAAGTCAGCTAACTGTATCACAGCTGGACTAGAACATATCTTTGTGGGCTGTTCAGAAGGTGTAGTCCGAGTGTTCTGTGCCACAACTCTCCACTTCCTGTGTTCTCTACCCAAACCTCATCATTTGGGGGTGGAAGTGACCACAGCAACTAATCCCAGGTAAAAACTCTTTGCACCCAATTGTGTAAGATCTTTACCCTTCCCTTGTCAAAATAAAATAAATAGTAATATGAAAGGAAACCTGTGCAGTGGTGAGCGGGTCACACATGACCTAATGGCAATGTCAGTCTGTTGTATTTCTGCTAAAAATTGCTTCTCGGACTTGAAGTTTCATGTCTTGCCTTGCAATTCATTTTATTATAGATCTACATAATAGTCAGTGAATTCCGTTGGTGAGGTACCAAGGGACAGTCAAGTTTTGACCATTAATGCCCATCAGTGATGAGAGGTCCGAGCTTATATGACCCAATCCCAGTAGCCTTTGTCTAAAATCATTCACCACGTGTTAAGAACATGTATCATAAAGTAAAAGAGGGTACACTATGTCTATTATAGAAATTAACCCATTTTCAGAGTTTGTTATTATACCTGAAAGTGAAAGAGCAATGTAATAAATCTGAACTGTGCAGTTTGAG
Source organism: Onchidella celtica (assembly GCA_963931925.1). Taxonomy (NCBI): domain Eukaryota; kingdom Metazoa; phylum Mollusca; class Gastropoda; order Systellommatophora; family Onchidiidae; genus Onchidella; species Onchidella celtica. The sequence continues at coordinate 7,042,442 of OZ007569.1, read as the reverse complement.
ATCTTCATTTATTTGCTTTGTATTATAACACATTATAACACATCATGTTAATGTCATAAAATGGTGACTTGCATTTTCCACAGAAGTGTTCAGTCCAAATCTCATTTTCTATTGGGACATGTTCAAAGCAAACACTCTAAAGAAAGCTTGAAAATATTTCAAGGCAAGCTGAAATCTGAAGTTAGCTACATGAGGCATTGTGACTCCTCTCTCATTTCTCACCACCACCACCACCGCCACCACCACCACCACCCCTCCTCTTTCTTCCAAAAACAACAACAACAAGACAATTTTCCCCCTTTCGAGGGCTATAGCCATGTCTTGAGCCAAGGTTTAGGAGTATATCAGTGTCCTTGTGTTGTGGTTGGTAAGTAAGGTGGAACCAAATGAAGTGGAAAATAAAGCCATATATGGATACTTTTCTTGAAAATCAAGGAACAAAGGAGCTTTCTTGCAACTTGTAGCATCAGTGTATTAATCACATCATTCATTCTGTCCCCAGCCACATGGTCAGCAATAGTGAAGATGCCAAATACCCAGATACAAAAGCCATAGCTATGGATGATGACCACAAGAAGGTAACTACACAGGTCACAATGTTTCACAATTTCAGTTCAGTGACAGTCTTTTCAAATTTTGATTCTTCTGTCAGTCACCTATCCAACACATGAATGACTTCATCCTGTGTCAATAGGTATTGTACATAGAATAACAAGATTCAGGCACAGTCTTGGAATTCCAATGATCCCTGGAAAAGCCCTGGAATCTAAACTGAGAAAAAGCCCTAGAAATAGTGGATTAGCCATGGAATTGCTTGGAATTGTCCTCAGCCTTGAAAAACATTTAAAAAAAGGGGGGAAATATAAAAAAAACACAAAAAAAACATCCCTGCTATCATCTTTGCACAGTTACACAGATAATATTCTTCATGTGATTTTTTTTTTTTCTAATTTTTTTCTTATTTTGTACATTTAGGTAGACCTGGAAGATATTTTAGCCTTCGAAAAAGATTCTCAAAGAGATGCAAGAAGCCTCTTAAGATGTATTTGGGAAGTCAAAAGACTTTTGCATGAACTGTCTAGTGCTTACATAGAATTACATGTTTCATGCAGTAGTTTACAATTATGTCATTTATGAAGTATTCTGGAGTCAGTGAAATATTAAAACATAACTTATTGACCTTCTGTGACTAATTTGTTCACTAATTTGTCATCTGAACTAGTTCATTTAATAGACTTACAGCAGTTTATAGTTTAGTTACAATCAGAGCAAACTGAAAACTGAAACACATCTCCTTCTTCAGGTAACATGCATCTACAACGACCGAAGTGTTTACATCTGGGATGTCCATGATATCAAACGAGTGGGAAAAGCTTGGTCATTTCTCTATCACAGTGGCTGTATCTGGTCATTAGAGGTAAACTTTCATTACACTTTTATCAGCCTGTAATAGTCTCTGAATAGCACAGGGGACAGTTCTTGCATTAAAACAATCCATACTGGTCTTGTACAGATCACATGGACTCAAAATTTTACCTATAAAAGTGAAAGAGCAATGTACTAAAATTGTTGTTTCCATCTTCTGTGTTGCATGTTTGATTTTGTATGTAACTGAGGATGGCAACTTGCTGTTTAAATACTATGAACAAACTAAAGTGACAATTTTTGTTTTGTATGCTGTAGTGTTTCATTTCTGAAAGAAAAAAAACCAAAAAACCCAGAAAATCGCATGCATTTTCTTCGTGTTGTATCTAATCATTTTTAGTTGTTCTGCTAGCATAATTATCTTCATACACTGATTTTTATCCTTGCCAATTCTTTTGGAATTTATTATAATTTCTTCGTTGTTAGCTGGGCTTTACAGCATACAACCTTTCTCCTTGTTTTGCCACATTTTATTTTAAAAGTGTTATAGTTTGTGCGGTTTTTTCGGCTTTTGGAGGCTGTGGTCCAGACAGTCCTTAGTTTGGTATATTGCTAACTCAATACGAACTGTATGTGACACAGGTATATCCACCGCTGGATGAGAAATGTAAAGCCATGCTCCCCCCTGGCTCATTTCTCACAGCCTCTGGTGATGACACCATACGTGTGTGGAATCTCAACACTCACATGCCAGAGAACACAGCGTACAAAAGGAACATTTACAGCAATGTGAGTACACTGTCAAAAGTTTTTTTTGTGTGTGTCAAAGTCAAGATTGTGGGCATTTCAAGTAGACTTGCCAGGAAGTCATTTTTGCATATTTCATAATATCCAATTTGTATTACATGTGAAAAAGAAGAGCATTAACCCTCATCCCGCATTGGGTGAACTCATCCATGTGACGGCTAGGGTTTGGATAGCTGGTGGCCAGTCAGCCATTTGCCCATTTGTTGCTGCTAACCTCACTGGCAAATCAGGTCACGTTGAACTCGTGTACCATGTCTATTTTAATACACAGTAACAAAAAATATGCTGGGTAAATCATAAGTGACCTCTATAATATTCGGATAAAGTATTGTGACGAAATGCAATCAGTTTTATTGTTAATTGGACGGCTCTTAATAAAGAATTTCCTAAGTTTACATGCTGTTTAACTTAGGTCTGGTTTTTTTGTCCATAAGTTAGGCCATAGATAGAACAGATAAGCCGGGCACTTAGCTTGTATTAACTATATGTATCATGACATTCCCTTCTCCCTCCTCAAGTGTTTTAAGGCTCAATCTCCATTATTTTTGTTTTGTAAGCACAACCTTCTTAATAACTGTGGTAGGAGATTTGATTTCCAGCCCCTGGAGTACATACATGTACTTCAAAGCAACAGGATATCTCTCTGATTATCACATCAAATAAAGACAAAGACAAACAACAAAGTTGTTTATTTTCTCTCAGTTTTCTCTGACAACAAACCTACATACAGAAAACCTTTATGCGGCATTTGTCCTAGTATTACATGAGAATTAAACATTATGCATAGAACGCCTTATCAAATAAGCAGATGGGCCTCTTTTTACAATTTTGTACATAAATGACACCCAGCATCAAAGTCAAAATTTCCCTTAGATTTTCCTCAGATCAAACTTGAGACCTGTCAGAATTATTACATGAGTATGATGAATGGTTGTTAAATTTTATCGTAATCCATGTAATCGAATGCGATACCATTTTGTTAGATGCAGAAGGGGTGACAGGATAAATAAATGAGGGAAATGAGCGTAAGAAAACAATTTGTGGGAGCAACCAAGTAAACAAACAGGAGATGCCGCCTTGCTATGCCACTATAGTGGCCTTGGAAAGAACAAGGGTTGCATTCAGGGGAGGCCACTTCAGTGGCTTATGCAGGACTAAAAAAAAATATCATAGACAACATTTTTTAAACATGAATAACCCTTATTTTGCACATCAGGAATCACATCATGATTTTGGCTATAGTTAGTTTTACAAGCTTCAATGCTGATGCATTGGAAGTGTAATCGTGTCACATAGTTTTGCACAAGTGCATTATCTGCAGTTTTTGTGCTTTTTTTTTGGTTTAAATCTTTATTATCATTCGAAGACGTATATTAAGTGACCAGCAAGGTGTTTTGTATGTCTCCAGGAGTTGCTGAAGATTGTGTATGTAGATCCTACATTGACCTCATTGTGTAATGTGGACTACAATCCAGGTATGTATGTCATCAGGGTGATATATTGCATAAATATAATGTGATTTTAAGTATTATCATTTGCAAGGTGACAGCTCAGAATCAGTAATTTATGTCAGGGCAGTTCAAAGTTGAGGAAATCTAACATGATAGTCGGGATAAAAACTGACCATTCTATTAATAAAGATGGTAGCATACCTAATAAATAAAAAATTCAATATTTTGAGTATCAGTTATAAAATTTGCTTAATTTTCTCAATTTGGACAACTGCAACATAGTTCTGATTCTCTGCCATGGCCTCAGATATTAGCTTTCTAATTTCGTATTAATGACTGCATTGATCTGAGATGACATCATTACAGTAAAGTACAATATGATATTCTATAGTTATCAGCGATATCAATGTTAATGTTCATGTGGTTTGGTTTACCAATATTTATGGATATGTAAAGGACTGCTATATTCATGGCGACTATAACATGTTCTTGAATCAGTGCATTTGCTAGGCAGCAGATCATGTGAAAAGACTGACTAATCACTAAATTACAAATATGGACATGAATATATGTTGTTCTTTTTATTTTATCTTGATTATCCTGTCTTTCAACAGCTGGTGCTACAGACAAGACAGATACAACCTATGACGGTAAAAATGGAGTTCGCTCTATCCGAGTGAGTCCTGATGGTGCAGACCTGGCCTCAGGGGATCGCCAAGGAAACATTAGGTCAGTTCACAACGTAGTAAAATATTGAATTCTTAATTTGCTGATATTGTGGGAGTCTGTTACTTATCATTGATATTTCATGTGGAAATTGAGTCGTTTCAGATGTCATGAGATGATGCAGGGAAGCACTTCTCGTTGATGTAAAATTTACATTACATATTATTTAATTTACAAGTGATAGATTAGAAAGAAATCCATTTCCTTTGGCTCAGTATGAGAAAAGTAAGTCAGCATGTATTAAGCCTGTGATCATTTGTTCTTGCCAGAATCTATGACATGCAGTATCTGAATGAGAAAAGATGTGTTGAAGCCCATGAGTCAGATGTCATGTGTCTTGAGTATTCGTATACAAACTACGGTGAGTTGAAGTGGTCTAGTTGTAATACATGTACCAGTGAAATATACGTGCAGTTTGGAAGTGGCAAATTTGAGAAAAAGCCCTGGAAATAATGGAATGGTCTTGGACTTCTCTGTGGGTTTGAACAACAACAATAACAGCAAAAAATGTATGAAAAACAGTCAACAAAAGATAAACTTGGCCCATTTTTTTGCATTTAGGTAGCCGTGGAATTTAGTATTTTGGCCTAGGAAAAACATTCTCAAATCAGTGCAGGAACCCGGTGTTCCTGATCAGGCAATGTGTCATATGATCCTAGAAAACTTTATATGGATAACAGTATTGGTTAGAATCCAGTGACAGAAGAATCCTGTCCTATTTAAATTCACACAAGGATGAATTCTTTTTCTTTGTTTTAAACAACAGGAAAAGATGGCTTGTATTATTGTTTCACTTAGGTACTTAAGATGAACTCAGTGAAATGGGGAGAAAATCTCGTTTTTTTCATGTAGAATTCTGTAATTTGGTTTGATGCCTGGCAATGTTGTATTTACAAAATCCATTCACAAACATTTCAGGTCACTTCCTGGCCACCTCTAGCCGTGATAGACTGATCCATGTATTTGATGTGGACCAGAACTATGGATTAGTTCAGACCTTGGGAGACCATTCCTCCTCCATCACAGCTGTCCGATTCACAGACACGGAGAACAAGCTTCGCATGATCAGCTGTGGGGCTGACAAGTCAATACTGCTGAGGAATGCTGTCACTGTAAGTTTGTATTTGTCTTTATACTTGTTTTATATCACGAGGTGTAAATCTAAATTATTCGCTCAATCATTTTGTAGGGTTCTTGTGTAGCCCTGGAGTTCCAGGTATCCCTGGAAAAAAACCCTGAAATTTTGGAATAGCGCCGGGATTTCCCTCATGAGGGAAAAAAATCTGAACGGCTTCTCTCATTTTCTTGCATTGGAGTAGCCCACGAAGTTAGTATTTTAGCCCTGAAAAAGCATGGAAGAACATGAAAAACAGCAAAATTATTGTGTGTAAAAATGAGGTGGTGTAACTTCATTTATGTGTTGTGTTCTGCAATTATCTTTAGAATGACCAGGCAAGAAATGATGTCATTGTGTAACTTTAGAAATATGTTGGAAACTAGTATGAAACCACTTCATTGGAGTTAAATGGTTTAGTTGTGTGAAAAAGGAGTTTAGACAGTAAGATGGAATGCAAAAACAAAATCCCAACTTCAGTGAACATGCACGGATTATGGTGTACTGTTCATAGCATCGTGCCTCTACCTTTTCATGAGTTAAAAGTTCAGTCATCAGTCCATTTTACTGATTATTGCTGATTATGGCACCCAATCACATGCTATCAAATAGCCTGTTTGGTCAGCAACTATATTTCACATTTTCCTGCCAAATTTCGAAAAAACCATTCAGTAGTTTTTGAACCTGTTCACCATAGAAGGGTTTTCATTTATTTTTACCTAATACATACAGAGAGTAAATTTTTGTGGGTTTTTTTTTTTTCAGTCTCCAGATTTTCAGTTCCAGCTGGAGCACCATCTGGCTACCAAGATTACCTTGTATGACATGGTCATTGATCCCACACAGAAAAGTTTGGCTACTGCATGTCAGGATAGGAATGTCAGGTCAGTCCACAGCAAGGCTTTGCACTGATTTTCGGTGAAATGGAAATCTGACAACAAGGTTTTCATTAACCCTTCTGCTGCCAAGCCCAAACGGCTTTCCTTCCTCTAGACTACCAGAATAATGGATTATCGGAGGAAGTAGTAGAATTAGGAATGCAAATCATGCTGGAACAATATCACGGTAGTTTTAACATCAGTGGTAGGGCCGATATATTGGCTGTGCGGCAGTCGCTTGCAACATTTGATGGGCCAATGTATCGGCTGTACGGCAGTCATCTGCAACATATGATGGGCTGGTATATCGGCTGTGTGGCAGTCGTCTGCAATATATGATGGGCCAATATATTGGCTGTGCGGAAGTTGTCTGCAACATATAGTGGGCTGATATATCGGCCAGGTGGCAGCAAGAGGGTTAAATTTGTGATGGATGAAATTGTAGTAATTGTAGTAAAACCATGCAAAAATTGGAAATAGTGTTTTCGCATGGGGACATCATTATGAATAAAATGTAATTTCACCATGGTTCTTATTTCTATCACATGTGTATCATTTCCAACAGATTGTACAACATTCAAACCACAAAGGAAAAGAAATGCTACAGAGGATCTGTAGGAGATGAAGGTGTTTTGCTCCGTATTCATCTGGATCCATCGGGGACGTACGCAGCCACAACGTGTACAGATAAGAATGTGTGTATCCTGGATTTCCAGACAGGAGAGCTGATGGCTACAATGTATGGACATTCAGAAGTGATCACTGGAGTCAAGTTTGCCAATGATCTCAAACATGTCATCACTGTCTCTGCTGATGGGTGAGAACAATTTTCTTCAAGGAGTGTTTTGTTGAGGAATTTGTACTACAATGTTTCTCTCTCTGCGACAAATTATCTATTTCCTTCAACAAATGTCCGGGGCATCTCAACAAAATGTACACATGAATGAACTGCTTATTGTTGTTGACAATGGCAGTGTCATCGGTGTTTTGCTCAGTTTGAACACATGCGATAACTCAGATGTTACACATCTGTCCTCTTTAGTTTCTATAAATCTTGGATGTATTATAATTGGCATTATGTGAATGAATATTCAAAGTGTGTGTACATTTTTTGAGATACCCTATATGTAGGCTTGACCTAGGTAACAATTTCTTATACTTAAAGTCTGTACTAATTTTTTTTATACCGGCGGTCTTGGCGTTGCCTGGGATTAACTGTTTATTAGTTTCAGTTCTGGATGATTATAATGAATCTGCTTCATTTTGCATGTTCCTCAGGGTTCCTGCGCACCCCTGGAAAACCCTTGGAATTAAAATTTTTTATAAAAACCCCTGGAAAAAGTGAATTAACCCTGGAATGGTCCTGAAATTTGCCCCATATGAAAAAAAAAACACCAAAAAAGCGGGAGAATCAGAGTTACCGTTTGTTTTTTTCTCTTATTTTCCGCCCTTTAAGTAGCCCTGGCACTTAACATTTACCCCTGGAAAACACCTGGAAAAAAATTCTTAAAGAGGTGCAGGAACCCTGGTTCCTTCACGTTTATTCTATTAGTATTTGTTTGTTTGCTTTTAAATAAGCCTTATTGCATTCCCCTTGCCTGTTAATGTCCTATGCACTGTGTCAGCATTTGAGGCGAAGCTTGTCATTAAATGATGTGGTAATGTGCATACTGAGTTATTTAATTAGGTAACTGTCTCATTCTGTAAATGGTAATAGACAAAAGGCATCACTTCAGACAGAAAGAAATCAGCACAAAATTTTAGTCAATGAGAAGGTTAGGAATCCCCTGTTAACCATTTTAGATATAACTTTATTATCCTGTTTCCAGGAAATTCGTTGTCACTGCATTAGTTGTGGCACAACAGTAAATACAACGGTATTTTGTGGTTTATGGTATGAACCATCTGTTGTATGGAATTTTTTAATGTTTGTGTGGAGTATCATTTCTTTTAGCTTTTAAAAATCAAACACTTCCAATGATTTTCCTCTTCAGTGTCAATTCAACAAAGAAGACAATTCTAGTACACACATATTTTCTCCCCCAAAGTTGAACTGTGTGTGCCATTGCATAGTGTGATCTACATACTGCCCCAGTAAATTTGGTGACAGGCATAAGAGCCATAATTTTATGAATGGCAGTAGTGAATAAGAGTTCTGGCACAACGCCCAAAACTAAGCTTAGACTTGAGAAATGAACAGTTTGCCATGGTCAGTTTTGGTAGGCGGCAAGCACAGATGTTACCTGACATGAAAATGTCCACTAAATTGTGCTTGCTTGGGTATTTTTCATTTTTGAAATTATAATGAAGTATTATGTTATATATCCGGTCAGATAAATATGTTTTATAAATATCTTAATTGCTTCCCTCCCTACAATGGTAATTACTGTTTATAAGTACTGATCCAAAGGCGAGTGAATCCAAGTCTTAAACCAAATGCAACATATGATGTAAAAATGTTTTGCATATAAGACTTGCCTATTAAGACTGACTCAGTGTTTGTTTTGTAAACTCTAAAATAATTGATACCCTCTGCCAACATTTTTTATTGACCTGCACATTTCTAATGATATTTTAGTTGATTTGTAGTGTATTGTCAGGTATTCTTTCACTCTTAACATTTTCATACTGAGCACATGCCTCGTCAGTGTGATGTTATTTGACAATATTTTAACCTAGGGCTTTTCATTACAGGTGTATTTTTGTGTGGCGATTGCCGTCAGAAATGACAAATCAGATCAAAGGGAGACTACTGGAGCTGGGCAAAACAATGAAAGATGCAGATTATTTCAGGTAAGTCTGTGTGAGATGATAAGACACAAAAACTTGGAGAGATATATAAAAACTAACTCAGCCTTTACCCGTATTTACTGGCAAGGAAATAAAACAAGTATTCTTTGTCTTCTGCGTTCTTTGTGTCAGACTGTTTATATCAGGAGGCCGATAGCCTTTATGAAGGGTGCTGTGCTCCTGAGATCCTCCGCTGTCCCATATAGCTTAGTGTGTAGTGCCGCACCTCGGGGCCAGCTGTCTTCCTTCTGTTGTCTGTATAGGGGCCATTGCTGGAGGAAAAAAAGTATTAAAAAGTTACTTAAAACTGGGTTTAGAATTTAGACCCAGTGTTAACAGCTTTATAAACTTTCATTATCAAATGCATCAGGGTAGCAAGATCACAACAAATGGCACTCAATCAAATCTTGTTTATCACTCATACTGCTTTGCAGTCAGGTCACGATCACAAGATGATTGTGTTCTCAGTTACTCATGCAGAGACACTTTCACTGGACCCATTCTTTTGTTCTTAACACAGGGAAAGATTTCGTGTTCTGTGTAGCTCACACATTATTTTATTAATTTCTTGTACCAGTTTTCTACAGTGTAAACTTCACTTTGCAGTGGTGGAGGTAAAAAATTGTTATCAGGCCTATCCAGCGTAAATTGTCATTCCAAAAAAGTTTGGACTTGTAAGCTTTATTTGCTCAATGTCATTCAAAACTCTTGAAGCAGTATTATAACTAAACATTTTGTCATTTTACTCCACCTGAAGTTGGGCTGTACCTATAATTGATGTAGACTATAACTGTAATTGATGTACATCTGTATCAGAAACAGACTTTGTTCATTCGCCATGTTGGATGCTGCATCCCTGGCAATTGTACTGATACACCTCAAAGATTAACTCAGAACTGGCCATGTGACAGCACTGTAAGAGGTGAAATCTTCTGAACATCTTTACCGTTTCTATCAACAGATCAGACCAACCTTTGATGCCAAATCCTGTGATGTTGGATGGTTCAGAGTTTGATGGTAACTTTCCTGTGGTGAAGTCAGCCTCCGTGGGCAACATCCCCATGTTTGATGATGAGAGCGTGGATGGCAGGGAAGATGGTGACGAGGGGGACAATGAAGATGATGGTTTCAACGATGGTGCTAGTCATGCTAGTCTAGACTACAGATTCAGTATTGGTCAACTGCCAAACTGGGCTAAAGCAAAGGTAAGACATTACAGCACTAGCAAGTTGGTCAGCCACTCAATTGTCCCTGGCAAAATATTTCATAAACCATAGAAAATCTGTAAGGTCACAGCAGGGCTTGGCACAAAGTTCGAATGGCTTAGAAAGTCAAGTTTGTATGTTGTTAAGTTCTGTGTTAGGAGCAAACAATAAGGAAACAACAATAAATCACAGAATAATGGAAATTGGAGGGTGGGTCGCAAAGTTTTGGTCACAAAAAACATTAAATAGGAAGAAGCGGATGTTTATCTGTTGCAACTCCTTAGCATCATGGAGTTATGCTTTGAGAGTCCATGCCAGAAATTAAAAAAATTTCACAGTTCGGTCATGTGTTGGGTGTGGGGGGGCTCATTCTTCATTATGTGTTAAAAGCTTGTTATGGAGCACAGTGGAAAAAAATTAAACCCCCCCCCCCAAAAATATGCTGATTAAACCATCTATATCAGTTGGCTCTTACCACAGTCAGTTTTTCCTTCCTCCTGTAAAGTAGACATTTCTGGTCTTCAGTGTTTTGTGCTGAGACTGGCAGTGTAAAGTCATCTTGAGCCTGGAAATTATAAATGTTGCATTAATCTTTTCATTTTATGATATGGGCTATCACTATCAGTTGCTGATATTGAACTAAACTAAATACTGTCTCCATGGAGAAGGTCAGAAAATATCATGTAAGAGGAAAGAGTGTTGTTTTCTTTTTGTTTTTTAACTTTCTGATTTGATTTGGTTATGTAATGCCGACCAATCTATTGATTGTCTTTGCTGTCTACCAGTTTGGAGATACCCATTCTGAAGGCTCAGAGAGTAGCCTGGAGCAGGTCCAGCCTAGGGGCAGGTGGGCACAGCGAGTGGATCACACTGTAGAGTTCAAGTCTCAGTTAGATTTAACTTCTGAGGAGGATACTTCCACTGGTAAGTCTTTATATCGAAGGTGTCAGGAGCAGACCGGCCAAGCCCAAATATGCAAATTTTACAGGAGAAACAAAAAAAACTGCCGATAAAACAAATGGGAAATTGACCTAGTTGGTTTGATCACACCCTTATTTTGAGTATTTCTACTGGATAATGGTAACCGCTACTTTTCCATGTGGTGCAGTATTCCAAGCTTCATAAATTGGTATGATATATAGAAATATGAAGTTTTTAGACTTGGCCAGTTTGCACCCGACACCATCGACATGCTCAAGATTTATCATGCCTTCAGTCAAGGATGCCGTTCTGCTGCAGGATTCTGCTACTTGCTTCTTTATGTGACAAAATTTATTAGCTAAAACTGAATGTTCCATGTGTTTTCCATCTTTTTGTTTGTCATTTTGAATACTGGTAATGAGTTAGGCTTGTGAGAGTTTCCTCTTTATGAAAATTTTGAAGCGAGTTCCTCCTGTCTGAGAAGTTCAGAATGGCATCTCTGGTCAATGAAAGGCCTGTGAGTTTACTTCTCACACAATTTCCATCATTATGTCCGTAACGAATTCCTTCCACTGTGGTTTGTATGTGAATCACCTGAAAAAGTTTCAGACTATGTTTTTTCTGTCTTGGTCCATTTCTCCATTCCTGGTTTATGTTCTAGATACTGATGAACTAGTTTATTTGTGCGTGAAAAAGCAAGCATTTACTTTCTAGTCAAGTTTCCATGTAGATTACTTACAGTTCATGACTGTGCAAGGAATGAACTCAAAGAGCGTGGGGGAACCTGCGGTTTGCTTCACTGCTGAATGTTTGTTTCACTTTCTCTCATGTTTGAGTGCATTAGTTCGGCCCATGCATGATCGATCACACTGACACGGAAATCAACACTGCTAATCCTATAACATGTTTACCTTGAGTCCGTTAGAGTTGCTGCGGCAGAGTAATCGTATATAGACCAGTGGTCAGTCCCGAGTTAAGCCTTTGATCATCGCCGTGCGGGTACAGTTAGGCGTGAAAGATCCACCCCTGGAAATCTGTGAAGACAAATGCACCTGATGGAATTGAGGGGTGGGGGGGGGGGGAAGATAATAATATGTGGCGTTAATCGAATCCTTTGCTGTTATCAGATGTACTATATGCTTGATATGTTACTTGCTGCCTTGAGAGGGCATCATAACGATCGGAAATGTCGGCCTAACAGATGTAGGACAATTAAACCATCCATTAGGAGCACGTCAAAGTCCCGTATAACTCCGCAGAAACAGCTTTTTTTACCCCCTGACTGTAAATCTGGCCCCACTGTGTCCCACCACCTGTCTGTGTTTATCCCCGGCCCCGTGTAATTTGTATCATACAGAAAGTAGTTCGATGAATCTTGCTCTCGAAAATGTATCAAATTTAACACCAGCAGACGTTTTCGTTTTTAAATTACATTCCGTGAGTTTCGTATGAACGTGATATATATATAACTATGGTCGGTGTCAAACAGTAAAAGACTGTCACCAGAACCACCAGATGATTTCAGCTGTCATGTTGGTCTAGCGCAAATTCTGATCACGAGGTTGATTTAGAGTTAGGTTATTAATTTGTCGCCTATAAACAGTAATTGTCATCTTCCGTGGAACATTAATTTTGTGAATTGATATGAATGAAGTGAACCGGTGACATTTTTGGGTCTGTGTGATTGTGTCTGCCGTCATAAATGTTTGACGATTTTGTCTGGTCTTGGAAACGGGAAAAGAGGGTTCAGACAGCGGTTTAAGCTGTGGTAGACTTGGAGTGGAACGTTACTGTTTTAGTGCAGATTAGCGTAAGCAATGGACCTTGTCTTAACAGTAAGTGACAATAGAACCCTCGTTAAACGCCCGGTAATCTTTGCGGCTAAAAGGCAACTTCTTGATCGCGAGCTCACCTACTTGGCACAGACATGCTGTAATACTCATTATCGTTACGTCACTGTTCGGCAACGGTCCATTTAAAAAAAAAATTTTTTAGTTGTTGTTTCAATAGCTGGTCGACATCGTTTAGAGTGCAGAAAACGGTCGCTTTGTTTTTTGTGGCGATGGATGTAAGGCGATATGAAATACGCGAACGATTTTGCCCGCTAAATTACAACAGCAGTTAATTCGCTGAGTCACCAGGGCATTTCCTTAAGCAGCCACTAAGATGACTCTGTATCCTTAGATTATTCTATTCCGCACATGCAGGCAACATTAAGTCTGTTTGGTGGGAAGTTTTGTAAAGATTTATTTTTGTATTCGTCACTGCACTGAATTTTTATGCAGAATACTGAAAATGATTGCACTAATGTTGAAGTTGACAATACGGCAGAAACATGTCCACATTCGAAAGGTTTTTTTTACTGTGTTTTTTTTTTTTTAGCTTGATTTTGTCTGGGCATTGAATTTATGAATGGATCAATTTATATAATGTAGTTTGATGTTTAAAAAAGAGGTACCTTGACCAATAAATGTCATTTCTGTTATTCACTCATTTATTAAGTGCCCTGCCGGTAGGCGTTGGCGATCATGACCCTCCATCTCTCGCGATCTCCCGCAGCCCTGATGACGTCGTTGGTGCTGTGCATTCCCAGCCAGGCCTTTAGGTCGTCCTGTATCTTTATGCGTTGTCGTCCCCGGCTTCTTCTTCCATTGAATTTCCCTGTTGTTACTAAATGTTCTAGTCCTCGTCTTCTCATTATGTCCAAAAAATCTTCCCTGTCTTTTTCTGACCTTGCTTAGGAGTGTCCTCTTTTCTTCTGCATGTCTCAACACTTCTGCATTTGTCTTCCTTGCAGTCCATGGAATTCTAAACATTCTTCTTAGAAACCACATTTCTGTTGCTTCAAGTTTTCTGTTATTAGGGTGAAGGAAATACCTGAAGTCAACTTGAGGGCAGGCTTTAATGTGTTTGGTCTTAGCTAATCTTGTTTGGCACTTTTTAATGACCCGTTACATTTGCTACATCGGCCATAAGTTTTCTGGCCCAATTTACCCTGGCAATCTGCTACCATATGTGAACGGCAAAAAACATATGGGAACAGCATGGCTGTATTAGTCGTGAGATCTGTGCCCGAGGCCTAGGGCCCCTTCAGGCGTGGCCGCCACCGTAATTTGGCATACAATGCTCAGCCCACTCCAACCAGCGAGTCGGGCAGATTAAAAGTTGTACAACAAAACTGTGAGCGTAGTTAATCGGTTAGGAAATATGCTTTTCTGTAATAGAGGGAATTAAGTCCGTTTGCGGTGCACAATGGTCATATTCACCGGGATCCCTTCCACAATTCCATTGCCTGATTAGCACCAAACTGGAGACCATATGTGCTTATGTGTTTTACGGCCAGAGAAGCTGACGCAGGGATTAATCCATTGTTTGAAAATTGAAATATACAAAGATTAAAACAATACTACCTTTGGTCATTTACTACAAAGCCCAGCTGCGGATAGACTTCTTAGAGCGAAATCATATTATCCAAAGAAAACCTCTTGTGAGCCATTTAATGTGTGATATGGAGAAAGCAAAAGTATCTTAAAGGCAGTGTGCAGTTGTTGTTTTTTAAACGTTTTACACGTCTGTGCCCATGTCAGACATATTACTGCAAAATTAATACGATGACTGCACAGGCGAGTAATCTTTGCCTTTGTCCATTAAAAATCCTTTTTTTCTTATTTTTAAACGTGTGATTTTGTAGAATTCTTGGTGCAGAACTAACCTGGCCAGCGACCTGAAATATTCATAGATGGTATATTATATTATACTATATAGAGTGTAGATGTACCTTTGAACTACCCACTCTTCTATCTGATAGTTTGAACCTCCAGCCCCACTTCCTCTGACCATTATAGCCACACTGTAATATATAAGAGGATCAGATTTTGAACAAGTGGATACAGTCAGTGCCTGTGAACGCAATGCAGCAGGTGACAATATTGTTGGCAAAATAACATAATTTGTAGTATGCTTAGGATCATTTGTGGGTAACAATCGTTCTGTGGAAGGTGTGCAGAGGTACAATATCTGGAAATCTTTCACTGTGTGGTCACCGGCGCTGGTAGTCCGACAAGAACAGTGTATTGTTCCACCTTCACCCGGTCAGTACATTGTAACGTAGACCGTGGACAGACTACACAAGTCAGCTTGTGCCAGTGGACACAGAAATGTCGTGCTTACATCTAAGTGTTGTTATTGTTTTCCAGGGAGTTATGATGGACAGATCAGATATGTTGTACTAGACAGGAGGAATGAAATGTTCGTATTTTGCGATTTTTTTTCTTGGTCGTGGACACTTAGTTTTGTTTGTGTTCTTAGCACTTGATACATGACTGTTACCAATTTTCCAAATATCATAAAAACCACAGAAAAACTGTGGGGTCGCAGCAGGGCTATAAGCAAAGTCAAAATTGGGCAAAAAGAAAAGGTTGTATGTTGCGAAGCCCCGCGTGAGAAATAAAACCCAAACAGTACAAAGCAAACTAAAGAGAAGACAGAAAATGCATAAATTTTCGGCTTTCGCCTTTGTCAAGTGAAAAAAAAAAAAAAAACGAACAATAAAAGACTTCAACAGGAAGGAAGTGAAACAGTTTACTTAGCTGCGAGTTCTTGCTTCTTTAGCAGCACCAAAGCACGTCCGTCCGCCAAAAGCATGGAAACAGGAAGTGACGCAATTGGTTAGTAACCAAGATGAAGGCGCCATATAGTGCCTCACAGCACAAGACAGGGATGGTGCGCAATGTCAGGAGTCGCAGTAAATGAAAAGAAAAAGAAAAAGAGATTAAAAAAATAAAAATAAATAAATAAATAAATAAACAAATAGATAAATAAATGAAAGAAAATAATAATAATAAAGAAAATTATATATAATATATATATATTGATATTAGCAACAGTGGAATTATCGAAGGCAATGTTGGACATTGATGCCATGGGGAGTGATAGTGCCGAGCTGGAAAATTAATCGTTGTTCGGTTTCAAAGCGTACATCAGCGCCTGCATGACAAGACTTGAGCCCCAGAATTTGAATGTCGTTGGATGGCTCATGGTCTGGTCGATTAAAATGGACAGAAACAGGCTTTCCATTTCGATTTTCAATGTCACGGAGGTGCTCCCGAAACCGAGTGTGAAGCTGACGTCCCGTTTCACCAATGTACAACATATGACAGCTGGCACAGCGGATAGCATACACCAGATTGCGACTATGGCAAGTGAAGCCTTCCTTAATGCTGAACGTCGACAAAGGGCACTCGATGGAAGACGATCGAAGGACATGTGTGCACGTTTTGCAACGAGAATTGCCACACGGTTTAGTACCGCAACGGTCAGTGTGAATGAGCCTGCTCCGGACCAAAATGTCTTTTAAGTTTTTGGATCGTCTATATACCAGCAGAGGAGGTGTTGCATCAAGCATGTCATTGAGGCTCTGGTCAGCCCTCAAGATAGAGAGATTTCTAAGGAGGACTTGCTTAATAGGAAAAGATTGGGGGTGATAAGTGAAAACTAGTTTGATACGATTATCTTCCCTCCTTTGTCTGGGAGTGAGGGCATCCAGCCTACTGATATTACGGGCCCTCGACCATGTTCTGGATAACCTCTAAGACGAAAAAATTCTAACATCCTCTTGCCTTCAGTGGCAAAGTCTGCATCCGATTGGCAAAGACGACGCAAACGGAGCAATTGCGAAAAGGGAATGGCATCCTTGCAAGAACGCGGGTGAGAAGAACCATAATGTAAGTACGTATGGCTGTCCGTGTCCTTATAATGCACAGATGTGGACAGTCCCGTGGGTGTCAATGAGACCTTGATGTCCAAAAAGTCGATGGAATCGGTAGAAATATGGGAGGTGTATTTGATGGATGGATGAAAGTCATTGACAAAGGACAAGTAAGCCTCTAATTCAGATTGGGACATAGAGGTCACTCCAAAACCATCGTCAATGTATCTCATATACACCTCTGGTTGACGGCCAGTGTAATCACTCTTGATAAGAGATTCCAGGTACCCCATAAACAGGCAAGCATAGCTAGGGCCCATCTTAGTACCCATGGCGACATACAACCTTTTCTTTTTGCCCAATTTTGACCTTACCAATTTTCCAGTGTTGTTAATACTTGATACATGACTGTTACCAATTTTCCAGTGTTGTTAGTACTTGATACATGACTGTTACCAATTTTCCAGTGTTGTTAGTACTTGATACATGGCTGTTACCAAATTCCAGTGAAATATTTATCTGATAAGTAGTGCAGGTGCTTAACGGTGATTGATACCAATCAATAAGAAAGACAACCCACTGCAACGAGGGGGAAAAAACACACGTTGGCCTTTAGTTAATGCCGTAACATTTTAACTGTGCATTGATATGGCGTTCTGTGGCCGTGCCAGTGTAACGTTTATGGTTGTGTACTTCTATTTTTGATTGTATGCTGAATAGACAAAAATGTGATGGGTGAATATTGGACATTGTCGCGATGTGGGTTAGATGGGGAGAATTCGACTGACACTCTTTCGAGGTCCGCTCCCACAATCGACGAACACACAAAAAAAATACTTGCACTCTAAAAACTAAATAAATCAATTGCTTTGATTTTTAGCAGAACTGTAGGGCAGTTTAATTACAGGAATTAATGTAACAAATATGATTATAAATATAAATATCAATTCAAAGGCAACTGAATCTAACTAATGAAACTACAGCTTTCTATAAAGACTAACTTATTCACTCTAACTACTTGCAGGTCATATGAGTTAGATGCCAAATAGAATCCGCGCACGTGGCGACGGATATAACAGTTTAAATTCTATTAATTCTACTTTGATGCACTTCCGGTCGAGGAGATGCACGCCTTTCTGAGAGCTCCAAATTTACACCCCGTTTTTGAAGAATTTACCAAATTTTTAACACGTATATTATACCGACAGTGTTTTCACTGTACTTTTATATGAATTGGAAGTGAATGTGAATTGTAATTTGACTAAATTTTTAATCTCTTGGTCCCAGATTGTGATTATAACTGGAAGGTAAGGGTGGACTGAAAAATTTCCAATATGGCGACCGCTTGTGCCGGTGGGAAGTCCACGTCTCGTGTCACTATCAAGAATGAGACAGTGAGATCTCTCCTCTTAATGTTGATAAGTTTATTGTTCACCGTTTTAGTATATAGATCTAGACCAGAACTGTATTCACTTGGATGTAGATGGGATATTAGATCTAGATCTGGACATGAGGCTAATTATAACAACTGGAAACTTAGTGTTGTCAACTCGCCTAAATCCAGGACCTCAGTAATAAACAACTGGTCTGTCCTCGGACAGAAAAGTAGATATAGATCTAGATCTATAACCAGTTCGAAATTTAGGCTAAATAGTTCTTCAAATAAAACGAACATCTCTCTGGTATTGTTCTTACTACTGTCATTATCGGGTGACGTGGAGCTCAACCCTGGACCCCAGACCAGATTCCCCCCTTGCCCCGTTTGCCTTAAAAAATGTACCTGGAAAACGAGGGCCATCGCATGTGATAGTTGTGACCGCTGGTACCACATCGACTGTATGGGAATAAACTCAGTAATGTATGAAACACTGGGCAATAGCAGTGCCGCATGGGAATGTATCCAGTGTGGCATGCCAAATTTTAGTTCCAGCTTATTCACTGATTTTCAATTAAACTTAGACCGTAGTAGATCAAGATCCCACAATAGTTTTGATATCTTACAACATTTAAATACTAATAAAAGTAACACAGAAATACCAATCTTTGATCCAAAATGTTCGTCAACCCCACACCCCAAATCCAAGAAAAAAGAGCCAGCCAAAGAGAAAACTACGTTCAGAACCCAGGTTATAAATTTTCAAAGCATTTGGAATAAGAAAGAAGAACTGAGCTTACTTCTGAACGAAACTAAACCTGATGTAATCATCGGAACAGAAACATGGCTAAACGAAAATATAAAAACCAGTGAAATTTCGATTAACGATGATTATGAAATCTACAGAAATGATAGGAAGAAGAGAAGGGGAGGTGGGGTCTTGATAGCAGTGAAGAAGAACTTAGTTAGTGAAAAAATACCTAGTGAGGAAGCAGGAGAAACTGTTTTCTGTAAGATTAGTGTGAAGGGTAAACCTCCTCTGGTTGTGGGTGCAGTCTATCGACCTCCTAGTAGTGACCTGGAAACTAGTAAGAACATTTGTAATGAACTTCTCAGTGCCTACCAAAAGAACAAAAAGGCTACCATCTGGATAGGAGCAGATTTCAACTTACCTGATATAAACTGGGAAGAAGGAAATGTGAAGAGTTGCCAAAACTTAAGAGAAATAAATGACCTATTTTTAGACAGTACTGCGGATATAGGCCTAGAGCAAGCAGTAAAAGAGACCACTCGAGGAGATGCACTGTTAGACCTATTTTTTACTAATTTCCCTAACCTTACAAGAGAGATCAAAATTCTTCCTGGACTAGGGGACCATGACATAGTCCAGATTGATTCAGAACTGAAACCCTTTAAGAAAAGACCTATTAGGCGACAGATTTACCTATGGAATCAGACAGACGAAAATAATTTGAAAAGGGAGGCAGCAACTTTTGGCAGTTTCTTCATGAAATACCACTCTTCAAAAACTGACGCAAACAAACTCTGGGACTGTATCAAGTTAAATCTGAACATGATCATGGAAAATGTCCCAACAAAAATGTCATCCACAAAAATTCACCAACCCTGGATAAATACTTTAACGAAAAGGTTAGTTCGAAAAAAACATAAATGGTTCAAAAAAATGAAACAGTGCAACTCCGAACGAGTGAAAAACAAATATCTAGAAATTAAAAGATTGACCCAGAAAGAATGCCGGAAAGATCATAATAATTATATCCATGAGATGATAAGTGATACATCTGATAACAGTAAAAAACTTTGGAGGTATGTGAAAAGTAAAAATAAAGAAAACTTAGGAGTAGCCGCACTGATCGATGAGAGAGGGCACCCACAGCAAGATGCCCAAAAAAGAGCCAATATCTTAAATACTCAATTTTGTAAGGTCTTTTCCGACCCAGGGGGTGTCTTCTCGGGAGAGCTGAGTGGTGCCAAACTGCCGGATATGGATGAAATATATGTCACAGAAAATGGAGTACTGAAACTTTTGGAAAACCTTAACGAAAATAAAGCTACAGGGCCTGATGGAATTCCCGCCAAATTACTGAAACTCTGTGCCAAGGAAATTGCCCCCGTTTACACTTTGTTATTTAGAGCTTCAATTGAACAAGGAAAAATACCGGAAGACTGGAAAAAAGCAAATGTAGTACCCATTTTTAAGAAAGGAAATAGAGCTAGTCCTGAAAATTATAGACCAGTCTCCCTGACATCAATATCCTGTAAACTGTTAGAGCATATCTTGCACACCAGCATCATGAAGCATCTCGAGAGACACTCGGTTTTAACACATGTACAGCATGGTTTTAGAAAACATAGGTCGTGTGAGTCCCAGCTGGTCACAACTTGCAATGATTTTGTTAATAACTTGAATAACAACAAGCAGACTGATACCATCTTATTAGATTTCAGTAAAGCCTTCGATAAAGTGCACCATGCTAGTCTATTGACTAAATTAAACCATTATGGAGTTAGAAACAGTACTTTGAAGTGGATTAAGTCTTTCTTAGAAAACAGAACACAGATAGTCGTCGTTGACGGAAAGTCATCCAATCCTGCAGCTGTTCTCTCGGGAGTACCCCAGGGTACCGTAATGGGCCCCTTACTATTCCTAGTTTATATTAACGATATGCCAAGTAAGATCTCTCCAGGCACTAAATTACGACTGTTTGCTGATGATAGCCTTCTTTATAGAATAATAAACTCAAAAGAAGATACGGAAATCCTACAGAAAGATCTAGACAGTCTACAAAAATGGGAGAGGGACTGGCGTATGGAATTCCACCCCAATAAAAGCCAAGTCCTGAGAATTTCAAATAAAAACCACAACATCACCTCAGACTACTTTATACACGACGAAAAATTGAGCGAAACATATGAGGCTAAATATTTGGGTGTAACATTGGACAGAAAACTTACATGGAGCCAACATATTAATATCACATGTAACAAAGCAAACAGCATACTAGCATTTCTGAAAAGGAACATCTCTAACTGCGATAGGAAAGTAAAAGAGAAATGCTATAACACCTTTGTGAGGCCCTCCCTAGAGTATGGCTGCAGTGTCTGGGACCCCCATTGTCGAATAAATATAGACCAACTGGAAAGGGTCCAGAGGAGAGCTGCCCGCTTTGTGACGAATGACTATACTAGAAGTAGTAGTGTAAACAAAATGATGAGAGACCTTCAGTGGACACCATTAGAAGAGAGGAGAGCAAAAAACAAAGTAAAAATATTTTATAAGGGCAGGGAAGGAAATATCCATATCCCACTGAACCACCTCACCATTAATACCAGAGGCAACAGAAGGAATAATATAAAATATAACATCCCAAGCTCACGGGTTAACAGCCATCTTTATTCTTTTTACCCTAGTGTCATCAGGATGTGGAACAACCTCCCGGCAGAAGTCCAAACACTACCGTCTGCAACGACTTTCGACAATGAATTAAAGAACATAATTATCCGTTGCAGCTACCATTGTAACTAAAGTGCGGGTTGTATTTCTGTGCACAATCTGGAAACCAAGAGATATTTATACCAGAGTTATTATATACAAAAGATTTTACACAACTAAGATATTTTTAAATGGTCTTAAAATCTATGAAGGTTTTACCCTGCTTTTAGCCTCAGAGGAGCGACGTTGAGTCGCATATAGTAGTGCAGTTGGGGGAATCGTCTTCTAGACGTGCCAACTATGAAAGAAGAAGAAGAAGAATTCAATGAGACATGTTATGATATGGACATTTCCTCTAGACACGCCATGGAGAATGCTTGTACAACCATGCGTTGTCTGGCGGTAGCTCTGAAACTGTCTTCAAAAGTAAGTAGAACGGTTCACTTTCATCATTACAAATTAGTATGAACTCTCACCATTAGGCCCTCGCTGGGAGTGAGAGCGCTGGATGTAAACGCTGTGGGTTCATATCAAACCAAGTAGCTTAGGCTCTGGAGCTTTAAAACATCACGCTCCTCACAATATGGACTGCTCAACTGCGTCTCTATGTCTCTCATCTGGCTGAGGACTATCGCCGTCCACCTCGTAAATGGATTGTCTACATGTGGCCTCTATCTAAGCTCTGCACGGGTTTAAATACTAAAGCTATGTCTCGACCTTCCGTCCAGATTCATACATTTGATTGGTGCAGTCGCTGGAGCTCAGCCTGCAATATTAATTTATGCTTGTCATGGCCTTGCGCCAAAATCAAGGTCAATTTTACGGTCTAGACAAAATTTAAAATGCGAAACATTAACTACTAAAATCTTCAAACCCCGTGCTTTCTACTCTTATGCACGAATTTCCGAACGCCAACTAAGCGTCTAAATAAACTACCTTTACTCGCCCCTTATCTATGTTAATCAAAATCACGGGGTCGAGAACTGCTCTGTCATTCCTAGCTATACATTTATTCTGTCTCGCCCCTCCTTCTCTCCATCTATCAGAAAAAAGGTGTTTCAAAACAAACTGTTCACGAGAACAGCTCAAGGACAAATTACGCTGGTTATAATCAACAAGATCGTAAAAATTAACTCACTGACGTCGTGACCTAGCACGGCATTTATGATCCTAATGTGATCATGACAGACATACCGAGCAAGAAGTCTAGATTAATCACTTGGAGTAAACACGTGTGATACAGACGGTAGTAAACAATCCTCGTAGATACCAGACTGATGTCTTGCGCATGTCAGTCATACGTCATTAGTGTTTCATGTGGGGTGTGGCAGTGGACAGCGAGCGACCGTCATCTTTGATCATGGTAGACAATTCACTTCAATCCCCACACGAGATGACCAGTTGCGGGAGAATTATCTCTTTACTTTCACATTATTGAAGTCTGATTGGCGTAAACACTTGTAAGGTTAACCTATGGCACGTCGCCCGTATCCGCGAAACCAGAGGGAGATACTCTTGGGTTTCTCAGTGCCTGGAATATTGCGGCCATTATGGAAGTGCAATTGAGTCGTTGCGTACACAAATTCAATCTGGAGAAATGTCATTTATATTTGTCGTTTAGAGTCAATTGTTGTATAATGGTTACATTTTGTAATAGACTTTATAGTGGCAAGTGTCATTGATCAGGCTTAAGCCATTGAGTTTGTCCAATGGCCAGGGGAAGTTTTTTTATATTTTATTGCTGAAAGTCCACTTTGAAGTTCTGGCGCTTGTTGCAATCTTGCGCGAATTCGTTGAGTGCTTTAATGTTACGATTTGAAAGAAAGTGTTCAGAACGGTATGGGGACAGGACGGTATGACTAATGGTAACAGTAAATTTTTAAATTTTTTTTTAACGCCCCGTCTCTCTTCCCCCCTCCCCCTTTTTAAATTTAAAAAAAAAAAAAATCCCTCGGCAAAAGCACATATTTACCTGGAAATGAGTACCGAGAGCAGAGCATCGATTGGCTAGTGGGTGTAATATACTGTGTAAATTATTAAATGCACAAGGCGAGAAGGACCAGGCTTGAATGAAATGTCCGTATAGTATTACTCTTTCACACCTGCTTGTAAATGCCTCGGCAGAGAAGACTTAGAACAATCGGCTGATAGTCAGAACTGTGTATGTGTATTAATCTCTGCAAACTGCCTGTGGAAATAGCTTGGTTTTGAACCAATTGAAAATAAAAAAGTAAATTGGTGAGAAACAAATATTTTTCAATGTGAGATATGGATTGGCATGGGCCACCACCTCACAACCACCAAACTTACCCGTAAATATATATAATATATATATATATATATATATATTAGTCTTATCTCCAAGGCCGTTAAGTGGAGTATTAAAGCGTTATGCAGTTAGTCTTTATTATTTCCTTCTATGGGATTTAGACCTCGTTATTTATTTCCAGTGGCGCCATTGGAATCGTGGCAGGTGGCCATTGCAGTTTGTTGTATCACCACAGAATGTTCGTGTTGCTATGAAGCATGAGCATGTTTTACTTGTCACCGATTTGATAAAATGTTGTTACCTGCACAGACGAGGGAAACTAAGTCATGTTGTCAGTGACCGTCTTATACTAGTGTCATTCGATGTCTACAACCGTAGAAGTTTCAGTGTAATTGGCGTTATAAATGAATACTAATTTGTCATTACTACAATCTTCTTGACTCCTGGCCCCAAGAATTTGGTGAAAAACGTTTGAGATGCCACAGACGATGATGTCTTTAGATACTGGATATAAACAAGATATAAATTGGAAATACTCAGAGGGATTAAATTGAGACAGGTACATTTGTATGAGCGTTTGAATTCTTGTGTGGCCAAGATAAGGTCAGTCTGCTAGTTTAGTTCTCCACGTCTCACGTTCCGTAAACCTTCCCAATGATGATTGACAAAGCATCCAGGATAGAGTTCACTTTCTGCACAGTTACTTAAAAGGTTAACACAACAGATCCATGGCGACGTTACGCATTGACAAGAAGAATAGAAACTGCAGCCTCGCGTCATTTTGCTCGCTATTAAGGATAGTATTGTGTGAAGCCGGCGCTTTTCAAATGGTCGATAGATCGCCGATATTTTCATTTATTTTGAATGAATCCATTGATTTCACCGGGCTGGCAGAGTTTGTCATGCCAAAATACCGAGTATTTCAATTCGGCTGCCCTATAAATCTATGGACCACATTGGAAATCGAAGTGGAGATTCCTTTGTCGATTATTGAGTTGGCTGTACGAAGACTTGCCTTGAACGGTAAGATTTTGCCGGTACATTCGAGACAAAGCAGCTGTAGCGAGATGCATCATAGATTTCTGGGTGTTTGTTCATAGTGTTCAATGCTATTTTCATTCAGTGATAAATCTTCAAAGGTGAATATTATCGATGACGTGGACATTAAAAATTGAAGACCGCATAGGGAAAAAACACAAAAAACATTGTCAAATGTGAAAACGAGAAAATGAATTTTGATAGTTTAAAAGTCTATGACTGCCTTCTTGCAATCTGAAACGGCGGCTTCTCTATTTTGTGTCTGCACTTCTTTTTTCTCCCTCAAACTTCGGTTTTGGAGAGATGAGGCTGATGGATTGATCTTGTACATTGGAGTGTAAGAGTGAAAATCATTTATAGGGACTATGGTTCTTATCCCCATGATTTTCTTCAGTTGAAGTAGTAGTATCAGTTCATATTTGCTCGAAACTTACAAAGTGTCAGTGAATGTCTTGGAAACCGAGATTAGGTGGAAAAAATGAAGAAGATGGTCTTAGCGCAGGAGGAGATAGCAATTGTCTCCGGCGTATAATTGTTTCGAGTGTTTCTGTAACATCCGGACTGCATGTGTTAATTACGTGAGTGATGAGGTTGTCTGTGTCAGGTTGATGGTTCTTCTTTAAGCAGAGACATTTTTGTGTAAGTCTACTCAGTTTGATTAACAAACATTGATCGGCATGACAGACACATTGCCATGAGTCTAGTCCTCACTGTCATTGTCCCGAGACTGGGACCAAAGCGCGGGAAGTACTGCGTTCAGATTGGCCTAATTATATCGCACTCCGTTCAGGTAGTTATACTGTTACGCGCCCAGATGATTATACCGAAATACATGTACTCATGTTCTCACCCAGTGATAAAGTTTCGTAGTTGTTTCATTTTGTCAATGGTAGTCAGGTAGTTGTTCAAAGACCATGCGATTATAATACATAACTACGAAAGGTATTTGCTGCGTTGAAGTAGTTCAGAGCTTGGAAGTTGTCTGGGATTTATAGTTTAGTTTAATACCTCGTGTAAATTCATTTGTGTTTGAGGTTGGATTATATGAAACGGGCAACTGTATGTTATATGTGACATTTAATTGGAAGCTGTGGTTCTCTGAGGCTGTGCCGCTGGCAACTGGAAGTGCGTTTAAGCTGCGGATTCTGTAAAGTTAGTGCATGTTTGCCATTCATTGTTTACATTGTTCAGTTTTATGCAGGGGGAACTTACAGCGTATTTCACTGGAGTTTGCTGTACTACTTATTTCATGTGTTCAGAGCAGTTCACTCAACGTCTTCGGGGATTATGTAGCGTTGACAGGAAATGGTACCAGCGTGAAAGCAGCCTTTGAACGCTATTAGTTCTAAGTGTGAAACAAGCCTTAGACGGCCCTTTCACAGAAACAATCCACAGACCAGTGTGTGTACGGTTCAATGTTGAGGATAGTTCTTTCATCACAGATATTGACCATCATTGTACTAGACTTCAGGATGATCATTATACCTAATCTTGAATAACTCACTGTCACGAACTATGCATGGCCAGCTATTTGGTGTACGGAGGCGCCAACTTTAGATGCAACTATTCTGTTTTTCTTTTAGACCGGCGCCGAACCGCCGAGGCCAGTGTCAGTCAACTCTCTGAATTACGCAGGGAGACAGTGGTGCTGGGCAAACAGCTGGGCAATAAGGTGAGTACACGTTGCTTCTATGATCTTTTATAGTAGTTTATTTGTGCGGCGGTCAGTTTTCACAGTGTGTGAGTGCATTGCAGTGGCCTTTAAAAAAAACTACAACAGCATTTCTTTGTTCTATTTTCATGTGATATGGGGGCTATCCTTAAATAAAGTACCCACGCTGGATTTGGACCTTTTTTAAAAAACAACAGAAAAACACACTCTGCCCCCCTCAGTAGCTTCTTCTCCCCCCCTCCCCCCCAAGAAAAATCCTGCTTTTTCCAGCGTAGGGTCACTAGAATGGTGAATATCCATGATAAGCCAAAGAAGGTCCAGATATCCTGAAATCTTTTCAGTTCTAGTGTCATGGAATGTTTGACTTTTTCATTAAAAACATGATTAATTGATTTTTATATACTCCCACAACTTACTTTGTTGAAAAACGTCTTTTTTAAATAAAAAAAACAACAACTCATTATTGTGATTGAATAGTTCTATACCCTACCCAGAGACAGCCCCTGTCCCTAAACATATGCCTTATATACGCTGCTCATCTCATACTTTCTCCTTCTCTCCTTGTGAGTTTATATATCTTATGGATAGCCCCAGTATAGCTTTTTTTTCTTGTAAAATTTTAAGAGGAGAGGGGCAGTTAACAGACAAAATGGAATTATTTGGTGAATTGAAATTGAAACCCATGATCATTTGGGATTATTTCAAGAAATATTTAATATATCCTTTGCCAGAAGAACAGTGGGGATAATAGCTCTTCAGGGCATTTTGTGATTTCTATGCACTTAAACATGTCCCTTCACTGAATTGTTAAATACATTCACAATTTCCCATGCATGCAATAGTCCCTTGTTGGATAGCCTTGAGATATTTTTTTTTCTGCATCTGTAATCTGTAAAGTGACCTCCAAACACTACTTCTTTTTGTATATTAAAATATCTGTTGATCATCCAGATACTTCTATATAACCATTTTTAACCAATTAAAAGACAATAAGTTTCAGGGCAAAATACTTGTCTTTCCTATTTGAAAACAAACTGTTCCCTTCATTTGCCTTATTTAATGCTTTGATTTTATTAACCATACTTATTGGGAATATATGCTGAATATATGGACATAAACCAATACACATTCGGAAAGTTAGTTCTTTCAGGTAGGGAATTGGAGAGATTTCATGTAGGATTAATTCGATAATATGAAGAAATATTGAATCAATACAAAGACCACAGTTAAAACACAACTATAGTCACAAAAAGTAGTTTTTGCCTTTGTCCCACTAAGTGTACAAGTTTGTGTCATAAGCCTCATCTCTGCCAAAGCAAATTTTGTAAAAAGAGCTGCAATTACAAAATACATGACATTGTATTGGAAATCACCCTTCTGGTTGTAAGAGGTCAGTTGTGGACTTTCAAAATTTGAAACCTGACTTCATCAGTATCACAGTTTTGTGACTATGGCTGTTTTTCCCATGTGATTTCCATCAATAAATGATCCTGTGTATTAAACTGTTACTTCAGAACTTGCCCCAAGTTGGAGATGATCTCAGGGGGTCCACAGGAGATTTACGTTCTTCACTTCCAGCTACACCTAGAGTAAGCACATAACTCTTCTTAGTTGTTTGTTCGTTTGTTGGTTAGTTAACTTTTTGCTG
Organism: Onchidella celtica; assembly: GCA_963931925.1. NCBI lineage: Eukaryota > Metazoa > Mollusca > Gastropoda > Systellommatophora > Onchidiidae > Onchidella > Onchidella celtica. Next base: position 7,014,022 of record OZ007569.1, on the reverse strand, counting down.
AGGCTGCCATTGGATAGAATTATAGAATTTCCCAATTTAAATCTAATGTTGATTAGAGTAGTAAGCATGTCAGGCAATCTGCACGTTTGAATATCTAACAGTTGTTTTCATTACTAACACCTTGGATTTTTTGCTGTGTACATTTTTATACATTTTCTTTTTAGGTATTTTTTTAAAGAGTGTTTTCAAAAGAAGTGATTTGATGGGGACCACAGACTAAAGAAATGAAAAGAAATTTCTACTGCAGATAGAACTAGAATCGGAATTTCCCGAGCGGCGGCCATGTTGTTTATACAGTCGTCGCTCGGGAAATTCCGTAAAAAACGACACAGCCCGAAGCTCGTGTTTCCAGTCTGGTTAATTTATTAGTCTGTGATGGAGACAGATGCCTCTACTTTCAATACAGAGACACTTGGCAATAGTCCCATTAGAAGCACTTCCATTATTAAAAGATTCTGTTGAAAAACAAAATACATGGAAGATTTTGCTAAGTGTAATTCTTATTGGGATGCTGTTTTATGATGTCTTTCTGTAGTAATAGATAAAGAGTTACAATTTTCAGTGTATGAGGTGATACTGACTTTTGTTATTTATGATCTGGTGTACAAACTCGTAGATCTTCTTTCTACGCTGAGTCTCACTAGGAGACATTCATGAATCTAGTGCAAGGGTTGGTCTTATCTCAGTCCCTGTCACTGCCCAATCTCCGTAAGAACAGTTATCCTGAACCTACATGGGTTTTATGTGACAGCTATGGAGTGCTGAATTTCTGTCTGTATATAGATGGTAACCCCTTCATGTCATTGTCTGGGGATTCTAAATTTGACCCCATTCTGTGAAACAGTCATGGATATTGAAAAGATTAATAAAACGTACTTAAACATGTATGTGGTTCAAGTGTTCTGATTTTGTCCTGACAATGAATAGAGTGGCAATTCAGAAAGCACAGTGAGAGAAGGTTATCTCTTTCAAATAATAAACAGTTTCTGTATTTTATTCAAGAAGGCTATAGAATAAAGTAAAGAGCGATAACTTTTGCTGTGTTACAAGGTGACAGAGTTCACCCTTTTTTAAGAGCTTAACATTCTTGAAAGAGGCATGTTAATAAAGTTTACAAGGTGTGTGCCAGCCAGCTTTCTGGCTGTCAAGAACATGGGTACAAGCATTCTTGGAAGTATGTCACCACACAGATCTGTAGAGGGAACCCCCTCCCCCCTTCCTTGCTTGTCTCGTACCTCATTTCTAAAAAAAATTATTTTATATTAAATGAATGGACCAGTATACTTTAAATATACCCAGAATGGGGATTGAACAATATTAATTTATTTTATATTAAATGTATGGACCAGTATACTTTAAATATACCCAGAATGGGGATTGAACAATATTAATTTATTTTATATTAAATGTATGGACCGGTATACTTTAAATATACCCAGAATGGGGATTGAACAATATTAATTTATTTTATATTAAATGTATGGACCAGTATACTTTAAATATACCCAGAATGGGGATTGAACAATATTAATTTATTTTATATTAAATGTATGGACCAGTATATTTTAAATATACCCAGAATGGGGATTGAACAATATTAATTTATTTTATATTAAATGAATGGACCAGTATACTTTAAATATACCCAGAATGGGGATTGAACAATATTAATTTATTTTATATTAAATGAATGGACCAGTATACTTTATATATACCCAGAATGGGGAATCAACAATATTAATTTATTTTATATTAAATGTATGGACCAGTATACTTTAAATATACCCAGAATGGGGATTGAACAATATTAATTTATTTTATATTAAATGAATGGACCAGTATACTTTAAATATACCCAGAATGGGGAATGAACAATATTAATTTATTTTATATTAAATGAATGGACCAGTATACTTTAAATATACCCAGAATGGGGATTGAACAATATTAATTTATTTTATATTAAATGAATGGACCAGTATACTTTAAATATACCCAGAATGGGGAATGAACAATATTAATTTATTTTATATTAAATGAATGGACCAGTATACTTTAAATATACCCAGAATGGGGATTGAACAATATTAATTTATTTTATATTAAATGAATGGACCAGTATACTTTAAATATACCCAGAATGGGGAATGAACAATATTAATTTATTTTATATTAAATGTATGGACCAGTATACTTTAAATATACCCAGAATGGGGATTGAACAATGAAGGGGACCAATAGCAAGGAAATCAGGAAAAAAAAGAAAAAAAGAAGTCAATTTGGGATGAAAAGTTTTATTTTATAATTTATCTTTATTGTGGAGAAGAAGCCAGGAGATAGTTCAAATGTAGCTAAAGAAAAAACAGTAAATGACCATTTAAAAAAAATATTGTTTGAATTATACTAGTTTTTTTTTTTTTTAAAAAAGGAAAAAATAACACCGAAGAAGATATTTTTGATGACTAGAAGCATGTTTTTCTGTTTTCTTTTCCTTCATTCACTTTCTATGGTATAATTTCTTCGTTGTTTGTTTCTAACATGAACTTTGCAAACTTTTGTTTTTTTTGACTCCTTATTTTACCATTGATCCAAGTGCTATTGCCACCACCCTGCAGATTTTTGTAGTTTTAAAGTATGAAGCCTGAAGATGGCAGTTATGCCACAGATAGTATTGGGGTTTAGATGATTACAACTGTGGTTGACTCTAATACCCGTATTTTGTTGTTGATATCACTCTCAGACATGTTTATGCTACCCAGCATGCTGTCTGTAAAATTCTCATAGCATGCCACGCATATGTAGAAAATAGCGAAACGGCTTAGTTTTGAAACACATTTGAAATTTTCTTACTCGTCTCCTTAGAGCCCCTTAGGGCTGTATCTTTAGCAATTTTAGCATACATCTTGTTTTGATCAAGACAATTGGGAAGTGAACTAAACTTAGGTTTTACATTCCTGAGAGGCTATTGTTATAAGTACATATCTGCCCCAAATGTTTTGCGCTAGGGGCGCACACGTATACATACTTATCCCTAACCCTGTCCTTATCCTCGACCCTAAATCTTATCAAATCCCTAACCCTGCCCCTTACCCTTGTAACCAAAAAACAGGGGAAAGACAAAAAGAAAATTTGAAAGAATGATTAATTAAGGCTGTTGTTAGGAGTATTTCAGGAGGAGCTGTCTAGCTCTGGAGTCACGAAAAGCTTTAAAATACGTACCCCTAGTGCAAAAAAAACTTGGGAGACACACATACTTGTAACAGTAATCTTCCTGAGAATGAAGTTGCTTAGACTCTTGCAGTAATCACATGGCAAATTGTAAATTTTATTTAAATTTGCCCGGGCAGCGGCCCGTTCGGCCTGCTCTTCTCGATTTCCAACTGCCAAGGTATCTTTAACGTGCACATGGGCTCTGAGTTTTTCGTCCTTATCCGAGAAGTCTGATTCCTCGGCCCTACTTCCTGCAGGATCGGGGACGGGAAAATATGAAAGAAATCCCAAAGTTCCAACATATGAAAGATTGTTTTATTGGGATTACAGTCTCAGACATTTTTTTTGCCTCTTCTCCTCCACAGATCAAGGCCATTGACATCAGCCGTAAATCTGACACTTTCTCACAGTTTAAGTCAGACACCTCACTGAACCTGTCCACAGCCAGTGGTAAACGCTGGTCAGACAGATTTGATCTCATCAAAAGCAACAGCCTTGAATTTGATGACACGGATGACCTTGACACAGGATCAGATACCACAGAGGTCATCTATCCTCCTGCAGACTTGGACTCTGATCTTTTTGCTAGGTAAAAAAAAAAAAAAAAAAAAAATTTTTTTTGCTTTTGTTGTTGTTTTGAACTTTTCCCTTACGTATCCATTTATTGGCCATTTTTGAAAATTGGGTCGCGATATCCGCCAATTAATTTATTTATCCAATCTTTATTTGAACTGTCAATATGGTCATGGTGCTAACCCTTTTTACTTAGGCCAAAACAGAATGTGCTAGTTACGTCATTGCCCTATCCATGGCGCATCTATTAATGTAAAAATCTTTCAAAAGTCCCAAGCCATTCTTCTGAAAATAAAACTTTCTGTAATGGCCTACCAGTAACTCATTCATAGACGTAGGCCATTTTGTTTCTGGGGTTGTTTCAGCCCAACATGTTTACCTAGAGTTTTTGGCCTAAGCCTGACTGCATTGCAAAAGAATAAATTAAATTTTTTTGCGATTTTCTCAGAAGTACAAAAATGACTTAGGCCAAAAGGTCAGCACCATGACGATATGTTTTGTTTTATGCTTCAATATTTATTGTTTTGTTTCTTCTTCTTTGCAGGCTCAAACATATGTATGAACAATACATTGTACATTGATCAGAAATGATTTAGCTATATCTGTATTTCAGCACCTACAAAATTTATGCTGTCGATGATGTGAAGTCAGGGAAAGGTCGGTCAAGCCAAGCAAATGTCTCAAATCAAGATGATGGTAAGTGTTTTCAGATTTGAACTGTAGCTTACATAAGACAACTTGTCCAACAAATAATATTAGGGATCAGTGAGTATTTGTTTGACAGTGTCACTGTATTCAAGCTGGGACTGAGAGCCTAATTGTCTTTTAGTTGAGAAACAATAAACAGTAGACGGACTGTTTATGACAAACCTTAAGAAAGGCTGTCTTAGGCTTAATTCACAGTGTCATAACTGTTTCATTTAGATGTAATTGAGATGTGTATTTTAATAATTTTGAGGCCCATAAGTCACAATGCAAAAAATCCCCAATCTTTCTGGCAAGGGCCTGTAATTTGACTTTATTAATAGTGAATCACTAGCAGTTTTCTCATTACATTTGCAAACAGAAACTGCTTAAAGAAGGCTTGTATGTAATGAATATTTTTCTACTTGCTTCTTTCAGCTTCTGTGAGTACCGACACAGTTTCTCAGGAGGATGACGATGACCCAAATGATGACACTTTGGCAATTTCCAATCCCACCACTCCTTCAGATCCAGATAAAGAGTTTCTGGTGGAGAATCCAGATAAGGTAAGTCAAGACTTCATGTGGATGAAATTATGTCGGGAATAGAGGATTATCCACCCAATTTTATTGTAAATATTGCTAAATCTTGGGAGTGAACACAATAGCTTTTCATGCAGTAGTGTAGCTGATGCAAGATTGTGTAACAGGCAGTCCATTTTGTGCTTAAGAAGTTTTCATTATTCTCAGGTATTTATAGTATGTCAGTTTGGTATTCTTACAGACTTGTCCTGTGGTCTTGCAGTGTGTCTGTGTTTCACTGTTTGCACTGAAATTTTATTGCACAAGTTTGTTCATTTATTATGTCAACCTGTGTGTTGAATTTATTCCTCTCTCTTTCTTGCTCTCTTTTTTCATATTCCTATTTCTTTATATCTTTCTTGCTATAGATTTTCTTTCTTTCCACCTTTAACCCATATCATGTTTATCTACTCCTTGTGTTTTATGAACTGAAACAATGCATTAATTCTGTCTCAGGAGGATTTTGTGAGAGAGAACTTTGAGGAGGACACTTTCACTCCTATCCCGCTAGAGAAGTTCACCAAGTCAGTTGACAAGCTTGAGCGCCAGGTGACAGATGGAGCATCAGGGTCAAACTTTGAATCGACACCTTTCAGTCCGAGGCTCAGCCTGTCTGCCAGGTTTATGTCCCGGGCCCAGCCATCTGGTTTCAAGTAAGTTTAACCAAAGCGGCATGCCACATCGGACTTTGACAGAAGGTCATGGTCATGAATGGGATTGTGGAGAAAATGTTTGTCACTCTAATTTGTGAAATAACACAAGAATCAGTGGGTCGGAATATATTTAGAAATTATGTTGTGTAGATAAGTTGGTGATAATGTCTTAGGAAGTCTTCCATTTTGAATCACACCTTTTAAAAGTAGCAAAACTTGATTCTGGACAAACTTTTGCAGCAGTGGCTTCTGTCACAGTCACACATGATGTAATGTATAGCATTTTATGTAACATATGGATAGTCTGGGCCACAAACCGCCTAAGTCTACACACGTTAACTTTACAGAGGAAAGAAACAACCAATGAAACAGAGAAATAGCAAACTGAGAAAGACAGCTCAATTATACTGGATTTTTTTCCTGCATTCTGGGTGTCTTCTGCCATGAAATATCATTACCGGTACACATAATGTAGAATGAGGTTGCCTTTATAAATAAAGGGTGGCCAAACCGCAGCTCGTGAGCCTTATGCGGTTCTTTAACCTTCAATTTGCTGCTCGTGGAAATATGTTGGCTTAGCTCTTTTTTCATCGCAGTTAATACATCTTGTTCATATCATGTGGCTGTGGAACATCTGAAGTTTATCGTTTGTGGCTCTTACAGGAAGCAGATTTGGCCACCCATGAGATACAATAATATTTTGAACTTTTAGAGTTGGGTGGCTCATCGGAAACCTTCGGTATTTAAGATAAAGCAATACGTTGACACGAGAACATCACCTAGAACTGCAGTTTCCACTTCTGGAGTAACAAATGCCATAGAGTGCGTTTCAAAAGAAAAGTATGCATAAATGTTGTTTGCAACTGTATTGAATGGTGTTGTCGTCAGTGGCCCAGAATGGCCAACACATGCGATAACTCAATAAAAAAATGTCAGCTCTCTTTATTTCGAGTCATAAATCTTGGATTCTCAATTGAAATTATAGTAATTAATATTCAAATTGTGTATATACATTTGTTTAGAGATCTTGTAGTTGAACTGGTTCAGTCCATATCTGTCTTTCTCCTGGGTGTTCATGTACTCTCAATGCCCGTAGGTCAGATTGACAAGAAGCTGGTTTCTAGGTTTCTCAGAAAATATCAGGGAATGAGAACTGTAAGGAAAGATGAAATTACATGTACCCATTCTGAAATTACACACAGCATTATGGAAGTCTGGAAACCTTCATTTCTTATTACACAAAGCTGTTCTTGTGCAAATAGCCTGTAGGAAAGGATAAGCTATTGTTTTGTACATTACTGACAAAAAAATTTTTTTTTAAATGTAGATATTTCGTTTGGTTTTGTTAATCTGTATTTCCTTGTAATCTTTTTAATCTTCAGGAACTTCTCATCATCCCAGATCACATATCGTCAAGACAATTGGTACAGTGTGAGTATTGTTGCATTTAATACAATAGACATTTTGTCCCACCTTTTCTTTTGGAGACACTGGAGGAAGCATTTTCTGATTGTAAATTGCTTTTCATTTTCTCATTCAGATAGTGAAATCTTGAAATATTTTTCAAAATTTACTCCAATAACTATCACTCCATGAGACGATTGTTCTGAGAAATTTTAAAATATAAAGGAACAAAGCAATTTACTTCTTTTTTTCCCCATCTAATCCTCTCCTTCCATGATCTGATGCATCACACTTGTTTTTGCATGATAGTTGTCACATAGCGGCATTTTGGAAGTGTGAATTGATAGAGCAAGTTTAATTTATCAATAAAAGCCCCCCCCCCCCCCCCCCCCTTTAAAAAAAAAAATATGACAACATATCCAACATATATATTGAGGGATTACAGTTACTCACTCAGTTTCAAGATATATGTATATACATAAATGTTAGCTTTAGAAATGTAATCTTGATGTATAATGAAATATGTACTGTCATGAGAAGTCTTGTCTGGCATTCTGCGCGCTTTAATTGAAAAAGGAAAATAGTCCCAGCAGCCATCATGTGGCCTTTTCTCATGCCAAAGGAAGTGATTTTACATGCCTGAAAACTGCCTTAAATGTGCGTCATTTAGCTTGACAAAATTTCATGTGCTATTCAAGCGTGAAGACTTCAGATTTTTGCTTCACCTGTCTTAAGCCAAATTGCTTTACGCATGAAATATTGCAAGTTTTAAAACAAACAGTTAAACAAGGCCAGTTGTTCTCAGTGAAGTTAACAACATTCAAGATTTTGCTGTGTGTGCTGTATTGTTAATCATCATGCACATTGGAGAGTTGTTTGGCCTGCACCGTGTCAGCAAAACTTAGCTTAGATTAAATTATAACATTCTGTCGGCCGTGACTACTGTAGAAAGGTTCATTTGAGGCAACCCAGACTACCACTACCTGTGTCACTGGCCATTATAATTTGACCTTATCGTTTTCCCATTCATTGTTAAATTTGATTCTGATCCCAAGATATCAATGGACCACCTTTTCACCAGCAGCACTGATAGTTTATTGATCCCCACATTATCTACAGTATAATTTATATATCCTGACCTTTTCTTTTAATTTTTACTGAAATACATATACTCAAAAAGCATCAACTTACATCTGCGATGGGATAAAATCTTGCCAGCTTTCCATAATGATATCTTTAATCATATTAAATATATATTTGTAATGCATTTATTGCAATGCATCCATTATTTCTACATTTTTTGGGAGAGCATTAAGGTTTTATGTTTAATTTTCGGTTCTTTGGTCTGTTCTTTTTTTATTTTCACTTTTATTTCCTGGTTGTACATTATTAAGTTTTGTTTGCTTCTAATTTATGTAAACATAAAATGAGCATTATTCTGTTAATGTGATATTTAATTTATGTTTTACTTTACCCTTAAAATCCCATTGACATATAAATATATATAGAGTCAGTAAACATCCCTTGCCCACGTGGGTTAGGCATTATTTACGTATGTCTTGATATGCTGCATGTGGTGAGACTGGCTGAATGCTCCTGTCATGCCCATTTATGGTATTATTTCCCACCCTTCATGCCCCCCGCCCATCCCATTGACAGAGGAACAAAATGGAAATGACCAGGGCTATGGATGAAACCCGCAAAAGTCTGTTAGCTGTAAGTAATGAAGGCACTCTTAACCTTCAGCTCATATGTCATGTTTTTTCTTGTTATTATACACATATATATATATATATATCATGAGTGGAAATACTTGGGTGAGAATAGTTGTCCATAGGGGTTTTCTGGTGCCTATGGTTAGGGTTAGCATAGGGTTATGATGAGGGACAGGGGAGTGTTATCTGGCATGGTGCCTGGAAATAATTTGGGGGGGGGGGGATGTTATTGATTGGGACCGTTGTCTCTCCTGAAGCATGGCAATACTGTATGGCTTTTCCAGGCATCAGGCTATACAACACTGGCCTAATCCAAATCCAAACTGTAACCCTGATCTATGGGGACATCTGTACCCATGGAAAACTCATTAAGGACAACTATCCCTATCTGTACCCATGGAAAACTCATTAAGGACAACTATCCCTATCAAAGTGTGTAGCTATTGTCATTCATTCTTTTCAACCGTCTCATTTTTTTATATCTTCCTCTGTTTGTAGTCATTCACTATCCTCTTTATTTTCCCAACGTATTTTTGTAGAACAATTTAATGTGCAGGGCATTGTGCACCATATTTTCTCTTTGCACATTCATTATGGAAGAACCAAAGATAAAGTATTGTTAGCAACACAAACAGTACTGATGTTTTTTTTAAAGTTTGAATAGTTTCTGATAGACTAAGATGTGGCATGCATGCGCCATTGATTGTGTTGTCATGAAAGTTCATGCACTTGTGCAGTATAGCTTTGTGCAGCTTGGTATTTGTGCCATTTCAATGGTGGGACATTTACTGTGCCTCAAAAACTGTCATCAGCACAAATTATATTTGCTTGTCCAGCATCGACACAATCTAAAGTTCACTATTTGCCATATGAAAAACACCGCTTTTGAAAATCTTCTGCCTGTTCATTGCATCTCATTTTATCTGCAAATGAAAAATTTTCTGTCGAAAGGCCTGGATCCAGGAATGTTAAGTATTATATCTCAATCTTCTTTTCTGAAGTAGACATGCAGGGCATCTTGTCCTTTCTCAGGGAAGATGAAATCGATAAGTTAAAGATTTTTAACACACTATTTACTGTTACAGTGTTATTGGTGACATTTTCATTGATCAAGCACTGACAAACAAATAATTGTGAAGGGCACAAAATGGCTGTTATAGGGCCAATGTGCCATTAAACTCAAATTTCAATAATTTTGAAATTCTCTTGTATTCATTCTTTTTTTCAATATTAAAAGCACATTACGCACCTATTTGTTATACTATACTGGAGTACACTGCGATATTTGCAGAAGATTCTACAGAGTTATTCAGGGAGAAAGGTGTCTGAGAAAATCGAACACTTTATATTGTACACGTTACTGAAGTATATCAAAGGTTTCCATGAGGAGAGGCGCCAGTTAGACTGTTTCATAGTTTGTTTGTCCGCAAATGGAAAAAAACTTCCACAGGTAAAGATTTAACATGTGCCAAAGCAACAAAAAAATTTGTCATCCATCTCATGTATTGCTGGTGTATGGATGATTTGGTTGCTACGACTGCCTTATCATCGCTAATGGTGAGATCTATATTCTCACAAAGTGCCGCGTCGATAACATGAATAGATTTGAAATTGTAAGCAGAAATATTTTTGCTATCAGCTTGTCTGTACGTAAGAAATCGCACTCTCTCTAAAACTTTGAAACAGTCTTCTGTGAAAGGGGAAATATGTTGACACGTCAATACATAAGATGGGCAGCACAATGAGGTATTGTATGGGAAATAAACTTCCTTCAGAGTATCATGCATTATTGTCACTGAAGTTGGTGCACAAGGCCAAAGCATCCTATTCATCATAGACATAGTCTCAAAACATCTCTAAAAGGTCCTTACTTATAAAACTTTCTTACATCTATTGCTTGGGTTGGGTAAAGCTTGTGACATTTGTATTGTACATATCACTGTGTATCTGTGGTTTGTTTTGAGGATCATCTTGCATCTTTTAGTTACATCATGCACATATTGGTTGCATTGTTGTGAGCTTGAATAACCAGACACAGCTGAGCATGTTGTATTGTCATTGTTTTATTAGATGACAAATATTGGGCCATTGCTAGTTAATCTAGATGTTCACCTCTCTATTTCAATGATCTGTCATGTTCCACCTGCATTTCTAGCCGTCTGTCATGGTCAGGACTCGGTGTGAGAACAGGTTATCTGCTTTGTGACAAGGCAAAGTCCAGCATTAAATAACTGGACCAATCCCTCTTGCATGTTGCTTGATCTTGGAGACTATGGTGTGTCTTGTTTGCCATGAGCAGTACTGACATCAATTTTCTTAGAGGCTGTTATTTTAAATTTGTTTGAATTTTGCATGGGCTTATACTTCACACTAAATCTTATGATACTGATTTTTTATTTGTTGGACTGTAGCCTGGGTTTGAGTTTGCTTCTCCGCACCTCTCAAAATATAATTTCTATTCTTGAACAAAAAACAAAAAAACCATTGGTGAATACTCAGCAAACAAAACTCCACGCACTAAAGAACACATATGTGGAACAGTTTTTAGTGTTTAGCACTGTTCGCTGTGGTAGACGAAATATCACAAAAACCACAGAAAAATTGTGGGGTCGCAGCAGGGCTATAAGCAAAGTCAAAATTGGGCAAAAAGAAAAGGTTTCGCTACATACAATTGGGCAAAAAGAAAAGGTTTCGCAACATACATTCATACAACCTTTTCTTTTTGCCCAATTTTGTCTTCGCTGTGGTAGAATTTTTTTTTCCTTTAAAAAAATTATTTGTCACGCAGCCAGTCAAAATGAGTCACTTGTCGCATTTTATCATAATAGAGTTACTGGTATCATGTGAAAGCTTATTTCATGCACTTTCACTTGGTAAAAAATTTTTGAGCTAGCTTAAGTCTAGCTCGAGATATTGCAGTTTACAGGAGTGGGGGGTGAGCCCTGAACAATGGCGGAAATCCCGAGAAAATCGCGATTAAAGATTGGGCTCCACACAAAACATCTAGATACCGACCTCAGAAAATCCTGATTTTAATCTCTTTATACTTAAAAATCTGCCCATATAATTAACATTTTCTAGTTCAGAAATGAATAAACTTTCCATTTCCACAATAAAAAAAAAATTGATATCTGACCCCCCAAACAAGTTCAACTCCCGATTTCTCTCGACAAGTGTCTCATTCTGAATGGCCGCCAGTCATTTTGTCTATGCAAGCACAAAGAAGCAACACAAAAGCAGGCTGAAGTCTAACAAATAAAAATCAGTCCCATAAGATTTGGTGATAAATATGAACACAGGCAAATTATGAAATAAATCTAACCACGGCAGTCTATGTTGATTCCGCTCATAGTAAAAAAGACACACTATGCTGTTTTTGTACTATGAGCTGATAACTGTCAAGTCATCATTATTGCTTTTCAAATGTTGTAGTAGCACAATGATCAGTCTCTCTGCTTACCTTTCCTCCCATGCTCTAGGCTAAAGATTCCATCTTAGTTGTTCATGTAAGATGTTTCATTGCCAGTTGCTCCGCTTGTTCAACTGTTGGTGTTGCTTTTGTTTTTCTGTTATGTTTACTGGCAGATGTTACAGTGGGATCAAAAACAAAAAAAATTCACTTGTATTTATGACCCCAGAGGAACGGGCAGATATCAGAAAACATTTAAAGTTAAATTGATAAACTCATGGAGGACACAAGGTTTTTGTCTCAGAAACCTTCGTCAGGGCTAAATACTTAGAAAACCAAAAGAAAGGTGCACATGTAGCAGAGACTGTGACAGAAGGTCATGGTCACAGCTGTGCTTTTTAGACAAAGTAACACAGGAAATCAGTGGTTCAAAATATGGTTAGAAAGTATGATAGGAAGATAGCAAGGTGGTATTGTCTTACAAAAATTTCCAGTTTGAAGGTAGCAAGTGGTACTGGGCAAAACTCTGCAGCCGTGGCCTTCAATTACAGTCTCATGTGGCTGACACACATTGAAAGGTGGTGGATAAATGGGGGCATGAGCAGTTGGTCATCTCTGTTAATGTCGGAGATAAAGTTTAAGCCACAGTGTTCTCAAGTCATTTGACTCTCATGCAAGAAGCCTGTGTTGATCTTGAAACTTGGACTGATTCAGATTTTAGTGAGATAGATTTCTCAAGAAAGGCGGGGAGGGTTATCTCTGTTGAAGTAATTTATATCTTTGCTCATGAAAAGCAAGTTTAAAGATCAGAAAATGTTCAGAAATTCAACAAACCATTTCTCCTGGCTAAATGGAACTAGTTTTGTTTCTTTGAGCAGGCAATGAGATCCATGTTTTACTAGTAGTTTTAGCTTGATTCTTGATTACATCTAGTTTGTTTCCTTTGTGGCTGTTTCCTGGTGACTTATCCTGAGTACTCCGAGAGTGCTGGGACTTTAAGTGTCTGAGGTCAAATTTTAGACTGTGTCTTTACACATGGCAGCCAGTCCATATAAAAAAAATTACAACATTCAAACTGAGACATAGAAGTCTTTATAGTGTGGATCTGAAATCTGCCTGTTATTATTTTTCCTGCATTGTATTTTAAACAGTGAGACAATATCATTGTGATAACAGTGCCGTGTCAGTGAATTGATGTTTAATCATGTTTTATGCCTACTCACTGGCAGTTACAGACTAATGACAAAGAAGAAAGCTTAATGGCATGTATCAGGATTTCAAGGTTTTTGAAAAATCATTTTGAAACTTTCAGTTCAAAGATTCTTTAAGTTGTGCAAATCCAAAAGCGGTAATCTGAAAATTGCTGTCACTCTTGTTTTATTTTATTTTTAATACTCAGAAACTTGCCTCTTTCTCTCTTACGCTGAAGTTTGTTTTGTGGTGGGTTTTTTTTGACATGTCGAAGGGTAAGATTTCATTCAAGCTAAAATATTTTTTCATAGGAGACTGTTGGTGGTTATGTTTGATTATTGAAGAGAAGATGTTAGTTTTCAGCCTGCACAAATCTCCATTCATTGGTTGGTCCTCTTTCTGATTTCTCTGACAGATGAATATGCGCAGTGACTCGGCCGAGTCCAATTCCCCCGAGAAAGAAGAACCTCCGTCTCCACCAACCAAACTTGAAGAAGAGGTTTGTGGCTATTTTGACCTTTAAGCAGCTTTGCTGCGCTGAAGCAGTTCATTCCATGTGGGACAGAAGTTCACAGCATTCTCTGCATATGTTGGATTTTGTGATAGTTTTAAAAAATCATAACATTATAAGTATTTTTAATTTAAGTTGTATCAGTGAAGAGAGTAGACTACACTTCCTACCACACTTAACATTAGTACTAGCAGGGGTTACCCTTTCTGCTACATCATTCGCTGCTATAAATATTACAGAGGTGCCCTCCACATAGTAAAAGGTAAAGCACAGGCAAAGGCAGAATATGATATAGTAGCGGTGCATGGTGGTAGGACAGAGGGCAAACAAGAGTTGATAGCAGTAGCAAGTAAAGGTTGCTGCCCTGTTGGTTCCTAAGACTGAACACAAAGATACTGTTAGCTACACATGGCCTTATGCGATTTATCTGGTGGGACATTCATGCCAGGAGTTCGTGTAGAGACGTTTTACTTCCATGTCTTTGTTGCTGCTTTCCGTATGATATGGTCCAATAGTTTTCGCGGACATTGTTGGCACCTGGTCTGTGGAGACATATGAAGCAATTGGCTGGGACATACAACGATAAAGTTGATGTGAAAATTATCATTGCTTTTTTCATTTGTTTCACACTTAAATACCACTGTTGTCAGCTCATCAGTTTGAGACACAGCTTGGATTTTACGGTATGTGAGGTGACAGCACAAACTTGATTGAATGTCACAACTACCCAAGTTGAGGAAATTAAGTAAAATGATGGTTGGAACAAAAATTGTACCATTCCAGTAATAGAAAACAAAATCAGACGCAACAATCTAAACTGGCAGAAGTCAGACACTCACTATTTTGAGCCACAACAACTTGAGCGGCTACAACATATTTCTGATTCTGTCGTGTTGCTTCGTATACGTGAGTTTGGTAACAGCAATTTGTGCTTTGCACGATTGATTGACATGGTCTGATCTCTGTATGATTTACAATGAAGATCCAAGCCTTGATTTGATAAATGCATGGTAATTTTGCACAGTAATGTACTTAATTCTAGGTAGAAAAAAATTTGTCTCAACAGAGATAAAATGAAATGAAATAAAAATTAAATGCACTGAAAATATGCCATAGAAGAAGTAATAAAATACGACAGTTTTCACTGTTACATTCAAATGTTTTTATTTACGTCAGTTTTCTGTAGACATTAACTTCTAATAGTGCTAGTACTAATTGGGAGTGTGTGGAATACATTGAACATGAGATTTTTTTTGTTCTTTTCCTACTTCAGAAAGTCAAGTTTCCTAATGGTGATCAGACATCACCTTCCTATGCCACCTCACCTCCAACAGGTAAGCTCGACGGTCGGTGGTGGGTGAAGTTGTAATTTTGCTCAAAGTGTACTTACTGAATAGATAGATTGATTTTCATATAAACAAGGTCCCACAGGTCCATAAATGTGCTTAAAATCCTTCTCAGAATTAAATTTTAGATCTTAGATAATTCTTTAGGTCTTTCTAAATCTTAAAAAAATCTCTAATTTTCCATTTTCATTATGACACGATGTGGTGAGTTTTGAGATTATTTTTTTTCTTAAATTCAAAGGTTCGCCTTTGTTAATTTTCAGTCTGTATGGTCGGCATGGTCTGTCTGAAAAATCTTGAAATGTCCTGAATTTTTGTCCAAAAATGTCCTTAAAAGTCCTCAATATTGATATTTAAGGACCTATGGTATTCCTGTGATAAAAATGCATGCTACAAGTTTCTATGATATGGATGTTGCTGTATTCATTCTGTTCTGCAGTTATTTAAATGAAAGTATTTTATTATTGTGCCTTTACTTGGGCTCAGCTCAGCAAATTCTCCAGCTGGCTTCCTGATAGGCAAAATATTTCAAGGCGCAATTCAGTAGGAATGAAATTTTACACTTTATATTTTTTTGTCACCATGAACATCTGTTTAGTTTGAACTGGGGAAAGAAAAAAGGGGAATCTTTAGCTCAATTGGTTTTGCATTTGGTTAAACTTGTGGAAAAATTCAACTTAAGGGAACGTCAATAATTTATTGACTCTCCATAAAATCTAGTAGTCATGTGTTGTGGGGAAAGGTGAAAAATGCTTGCTTATACAAGGTCTTGTGGGAGATGGTCAACAAGATTTCAGTGTAAATGGTGCTCAGTTCAGTCGACATGCTGCTCAAGAAAGATTGTATGTAAAAATGAAGGGCTGTTTTTTTTTCACCATGCTGTAAATTTTGTCTATGTCCAAGATCATCTATGCCTTTATTTATCATCAGTATGGCCTTTTTGGTTTTCTTTATTTCATTTATTTACATCACATATTTCAATTACATTATGACTTATCAGTATACAAAATATTTGTCAACTCATGGTCCGTATTCCCTGCACACAGTTTTCGTCTCCCCTCCCTGGGGCTATTGCTCCAAAAATCTGCGTCGGCTGTGGGCCACCTTTACTCTCTCTCAGGAGTCCATCACAGAAGAGACAACCTTGGCTCATGCATCAAGAGCTACAGCCCGCCATAAAATTTTAACAGTCCCAGATCCCCAGGTCAACAGACCTGCTTTGCAGCCTCGCCCACCACATCAGCTGTTCCAGAGTCGCATTCCCACCCCAAAATCCTCTCCAAGACCTTGCCGAGCTAGGAGAATAGTTCAGTCCTCCAATGTCACTAAACAGGCTTGTAGTTTTACAATCAGTGGCAAGACTGTATTTTCACATAGTAACAGTACTAGTCAAAACAACTCCACCCTGAGTCCTCTTACTGAAAGTGGTGCTTTGAATAGCAGTAGGAATAGATCGTCCAGTGAAAGTACTACTTCTAGTAGCAGTAGGAATAGATCGTCCAGTGAAAGTACTGCTTCTAGTAGCAGTAGGAATAAATCATCCAATGAAAATGGTACTTTGAGCAGCCATAGGAATAGAACATCCAGCGAAAGCGCTGCTTCGAGTAGCAGTAAGAACAGACCATCCACCAGTCCTGCAAGCAGAAATGGTGCTACTCATATTGAGAACAGCAACTCTGGTGCTACCAATGGGAGTCAAGAGAGGTGTTTGGGCTGCAAAGCCAAAGCCAAGAGGAATTTGAGCAAAGGCCGAACTCCAAGTCGCTCACCCTCATGTCACAAAGACAGGGCCACTGGTAAACTTTTTCAGATTTTGGCACTGGAATGAGCTGTCTTTGTGTGCTGCAATTTAATGTGTTCCCTCCCCGTCCCTCAGTTCAGCTCAACTAATCATTTTTCAGGCATGAAACTTGTCAAATAAGAAGAAATATTGTCAAATCTGCCAGAATTTATTTGGCACTGGTTAAAAAATGTCTCTGACCGTGCGTCACGGGAAAGCCCCAGAAAGGGTTTTAGAAGCGCTTGTACAGAATTTTATAAAAGGTTTTGGTCAGCAACCATTTTTAGGTGCCCTGAGCATTCAGAATTGGTGGTGACAAAAGAGATTTGACTGTGTGATTTTCACCCATTTTCCCTGATTGATACAGCAAATATCCTTTGTCTGGCCAGCGCCTTCAAAGACTTCTTTTGCCTGTATCGTGAAAAGCGTAATTCATTGCTAGAATCAGTTTTTACATCCAGCAACAGGGCAACGTTGTACCAGATGGGTTGTATGTGTTTCTGTTTCCAGAGCTTTGTATCAGAATGTTTTTTTTATTTTTGTTTTAACCAATCAGAAATGAAGAGTTGGCAATAAATAAAACTGACGCATGAAGATTCGAAATAGAGAATAGAAATTCAGCTGTTTTACAGTACAGCCTTAAACAACCAGTAGAACAGAATTACACTTTGTTCTGGTTTGATGAAAATATGCTGACCAGACAATAACCTACACACCTTTTTCCAGTACAGCGGATCATAGGACATAGTGTGTAGGTGTTGAGCAGTGTTGGCTCTGTATACTTCATAAACCTAAGAAAACGCACCAGCTTAGAAAATCTTGCCGCTTCTTATGATGTTTTGTTTGTTGCATGATTTGCCAGTTGTGATCATTTCCTTGGTCCAGCATTCCTGTGATAAGAACCTGGAAAGTACTGTAACCTTCTGCTGCAGGGGCACTACGGCAAGTTGTAGGCCAGGTTAAAATGAGGAGCAACTTAAGGATACCACTTTAAATGGCATGAAACAAGATGTCTGCTTCAGTATTATTCCATTTGGGAACAACACTTTGTCAGATTCAGGTGTCCGTTTGGCAAATTTATATAATCATTATCATCAAATTTCTATCTTTAAGATGTTGCTCATTTTAGTTTCTAGTCATGAAGGATTGTGCCTCTCATTAAATAATGTACATCGCCGAGATACATTTTGGAAAAAACAACAACAAACACGTGCACACACCAAAAAAAAAAGCTCCAAGTTTGGTTGTGCCTAAAAACAAACAACAGGATGAGACGTGTTTGATTTTTGAATCTGCTGCAGAGATTTCTGTGATCCTTGGAAGTCAAGTGACAGACGTGTTGTAATCCTTTGCAACTGGCATGTGTAGTTATTCATTGTCCATTCATCCTTTTCGTTCCAACAGACTTGCAATGAAGTGTTCTAAATAGCATGGATTTTCTCATTTTACTGTAGTTTTTCAGTTTTTATCTCCCTCATTTTGTTTGTGGACATAATTTTTTTTTTTGTGGAAATGGTAGTACGTTTTTTTAAAATTGCTTTTTTTATTTGTTTTATTATCCTTTTTTGAGAGTATATGTTTTATATTATACTTTCTTGTGGTAAACTTTGTTGCTGGAGCACTGCAGAAATGGTGATTTCTATGAGCAGTTAACATTTTAGGCAGCCTCTAACCTAGCAAAGCATCTCTGTGGCAAATTGAATTTACAGAGAGTAATTTTGTTTGCTGTATGAAGTTAACTTTGATTTAACATGGAGCTGTGCCATATGTAAATGATTTGTTTTAAATTTGAAGGCCTTGGAATTCATTGGTGCTGTCTTTGCTTCTTGTCAATTGATGTCATAATCTGGACATCTGTCCATGTTACATTGTACTATGATGGTTTTGGTCCTGTATGCCAGGACTGCTACATTTTGTCATTACTTTGCAAGTGCAGGTCATTAACTTCTCATGCCATCTCATCTTGAACATATATTTCCCTATTGTATCCATTACACAGATGTAAATATCACATGAATTTTTTATTTCATTGAAACACTTATTACATCCATCACTCTTGAGGGTATTATACATGTATTTATCATTTGAACTGTATGCAATGAAACTTGCAGCTGTTTTATATGTAATATTTTTTACATTTTTTAATTATACCTTCGAGAAAACCAGCAATAATGTTCTGATTTATTTTCCTTTTTGTAGGAAGTCCGTATTTTTAGCTTTGCTCTCCTAGAATTTCATACATTTTTCCAGCATTAATTCTGTTGGTGACTGTTTCAGGTGGTGATGTTGAGAGCAGTCGCCGGCGTCATTCCAAGGACTCAGTTTCCAAAACACAAGGGCAAACTCGCGGTCATTCTCCTGCGAGAACCACTCAGCCCACCATATCCAGCCAGATCTCATCAAAACCTCAGCCAGAGAGACAGCGTAGACGCAGCAGCAATAAACCTCCAGAACAGTCGTCAGAACCCAAAGCTTCAGAAGTGTCAGAAACCACACATGTCCCTCCTCCTGGTCCAAAGTTTGCTCCTAGAACACGTCCCACATATTTCAAGCCCACCCAGAGCTCAAAGAATAAGACCAGCCGGACCAGCACTGAAGGTGTGCAGTCCACACATGCAGCTGACAAAACTCCAGGTCTTTCACTGAAGAAAGTTCGTGATCGAGGGAGGTTATCAGGTTCAAAATTGGCCATGTATGCTTCCACACCAAACTTGATCTCAGGACTGGAAAATGGAGATGATGAGCAGGAAGAGAAATCACCACGACCTTCTGTAAAATTTACGTCTACCTCAAATCTCCGCTTGCTATCTGATCTGTCTCGGAGTGTCCCAGATGTGAATGACACAGAATCCAGCACAGATAGCAGTTCTGGGGGGTCAGGACCTAGCAGACAGCCACGCAGAGCCAGTGCTCAGGGCAGATCTGGTCTCAGATTTTCTGTTGCCCCAACAGATGTAAACCTCATGCCACCTCCACAATCCATTCCAGCATCGTCATCTCGTGCCTTGTCTTCCCAGAATACAACAGCCACATTTTCTCAAGGACCTCAGCCCCCTCGCAGAAAGTCCTCAACTTCAGAACTGACTTTAGATCAGGCCAAAAGCATTCTCTTAGGTAAATCTGGAGTGCTGGTTACCACCAATAAACCATCTGAAGGTACTTCTGCATCCACAGGTGGTGCGGGGAGGTCAGGCAGAGAGATGAGAGAATCAGCATCATCAGGGAGATCTTCCATCTCAACACTGACAGCAGGCAATTCACCCCCAGTGTTTGACAACGATCTGGCTCACACAAGCCCCGCCCAACTGGCTGTAGCTGAGGAGATTCAGCAGACTGCCAACATGTTACGTCACCAGAAACAAGCCAACATCAGCAGCGCCTTCTCACCAGAACGTTTGCATTCTCAACCACCTTCAAATCTGGAAGCCAGTCCTCTAGATCTCCCAGAGCGAGACCAACCCAACAGAAGATACTCATCACCAAAACAACCACCACCATCATCATCATCATCATCATTGTCACATAAATCCACACCACCAAAAGTGGCCATGGGCACCACCCAACCATTCCATGCATCTTTACAACCGAGAACTTCTCCAGCTAACAACACATTTGTGATTTCAACAGACCATAAAGAGGAGGACTTGGATGTGGTGTTTACTGAGGGGAGAGATGGTGATGAAGATGAAACTCCACACTCTGTTCGAGATCGCATCGCACGATTTCAACCACAAAATCCCAGAACAGGAGCATCCATACGCACTTCAAGCCCATATCGCCGCATACTTCCCGTTTCTCCAAATGTCGCAGCCATTGATCCTGATAATCGAGAAAGTCCTCGGAGTCAGTCAGACACAGGAGTGGGTTCCGAGTCCTCAGACGCTGATACTCCTGTACATGGCAACACGACAGCCGTTTACACCACGGGGACCAAGAACTTGCCTGGGTAGGTCAGAAACTGGAATGGAAGGAGAGGGGTAGCCAGGGTTGGTAGAGCCTGGGGCAAATAATAATAGTAATAATACATGTAATAATAATGAACAACAACATATGAAAAGTGTTCTTTTAACTCTGGCTGAATTCTTATGCATTGCTACTCAAACTAGGAACTCTGAACTCTTTAATAATGTAGAGCAGAAATAATGACTGCAAAGTACACTTTTATTGTTGAAGAAATTATAAGACATAAAACCTATTATAACAGATAATAAACCCCCCCACAATTTTTGGTGCCCAGGGCAGGTGCCCCACCCTAACTACACCACTGTGAGGAAGTGGAGAGAGAATGCTCTCACTTGGACCGCTAATAGGTCAGTTTTACAAAATCGGTGTTTAGGATTTTTAACCCTTGGCAAATGTCTGGGTCTCACTTGTTTTCCAGTGGATATATACCCATGCCCATACCAGTGGATTGGAAACAAAACTTGTCACAAAGGAAGGACAAGGCCCACTTTTGATGTATGAAATCCAAAATTTTGAAAAATGCAGGACAGCCCACTTGTCTTTACATCTGACCAATTGTTCAAGTTCTTTATTGATGAAAAGTTTATCTGTGTCATTGCTGATTAGTAAAAGTGAGAGACATGATTTCAGAATTTCTCTTATGCATTTTAAATATTTCTTGGACCCAGGTCTTGTATTCTGTCTGTTCTGGCACCGGATTGTATCTTCTCTTAGAAGCCACAGAATAATACACATGAAAACAAACAGAGAAAGACATAGATCATCATTTTTGCTTTCTGCCATTCACCTCAAGAAGACATTTTAACTAGATTTGTGCCACATTTCACTATGGTCTTTACCGTGTCACTTCATATATGTCTGTTATAGGCCCATTGGGCTTGTCGGCCATCTTTGTTGTAAGGACTGGCGCACAACCATGGCGATGGTAGCATTGATTTTGATTCGTTAGCTGATTTGCACTGCAAGCACTTCAGGTGTCGTGAACCAATCGGGGGCGAGCTTAAATTAGTTCACTACAGTAAACAATGACACGTGTGTACATGCCCATGGGAGACATTTGATTAATCCTTTCATGTCCTTACCTTTGTTTAGACGTATGGTAGGGAATCTGACCAGCTTGAATCCATCCTTTCCACCCCTGCCATAACAGTCAACTGCAATGCAACCAGCAGGCATTTTAATCGCTTAGATATATCTCATCAGCTGAGCCACCCACCGTTTTGGGTGTTGGAAGAACAGAACAAAAACACTCTGTTACATCATTCGCAATGGGCCTATTGAGTTTATGGAGTTGTGATGTGTTTATGTAATGATGCGTAAGACATGTACCATGAATGTGCTCTTCAGCACTCTGTGAAAGAGAATTTCCCTCATGGGATAATAAAGCGATTCTTATCTTATCTTATCTCATCTTATCTTATTTGATCTTATTTTAGGGCCAGCAGTAGCAACACCAGTGTACAGAAAGCTGATAGATCTCGTCTAGCATTGTCTTTATCACCCTCATCATCATCCTCATCACCAGGTAGGAGACAGTTGGAGACCTTGTCCGCAATACATTTATTGTTTTTACTGTAACATATGAAATTTTTGACTGCTGTGCAATATAAAGTTTTATTTCTGAGGGCTGAAATTCTTTTCAGCGGATCCATGAACATTGAGGCAGTAAATTCAGAAGAAGGGTGTATCTTTTCACTGGATTAAAGTAAAGTAATTGTAACAAAAGCCCTATTTTCACAAGTATGAAATTGTTCCAAATTGATTTATTTACTAGAATATTGTGGTTCCAACTGCATATGAAAAGCCCATGGGTAAATGTATTTTGATCTTAGAATGCAGGGTTTCCATTGTACTGTAAATCACTTTCAGGTATCTTTTCAGTTTATATTACCAGAACAGTGGTCGAGGGATAATTGTTAAATGGAGGAGCCAATGTTCAAACACGTTAATAAAACAAGATATGGCTCAGTATCAACCTCAGCTTTTATGCTTTATTTATTCACGCTTTTTTTCAGTCTCTCTCACCTATTGTCAGTCTGTGCTGGATAGTTACCGATCTCAACTGAATGCGCTGAAAGATCTCTTCGCACAGGTGAGCTTTGATTGCTTAGTTTTGACTTTAAGTGCTTTTAACCATTGCGGGAGGCAGAGACATCACCTGTTCTTTTGCCTGTGTCTGTACCAACTTATATGTTTTTATTTGTTTGCTTGTTTGCATGTTTGTTTTACAAAAACCACAACAGATCCTATTTTTCCACGGATTTCAAAAGTGAGTTATCAGTGTTCAGATAAATTGGACAAGTAGCATTTTTGAAATACTTACATTACTTTATTGCTATATGATAAAACTAGTTAACATACATTGACATCGAGGTAGAGCTAGATAAAGAAGGGCTATATACATCAATTTTCAATTTCATGGTCGTAATTTCTTGCTCTTGTCACTCAGTAGGCCTGCTCTAGGCATTTTGCACTTCCATTTTTCTTCTTATCTTTGTTCTTTTCTTGATTGTTTCCTGTTCTTGTGTTGCCCTCAAAAGGGCTGTTTCTGTAGCACTCAGTGGGGCTGTTAGTTATTCCTGTAAATGGCCATTTGGTAGCCCTCAAAACGGCTATTTGTTTAAGCCTGAAAAGGGCTTTTGGTAGCCCTCAAAAGGGCTGTTTGTTTAGCCCTAAAAAGTGCTGTTTGAAGTATTGCCTTTTATTGTATGCCAAAGTGTAAGATAAGAAATCTCAAAGTATTTGCTTTTTAAGTTTTTTGAACTGATCATGTTTTTTCATCTGCAATAGGTGGACGGAAGAACAGATGAAAATGCTCAGCAGGTTCTGATGTTGCTGGGAGAGGTTTTCCATGAGACCAAGGAAATCATCAGTGACATGGCTATGAAAACCCCTGGGTCACACCAGAGAAACACTGACTCTGCTCCATTGAATTCTCAACCACATCAACCATCATCGGTACCTCAGGGGTCTACAGATAAAACATTCCAGTCATCAACCTTAAAATCTGACAATCAAACTGACCCAGCTGTCACCCCGCCAGAATTGTCGGAAAAGAAAGAGAGCATGGGACAACTTTCTCCGTCAACAGAAAATCTGGCACTGCTGTCGGCAACAAAGGATATGTTGCAGCCACTTTTACCTCAGCTGTCTCAAGATTTGAGTGAGGGCATCCTTAGATTAATCAGAGAGAGAGTAGACGAACAGTTCTAGCAGTTTGACAAGATGCATATAAATTTCACATGTATAATTTTTGAGCTGATTAATTCCTAATGTTGTCATAAAAGCTCCTCTTCTTTTCTGTCACATCAACAAAAAACCAAAAACCTAACTGAAATGACGTAATGCTCTTTTTCACCAGCTGTAAAATCACTGGCTATTTTTAACTTTTTTGCTACACTTAACCCCGCATCCCTGTAACAAATGCTATTTTTAAAGACCATAAATCTTAGCTCAGCATGATACTTGCCAGACAGCCAAGAAGAGTGAAGATTTATATCTGGAGCTTATAGACCTGATGCAAGACTCGTTTCAGTTCAAAATAACCACCTTGCTTTCAAATGGTGTGAAGAAATTGTTTGCCTTCACATGTTTTTTTAACACTTTTAATTTTTAAGTCCTGATCTTTGTTTGGGCAGGTATAAGAATAAATTAATAAAGATTCTAACGCACTCCCAAATAATTACGGCAGTGTTGATTTCCTTACACAGTATGTGATTTCATTCATTGAATTTGTAATATTCAGTTATGAGGATGGGTAAATTAGAGTAAGCTGATGCAGTTCCCAAGCTGTTGAGTGCATTTTGTGTGTGTATGTGTGTTTTTAATTTATTGATTGATTTATTAGGTCAATGTGTGACATCTGAGATTCAGTTCTTTACAGAGAGAATGCATTTAGGTGATGGCCTGCTGTGTGTTTGAGTGATGCTAGCCTGTCATTCATGAGATCACCAGCAACATTTGTAAAAATCAAAATAGTAAATAATCATAAGCTGGTGAAGGTACATACAATTACTGTCATATCATTGGTGGCTTAATCCTCACCCTGCGCGGGGCGGCAATAGTCGGTATTGACTTGCAAGCGCTCACGCCGCACGGGCGGCAAAAGTCGCCCAGGTCAAGCTGACCGCGCCACGCATCGGGTCACTGACCTTTTTGAGACGTAACCACCGTGTTATTGTTCACTGTGTCTCTTCTAAATCAAACGCATTGTGACATGGACATGTTAACCAGTGAACCACTGGTCGGAATCACAAAGACTAAGCTTTCAAAAGCTCTCCCCACACTTTCAAAAGATGTAACATCGACATGCGAACTGTTGCTCAACAAATTTGCAATATTATCTCATTTTCTCACAAGCTGACCACCATCTGGAGTTGTCTGTATCTAAGAACCAATCAGAACCAAGCTCTGAAATAATCTTTGCCCCAAATGCCCACATTGGTTTATTAGTATGTGTCAATCAGGATGAAACGATTTGTGTAGGGCTTGGGAGGGCGTGGCTTGTTATCACGCTTCGTTCTCACGAAAACTACAGCTGTCAGTTTGGAATCATAAGTCAGATCATTGGTTAGAGACTGACAGACTAAGGTTTTGCTGGTTAATTCATTATCAAGCGTGATAAGGCATAGCAGCGAATGTTTTCATACCGATCAATAAAAACCGAACCACGTGGACAGCGTATGTGGTCATCGCAGAGCGGCACGGGTCAGTGACCATGCAGCGGGCTTTACGGGTAGCGCGCGGGGTATGGGTTAACATGGGCAGACACTAACAGCATATATTATAAATTGTAAAACGATTTGTGTCTCAGATTGACACTTTCATAATGTCTCACAATGGTTATAAATAATTATAAATAATTCTGTAATGGATCATGAATGTTTTTGGGCCCTCCCTAAAGTACACAAGCTCGATTTTTTCTCCCTTTCTTCCCATTATATGCTTTTCATTATATGCTTGGCTTCAACCTTCCCCCTTGTATGAGCTTAACTTACAGCTGTCAGAATAGTGAATGTCCAGGATAATTTAACTCTTTCCCTACGGTACAACGCATACTGCATCACACACTTCCTTAGTGGTGGCTGATACAAAGCAGCTTGCGTTGTGACATTGCAAGGGTATTCCTTGACCGCCATAATGGAAAATTTTAGCATCCTGTGATGTTGAACCTTAAAAATAGAATTCTTCGTGAAGTTTCCTTTGACTTAGCATGTCCAGCGATACCACTGTGCTTTACAAATGTTTACAAATGCAGAGTACAGTATGGCATATAACCCCAGGAAGTGCTCTGGCCAGATGTGGAATGCTGGCCCATAGGGAAAGAGTAAAAAGTTAAAGTGACATTGTGCATGGGCCGTTTGACTATTTCATCACAAACATTAAAACTGATTTGCCTTTTTTCCCCCCAGTTCATCAAATCCCTGATGCATCGTTATTCTTCCCCCCCTCCTCCAATGTTCTACTTATTTTTAATTCATTACCATAATTGAAAAGTGTACACATGTTCCCAAGGACTTCCTGTCCCCCCTCATTTATGCTTTTCATACACAGAGGACAAAGTCTACCAACTCCGAGTGCACGTACTTTATGAATCGCCCCTTTCTCTCATTTGCTACAGTTACCACATCTTGTCATAGCAATACTATATACTGTATTATATCAATCAATTCCAAGATTAAAATTATGTTGTATTGCCCTAGAGGAACATGCATATCTTGTATCATAAAACTGTAACCTGGAGATTTTGTTCTTCTCATAATTATGGGGCACCTGTAAATTGCAGAGAGCAGTAAAATTTGATACAAAGGCTATAAACCAGACTCAAACATTCACATTATAAGATTTTTGTTTGCAGTGTTAAGGTCTGATCAAGACGCTCACTGTACTCAGTGAATGGCAATTAGGGTAAAATTGAAGGACTAATTATGATTGCAGACACAAAAATCTAAAACTGACATATTGAGCAAAATGTGTTCTTTGTTCACACATTGATTCTGAAAACTTCAGCTCTTTTAAGGTGTCTGACACTAACAGTCCTGGGTAAATGTGCTTTGCACAGAAGACAGTATACTTGCTGATGTTTACGCATAACTGCACTGTTCATTTTGGATTCTAGGTGGATTTAGAACTGGTATAGAACTAACCGCTTCAATAGAAACATTTCTGTTCTTAACAGATATTTGACTTGAGAAAACTACATGGACATGTATTGTCAGATTACCTAAGTGAATGATGGGCAGAGTGTTTGTGTGAATGTGTGTGTGCATTGATAAAAAAGATACAAGATTTCCTTTTTGCATGTGTAAAAATTTGATTTTAATGCTGAATTAAAATAATTATTCATTTAATTTTGTTGCATATCTTATTTGAAAATAGAATCACAACTGCTTAATAATGTATGCACATTTGTAAAGATACACTGTTTGATTACTGCCGAAAATATGAATGACATTTTTAGTTGTGTTTCTTTGGTTCATTGGTTTGGTTTTTTCATTTTCCTTGGCCCTATCTCCTTATTCTGTCTTGACTGTAGGAAATGAAACTTAAGGGGAATTAAAGCTTTGTCCTCACAGAAGAAGGCAAACAGTGCGAGCTTGGAACCATGGGATGTTTCTTACATAAGAAGGATGACAGATCATCCGAATGGAGAACTATTGTAATGAGAGCACAGAGAATAACTGGGAAATGAAATACTCACTCACCAAATTTGTTTATTGTGTACAAACTTTGGACTGTCCTCAACGTATATTTGATATCTGGTGACAAATATGCTGGTTGTTATGTAAAGATGACTCAAATGTGCAATAACTTCATGAAGTACAATGTGTCCTGACTTGTACTGCTGGGGCAAATATCTTTTGTTTTGTTTTTTTCCCTTATCCTTTTATTTTCCTTTTTCATTACTTTCATGGCTATGAAATCAGCCCTGCTCATGTGTTCAAGCAAACAGAGAGGGGAGAGTGTTTAAATACAGTCTTTGTCATTTGATAATCTTGCGGTTGTTTCCATAATTATGAAAGTTTGCCTCATAAAGCTAGACCCAGTTAGTGACAGTTAAGATCCGGTTCACAATGTGCAATATTCAAATGATTGCTGCGCCGATTTTCATCAGAAGTAAATACTCAAGAGTTCAAAAATATATAGCAAACACACTTAGAAAATAGCATATCTACAGGTATTTCCTGTCAAAAAAGAAAATTTTTGAGGTTGCAGCAGGGCTTGGAACAAAGTTAACATATGGCAAAAAGAAAAACAAGAGAAAAGTTTGTATGTCACAAAGCCACAAGAAAGAATAAAGAAAAGTTACAATGAAACAGGGATGCAAAGAAAAAGAGTATGCGTAGATTTCCTGTGCAGTTGGAAAACTGAAACTCAATTGTAAATCGCATGTTTTGGCTGTAGTTGAGATTTATCATCTTATTTGTAGGTAAAACCAGTGGCAAACATAGTACATGTAGCAATCTGAGCTTTGACCAATTATTCTTTTTGGTGATCTTAGAAATTTGTCATGATTACTGTACATGTCTGTCTTCTGTAGTTCATGGTCACCTGTGTTGTATGCATTGGCAGGGAGGCAACTGTTTACTGTTTTGTCGTTCATTGCTGATGACCAAGGTTTTTTACATCTATTTTCTCTTTTCAGTCTGGTCATCTCTCTGACTAAATGGCAGCATTACTGAGGGCAGAGATTGTTTGCGTTCAGTGTTTGGTTTTTAACTAACACCTTCTGTATCATTTGGTCCTGTTTTTAATCATTATATATAAATATGAGGTGATGGCACAGTAACATTTTGCAGCTGCCCAAGCTGAGAAAATCGAGCATAAAGATGGAGACAAAAATTTATTATTCCATTCATAGAAAACAATAGCTGACATAAAAATGGCAAAGATAAAAAACTAATATTTTGAGACTCATCTATCATTTTGTGCAACTTTCCCAACTCGGACAGCTGTGACATATTGATCCTGTACCATTGCCTCATAAAGATAATACTGTACAGATTTTGTACCAAATACTGTGTTTCTCACCTTGGTTGTGGACTCAGAGATAGGTATTTAATTTGCTGTGATGTGGAAAATGTGAGATTTGAATCCAGAGGAATTTTCTGACTGGACTTAGCTCTTCAATATATTTTCAGTGAAGCATAGAGTGATTTGAAGAATGCTTTCAAAAAGTTTTCTTTGCTGTTCACAATATTTTTGATTCTGATAAGTTATCTTTAGACAGTAACTCAACTGCCAGGGACAAATTTCAGCAACTCCAGTATTGTGGTTGAAATATATCGTGGACTGCGTACAGCCCTCAGTGACATCTCTTAATTCGAGTGGTAGAATAAACAAGGCAATTCCATGCATTAACAAAACATTAAATGTTGGTGGCCTACATGATTAAAATATAAAATAACTAAAACCAGGTTATCATCAGACCTTTTCTGTAAGCAAATTTAATCACCATAAAGTGAGCACCTTAGTTTTTCCAGGATTTATAGCAGACCTCGGGAAAACTTGAATTTACACTTGAAAGTTGGCTGTGAACCCAGATTTTTTCTGTTCAAAGTGGCTACAGCCGGAGAGTATCTCAGAACTGTATGTTCAGTAAATTAATTTTTCCATTGTCTATTACAATGCAAGGTTTGAATTTCTGTCAATATTGTTTTTGTGTGAACTTTTGCAGTGTTATCAGTGATATGGCTTGTCAGTGTCATTATGACAGTACAGTACATGTACGTAAAGGTGTTCACTGCTAATTACTTGAGTGTAGTGGTTGTATCCTCAATTTTGCCAGATGTTTATAACTAGTTATCTGTGTGATGACTCTGTTGCTGCTTCGCTATGGCCATTTAACAAATGCCTCACACTGCTGATTCGTAACTTTGTTTGAAAGTCTTTGTCACAAATCCCAGACTGGGAGATGTAATAGTTTATGACAGGACGACAATCACGAACAAACAAGTTTAACACTTAACAAAACAATCCATCAGACTCACACATTTATTAAACCTAATTATACATATAATAGCGCAATTACATACATTATATCATTGAAATGAACTGCCGTACAACGGCCTTATTCTCACACACACTCTCCCTCGGATCCACAATCCGGTAGTTACTCCTAAAGGCACTTCGGCCTCAGCCTCTCCCCTCAGGGTCTTAATAGTACATTAATGATTCACTGGCACCGCAGTCTCTCAATATCACCTTCCTATTGTCATACACCTTAGCACTCCCCTAGCACCTCAGCAGGGCAATAACACATTATTATTTCCATAGCCATCACATGGCAACAACATAATATCAGTTCACTAGCCTATCAACATGGCAACAATATAGTATCTCATTCACTCTCATATCTACGTCCCTGTCCGTGGCCTGACTGCCACGACTTTATGTGCCTCTACTGTCCTGCACTGACAGCCTCACTTCTGGCCTATGTGTGGCCTCCGGCCCTATGCTGGCCTATCCCCTGTGCTCATCGAGGTGGCTCTGCGGCCCGTCCCCGACACCTACAAGAATAACATTACATTGGTATACTACCCTACCATTTCTATTCACTCCACCTCTCCTTACAACCCATGAAACGTACACACACTAGTTCACCTTTCACTCACCGCACATCTTACGGTAACACACCTCCATCGGAGTACACACTACTCACTCGCGCTACAAATCCATGAACTCACTTTCATCTATCGCTCATGGCGCACATTGCTATATCCAATATCAAGGACTTCCACATTCCTCACATCTACTTATTTACATCATGGTAATAGACGAATATAATATAATACATCAATCATAATAATCAATCAACGTTCTACATACCAGTCATAGCTGGAAAGACTCTCACTAGTCTTCTCGACTGCTTCCCCTTTATGTCCGCCCGATGGGCTTTTATTCACAGGTCCGATCCCTAGGACCTTCTAACTTGCAGTGATAGTAATCCAGCGCTTTCGCCTCATTCAGACTTCCACACCACTACTCACAACAGCACGCTTAACCCACTTGTCTGCATGAGTTATTTTTACTCTTCCCCTTTCACGTCTTTTCCTATCCGTCTGTCGTGAGCTATTCTTATTCTACACCCGCTCTGTAGCAATCCCCTTAATTGCACTCACTCCACTCGTGACATCATCCCCCACCCCAAAAAAATTAATGCAATTAATTTCAAATCGCATCAAGGTGACTGTCAACGAGTGAGCGTGAGCAATACCTAC
This sequence comes from Onchidella celtica, assembly GCA_963931925.1. Classification (NCBI taxonomy): domain Eukaryota; kingdom Metazoa; phylum Mollusca; class Gastropoda; order Systellommatophora; family Onchidiidae; genus Onchidella; species Onchidella celtica. Next base: position 6,982,782 of record OZ007569.1, on the reverse strand, counting down.
ACTAGAAAAACTGACCTAGCAGTTCCCCTAGTATATAAAATACCGAAATCAGGGGAAATTATGGGGATCAATATGGCCTGAAATATGCATATATGTGTCACATCATGAATAGCTAACTAACCACAATACTTAATACAGAATCAAAAACCATTCAACCTATCAACCATTCTTCATATCATATTTATAATGTCAATATTTTAAAGTCGACTCATTCACACAGATCCTGTCAATGTTCCTGTCCTCTGATGTATAAGCTCCTGAAATCTTCCCCTAGGCTCGACTAAGGTAGTCGGCGATATGATTGCTGGTTCCTGGAATTGGTTGAATAACGAAGGTGTACGGCTGCAAAGCCAATGCCCATCTAGACAAGCGTGGGCTGGGCGAACGATTCTTCGACAAAAATGTCAGTGGCTTGTGGTCTGTCTGGATACAAAATTCTCGTCCCATGAGATAACGTCCTAGTTTCTGGACGGACCAGACAATGGCAAGACACTCACGCTCTATCACAGAATACTTTCTTTCTCTCTGCAATAACTTCCTACTGACATAACATACAGGATGGAGACATTCGTTCTTCTCCTGTAGAAGACAAGCGCCGACACCAGAGTCCGACGCATCCGTTCTGAGGATAAAATTAGATCGAAAATCGGGTAATATCAGAATGGGTGACGATGATAATGCTGTCACCAAATTATCAAATGATGTCTGACATTCAGACGTCCACTGGACCTTATCGGGTTGTCCCTTCTTAGTAAGGTCAGTAAGAGAAGATGACAAGGAGGAAAAATTTGGAATGAACTTTCTGTAATAATTTAAAATTCCCACTAAGCTTCTGACTTGTTTCTTTGTTTTAGGGATTTGCAACCCTACTAACTTGTCAATTTTTGTTTCTTCAGGTCTCTGAACGCCTCTACCCACAATATGTCCTAAGAATATTATCTCTGGACATGCCAAATCCATCTTTGCGGGTTTAGCAGTTAACCCAAAATGACGTAATCGTTGAAAAATTACTGTTAGTGTCTGAATATGATCAGACCATGTCGACGTATGGCATGCTATATCGTCAAAGAATGACACGACATTAGGTATGTCCTTCAACACCAATCTCATTAATCGTGCAAACGTCGCTGGCGCGTTTACCAACCCAAATGGCATGACCTTAAATTGGAATAATCCAATGGGCGTTTGGAACGCCGTGTATTGTTTAGACTCCTCAGTAAGCGGGATTTCCCAATACCCTTTCGTTAAATCAATCTTGGAAAACCACGTGGACCCGGCCAATGAAGCTATTAATTCCTCCTGAAACGGAATAGGCTCCCTATCGCCTACCGTAATAGTGTTCAATCTTCGAAAATCAATACAGAACCGCACCGATCCATCAAGTTTCTTCACGAGGACGATGGGTGATGAATACGGCGATGTTGATGGTTCTATCACATCTAACTTCAACATTGACTCAACTTCCTTTATGACCCTATCCCTCGAAGAAAAAGGCAACGGATACGGTCTAAGAAATACTGGCTTATCCGACGTCAACTTTATTTGGTGCTGGATCACCGTAGTGCGACCCGGCAAATCCGTAACAACATCCGGAAATGACGCTAACAGGGTCTCAAGTTCCCTACTCCTTGAACTTGTAAGGTCAGGGTTAATTTTTACGTCCCTGTAACCTTGTGTCGGAGTTAACTCCGGCAATTGAATTTGTAACTCTTCCTGCGCCTCGGTGTCGCTTACGTCACAGTCCAACTGGTCTACGACCCCCGTACAAGCAGTAGAGAAGACAGTCTCCTCTGGTCTTGTCTGTGCACACAGATACTGTGGTCTCTCATAAAATCTCTGTAGCATATTAACATGGAAAACCTTACTCGTTCCATCAATGTGGATAGCGTAATCTACCTTTGAAACAACTCGCTCAATAACATAAGGGCCTTTCCATGTCATCAATAACTTATTATGGTCCGTAGGTAACAACAACAGAACCTTGTCTCCTGGCTTAAAAATTCTCAGTTTGGAACCTCTATCTTTATAGTCTTTTGCTCTTTTCGAAGCGATACCAGAAGCTTCTTCTGCTATAGTGCGCGCTGAAGATAGTCTTTCTCTTAAATCAACAAGGTACTGAAACACCGAAATCTGCTCATCGTCTCCCGATGATGGCGACGTCATCATGTCCCGAAGAACATCAGTTGGGCCCCTAGGACTACGACCGTACATCATTTCGAACGGCGAGAATCCCGTTGACTCCTGCCGTACCTCTCTGTACGCGAATAACACTGCGGGGATATATCTATCCCAATCTTTAGGGCGATCAGCAGCTACCTTACGCAGCATCGACTTCAACGTCGAGTTCAATCTCTCGCACATGCCATTAGCCTGCGGATGATAAGGGGTGGTAGTGATGGGTTGTATACTGAATAAGCGGAACAATTCCTTCATCATCTGCGACGTAAATTGCGCGCCCCTATCAGACAGAATTTGCTCTGGTATTCCTACCCTAGCGAAGATTGCAAACAACGCTTCCGCGACCGCCTCAGACGTTATGGTCCGCAGAGGAACCGCCTCTGGCCATCTCGTAGCATTACATATGACCGTTAAGAAAAATCGATTCCCCCTATCGGTCGCTGGGTGAATGGGGCCAACAAGGTCTATCGAGACCTTTTTAAACGGTTCCGAGACCGTGGGGATATTCTGAAGAGGAGCCTGGGGTGTACGACCCTTATGCGTCGTCTTTTGGCACGCACTGCACGTCTTACAATAGACCTGCACATCTCTGTGGATCGATGGCCAGTAAAAATTTTTAAGAACCCTTTCTTTGGTTCTAGCTATCCCCATATGACCCGCTAATGGGACATCATGTGCCAAATGCAATACTGTTGCGATCAGCAACGCTGGCACAACGACCTGCTTTAAAATGGAGGACACCGTTACATACTTACGGAACAGAATGCCCGCCTGAACAATAAAGGAGGACGACCCGTTCTTATATCTCCTCGTTTTCTCGGTTCGCGCTTCCCCAAAGCATGGGTTTAATGATGGGTCCTCCCTTTGTAATCTCGCCAAGCGCTCTGGCGTGATATCTAGGTTGACCGCTGGCGTAGCCAAAGGTCTAATCTTATCTTTATCGGCTACCCGTCGGCGTGTTTCGACCGCGGCGCAAAAGTCAATACCCTTTGATTGCGACCATGCCTGCACGTTCTCATCGGAAGGGGAAACTACCCGTGATACATTCCCAATGATGAGCTGGGCGCCTGGAAAACAACCAACGACTGCTTCGACTTCCCCGCTAAGGAAAGGTGTATCTATCATTATTTTTGCCATGGGTAATTTCTCAATGGCCCCCGAAAATTGGATGCACGGGACAGTCTCACCTGTAAGCTGTGAATCCCGAATGCAGTCCCTATGCACTCCCACAACGGTAGATCCCGTATCTCGTAAAACCGAGACCGGTTCGTCCCCAACAAACCCCGGATAAACCCTAAGACCACCTCCTGTATGACATGAATTTATAACGGGGATCTTTCTCCCACAAGGTAAAACACCGGAAGATAATAACTTCTCACAACTGGGACACTTAGAATACTGTCCGCCTCCGTTGTCCGATGTAACACACGCAGCCGCATGATGAAATTTATTTGGGGAACATGGACTGGAGCTACTGTCCACGTTCGCCGCTATCCTACCTGCAGGGCAGTTCACGCTGATGTGATCCGCTCTACCGCAGTTCCAACACTTCGCGGCCCTACACTCGCGTGAAAAGTGGCCCACGCGTCCGCAAGTCCAACACTCCGCTCCCTGTGCTGCACTAGGCCTGGGTCCCCGTGACCCATCGCGACCGGAACTAGAGTCCCTATGCCGTCGGTCATCGGCAAAGGTCACAAATCGCCCCCGGCCATTACCGCGACCTAGCCCTCCTGCTCGGTCAAACTTACCGGGTCCATATGCAGGGGATTGGTGATAGCCCCTACGCTGCCCCTGGGCTTGCCCACTATAGGCACCACGCTGACGCGACCTGTCCTTAAGTCCTGCCGGCGACCCCTCGACAACGGCGACGTACCCAGCATCTTGGACGTACGCCCTGGCGACTGGTTTGGACGGATGTGCCGTACGGTATGCCTCCGCCAACTTAGACGCTTCCTGCACCGTCGCGGGTTCGTTCTCTTTCAGGAAAGCCACCAGATCTTTGTGGCACGACGCGTACAGCTGGTCACGGATCATTAAGTCTTTCAGTTTAGCAAAATCCGTGCCCACATGCGCCAAGTCTACCCAGTTCGCGAAATATTCCGTTAGTCTCGCGACGAAGGCAGCAAAGTCCTCCCTGGTATCTGCACGTGCTCGCCTAAACTGCTCCCGGAAGTATTCCTCGGTACGCGCAAATCGGCGAAGCAGCAAAGCCTTCAGCTTATCGTAATCTTGTACGTCTTCGCGCTGTAGCTCTTTAAAGTATGTTAACGCTCGCCCCTGCAATAGCGACGCCAGGTACGTGGCCCATAATTCCTTACTTTCCCCCCATTGCAATTGTGCGTTCAGTTCGAACCTGTAAAGGAAGGCGTCTATGTCGTCCTTCCGGTCGTCGAACGTAGGGAGCTTAATCCTAACGCCACCTTTATTGTGTACCTGCCGCTCAACTGTTTCTGTTGGCGCATTCTTTTTGAGTTCTAATTCCGCGATTCTTACTCGCGCGTCTGTCTCCCGCTCTTGAGCTTCTATCTCCTTTAACTTTAACTCCCTCTCCTGCTCCCGTTCCTTAGCCTCTCTTTCCTGTTGCTTAAACTCCCTTTCCTGTTCCTTATCCTTAGCCTCTCTTTCCTGTTCTCTCTGTCGCTCTTGAGCCTCTTTTTCTCGCTCTCTATCCTTAGCACGCTCATCGCGCAAATCCGCCTGCTGTTCTTTAATCCAGCCGCGTAGCTCCTCTCCCTCCAGGCCAAGTTCCTTACCCAACTTCATTAGTTGCTGGAGTTCCGCCATTTCACAGATTTATGGTTATGGTATATATTTAAAAAAAACGGCTAACCTGTCGGTATGATAACTAACGACACGACCAGAGACCTGAGATCACACCAGATATAACAATACCCGGTTCAGAATACAATTCAGAAATATACCTTTACAGCACAACTAATTCTATATCTACAAAATGTATAGCACTATTAATTATAAAGGGAAAAAGAAACGACAAGAATGAAGAAATACAGTAGAAAGACCACAAGTACGTCAAGGACAACGAACCAGACTAGGACAAAGACCTAAAAAAGAAAATATAATGGAAAAAAAAATGCAACCTAACTACGCCGATTATACTACACGGTACAACAAGAACAGAGTCTGAAAAAAAAGAACGTATCTACAGAAAGGTAGAAGAGGGACAAGAGAAACGTCTTCCTAAAACAATGAGGAAGATAGAACGGCACAATCTAAACAAAAATACAGGTCCCTACAGAACTGTTCACTGTGATGAACGAAGTTCCTAGATTAGCCCACCTCCCGAAGAGGACAAACTACGCTCACCACAGCAAACCCGCGCCACCGCCCGTACAATCAATTACGACAAAAACAGAAAAACAGCGGAAAAAGACAGATTAAAGGAACAGCCCACAATCCAGGGCACAAAATTTCAGTTTCACTTAACTTTCAAATTTTGAGTTTAAGTCCTCGACCTCATCGGAGCTCTGGCTACTTGTCTCCTCAGGCTGCACGCACACCCACTGTCTCTCTGAAATTTAAGTACACATTAATACATATTCATCAAAATACATGCATCAATACATATTATTATTCATAAATATACCTAAATCATATCATGAAATGTCCATTCATCCAACGAACAAGACAGCACAAATACCTACTACTAACTAACTACAACTAAATATTACGAAAATGGACGAGTCACAACGGACGAGCCCCCAGTGTCACAAATCCCAGACTGGGAGATGTAATAGTTTATGACAGGACGACAATCACGAACAAACAAGTTTAACACTTAACAAAACAATCCATCAGACTCACACATTTATTAAACCTAATTATACATATAATAGCGCAATTACATACATTATATCATTGAAATGAACTGCCGTACAACGGCCTTATTCTCACACACACTCTCCCTCGGATCCACAATCCGGTAGTTACTCCTAAAGGCACTTCGGCCTCAGCCTCTCCCCTCAGGGTCTTAATAGTACATTAATGATTCACTGGCACCGCAGTCTCTCAATATCACCTTCCTATTGTCATACACCTTAGCACTCCCCTAGCACCTCAGCAGGGCAATAACACATTATTATTTCCATAGCCATCACATGGCAACAACATAATATCAGTTCACTAGCCTATCAACATGGCAACAATATAGTATCTCATTCACTCTCATATCTACGTCCCTGTCCGTGGCCTGACTGCCACGACTTTATGTGCCTCTACTGTCCTGCACTGACAGCCTCACTTCTGGCCTATGTGTGGCCTCCGGCCCTATGCTGGCCTATCCCCTGTGCTCATCGAGGTGGCTCTGCGGCCCGTCCCCGACACCTACAAGAATAACATTACATTGGTATACTACCCTACCATTTCTATTCACTCCACCTCTCCTTACAACCCATGAAACGTACACACACTAGTTCACCTTTCACTCACCGCACATCTTACGGTAACACACCTCCATCGGAGTACACACTACTCACTCGCGCTACAAATCCATGAACTCACTTTCATCTATCGCTCATGGCGCACATTGCTATATCCAATATCAAGGACTTCCACATTCCTCACATCTACTTATTTACATCATGGTAATAGACGAATATAATATAATACATCAATCATAATAATCAATCAACGTTCTACATACCAGTCATAGCTGGAAAGACTCTCACTAGTCTTCTCGACTGCTTCCCCTTTATGTCCGCCCGATGGGCTTTTATTCACAGGTCCGATCCCTAGGACCTTCTAACTTGCAGTGATAGTAATCCAGCGCTTTCGCCTCATTCAGACTTCCACACCACTACTCACAACAGCACGCTTAACCCACTTGTCTGCATGAGTTATTTTTACTCTTCCCCTTTCACGTCTTTTCCTATCCGTCTGTCGTGAGCTATTCTTATTCTACACCCGCTCTGTAGCAATCCCCTTAATTGCACTCACTCCACTCGTGACAGTCTTTCTCTGTACATCGATTGAAGTCTCAATGCTGATTTCCAGTGTTAAGTCTCATGAAGGTTGGCTTTGTTTGCTAATATTATGATGTGTTTATGCGTGTGTAAAGAGTTTTTGCTTGAAGTCGTATTTGTTCATTTCATAACAAAATTGTAGGTTTTGTATCACTTTGACGTACATTTTACCCATGTCTGTTCATAATACAAAAGTGAAATAGCTCAGCCAACAAATGTACCCATTTGATGCCTTATCAAATTTAATTTAAAAGAAAGCAAAGATTGTAAAATCAAAATTTTAAACTTTCAGATTTTAATTAATTTCATTAAAGGAAGTTTGAAGGGCACTGAATTTTGAAATACTCCAGACACTCATGTTTATTGTTCTGAAAATTTAGAGTGACGTCTTTATCGCTTTTAGTTTTTGGTAATACATCATAAAATTAATGCCACTGGACTTTTTTTTTTTTTTTTAGTGTGTGAACTAAAATTAGTCCAATGTATTAAAAGAAATGGTCCTCACAGGTTCAGACCAAATGAATGTTATAATTCAAACCTTACATTTTAACCTGGCAAGCAGTAGTAATGCTCTGCATCCATTAGTGACAAACACTTTGTTGTTGAAATTTGTTTCTGTAAATTTGAAAACCACTAACAAATCTGAGGTATGAAATGAGTCTGCACTTGGAAGACATAGAAATGAATTTGAATTTTATAGCCAAATAGATCTGCCCTTCTTCCACACTGCTTCCCCTATAAATTATATTGAGGCAGTGTAAAATGTTCGTTTTCAGTGAAACACATAATATCTTGCCAACCAAATTATAATCAAATCGTGCTTTTCTTTCATGAAACATGTCAACTCCTGTAATCAAAACTCCTGTGACTAGCATTTCCTCCAATTCCCTTCAACAACAGTCAAGGAAGAAAAGGTGCATTGAGCCTGTCCATCAGCATACACTAAAGGCCTGCAGATTTGACAGTGCAGATTATTAAGTAGAAATCAGAAAAGGTTAAAACAGCATATTGGGGGAAACTGTTTTAGTTACAGGAGTTTCGATCTAAGGTGATGGTCTAAAAGCAGTGTAATATTTTCAGCTGTTGTGAATACATGAGTTCTTTCATCATTGGTCTCTTCCAACTGTTCCTGCCATCCTTGCTGACTCTTTTTTTTTTTTTACATCCAAGATCATCGTGACCTCGATATTCCTTCTGTACATACATGTATTCTTTCTATCAGGTGACAGTGATTAAGTTATCATGGATATGAAGAAAGTTGAATGAAATTTTGGCAAATTGTATAACTAATATACAAGTTCATACAAACTGATATTTAAATGTGTCCTCAGTGTGAGGGCTACAATAGAATTTTTTGCCTGAAAACTGCGATGAATTTCCTAATCATCATGGGGTTGTGGATCAGGGCCAGTCACTCTCTAATCATTGAACAGTGTCAGTAAACTTTTTTTTACTTTTTTTTTATGATGAGGGTCATTAGGGGAAGATCAGTCTTTGAGATTTAAATGACATTCCTGTATAAAGTTTCAAGTCATCATCAATTTTCATTCTTTCACCAAGTATCTGTACTTTGCTTTTCACCATGTACATCAGTAGTTGAAATACTTCTACGCATACCATCGCATTTTTAGTAAATTTAAACGTAGACCTGTTAACACAGGATTAAATGTAAGGCAAAGCCACAGGAGAGCATTGGATAACGTGAGCAACACCATTGATAAAGTCCAGGATCATCCTAATTACATGAATCAATGTTAGAGTCGCTGCTACAAAAAAGACTACCCATAGTGACACTGTTCAACATAAAATTGTGACCAAAACCGGATATAGTCGATTTACTATTAAAAATGCATCATATTGTGCAGTCAGACTTCCAGTTTTTATACACATCCATAATTATTCTACGCTGACCAAAAACATTGTAGAGTGTAACAGCGAAATAGGTGAATGTTTTTAAGTTTCCAATGTGTTTACGTGGTTCAATAAATGCTAAGCTTCTGCTTCTGTACATATGTTGCAATAACCTTATGCACTTCATTTGTGTCATACAGGCAACCACATTGCCTTGACACGTGTTAAAATGTTGACCATATCAAAGTTTTGCTAAATAAATATTTTTTGACAAAATACTGAGTCTATTTTTTTTAACGATGAATGTTTTTTTGTTTATGTGTACAAGTACATCATGTATAGCTGGTGATTTAAATCGGAGAATGCAGTTCACCAAACCACAAGCGGGAGGCTGATAATAGTGATAACAATGTCAGGAATGAATTTTTTCTAGTACATTTTACGAGGTATACTAAGAACACTGGGAATGGCTAAACTTGTTCAGAAACAAATTCTGATGAAAAGAAGAATCAGTACAGATCAGATATTGTCAGTCAGCAGGGGCAAACCTCAGTAAATTTTATTTTGTTGTTTTCAATTAACAATTGCATGTTTAAAGGACAAAAAACAAAACTCAGAGTGGAGAAATTCTGACCTGGAAGGTAAAACAGTGATCAAAGTTTGTACTCGGACCTTGGTTGTATTTGTTTTATTCTGGCCTTTGAAATCATCTTCAAACTTTTACCAAGAAATTTTACATTTGTTTCCCTACCCTGGATTAGCCTGGTCACTGAGTTCATGTGACTTGAACACTAGATTTACACTCTTTTGACTAACATTTTATTTTTAACAGCAGTCCTGCCTAATTAATATAAATTCAAAGACATTAAAAATATGCTGTCAAATGATCCCAAGTAATTGAATTAAAAGAAACAAATAAATACATGTACTTCATGGTACTATGTTTAATACATTCATAATCACACTATACTCATAAAAACTGTACATGAACAATATTTTATGCAGAGAATGAGCTAAATATTAACTTCAGCCACTCTAAATTAACTTCATGCCTCATATTGCTGTCTCCAAAAGTTGTCTCCTCTCGGTCATTAAAGCATTATCTGAAAAACATGTCACATCAACTGCAACTCTCTCATGCTTCTTTCTTAAAATACCTCTTCAGTACCGAACATTAGTGACAGAGGGTAGATTACAAAGTGATATTGTAGTACTGAATTCAAAATGCAGTATAGGAAGATACAAAACACTTGGGAGAACTTGACAGTGAAGTACAAGAAAAGAATGCCAGTTGCTAAGTTTTTTTGCCAGTGCAACTGAACATTTGTCTGACAAACTACAGTAAGATACATCAGCTTTTTCTGTTCTCTTAGCTGATGAATTTCATGGTAGCAGTCACTTCTGCATTCTTTTCCTGAAAATCTACAAAATGGACAACATCTGAAAGAGAGTATTGCTGTCAAAATCACTTTTTAAAACAAATACAAATGTAAGTTAAACAATGTAAATAGGAAAGAGTTTCTAAAAAAAAAAAATTATCTTTTTCTAAATCATCAGAAAACTAAACAATATAAACCTTTGTCTCACAAACAACCTCTTCAAAATACACCAAATCTTACTGACAAAAACATCCACCAACAAATCTATTGCACACTATAATCTTCAAATTCATGAAAATATCTTGATGACAATGTGGTCTCTCGACTGTCACTGGACAATGTGTTCTAAGACTCCTTGTCGAATCAGATGTTCACATTCAGACCTCAACAAATAGTGCTGAAAATAAAAAAATATAACTATATAATATTCTGAATCAGCATCACCCACAGAAGATCTGCACATTATCACTTATTCTGAACAATGACAGGTTGTATAAATGTAAAAAAAAAATATATATATTGCAAAAGAGAAGAAGAGCAAAGCCATTAGCCTGTGGCATCTTGCTGTCCACTACAAGTGCCACACACATGCTCACAATAGAAAGATGAATCAAAACTGGTGCAAGATCATGGTACCAATGGTCTACACTGTAGGAAATTAACATTGAACAAAGAAAGGGGAAGAAGAACAGGAGTGGGGTGGGGGGGGGGATGGAGGAAAGGGACAGGAGTGAAGGGGAGGACAAGCATATGGAAGGAGTGAAGGGGTGAAGAAGGGTAAAGCTGTATCCTCAACATCACTGAGTACCTCTGCTGGCATCAACATATAAATGTACCTGAGGCGGCACTATCATACAAAGACGCACAAGAACAACAAAAACTCGACTCATTTATGCCCCAAAAGACAGAGTTAATGCATACATCTGACTGTATAAGCCATACATTATATAAATTCATCACCTATAGTTTCAGCATACATACATACAATAATATAAGCGGGAGCTACATATGAAGCTCAGCATTACTAGGTGTTAGAATTACATTAAATGTTTATTTTGACAATATCATGAAGAACTAGCCTGAAAAGAATCTGCCTTAACTAAAGGTGTACTTGTGACAAGAATGGCTGATAAATGGCTGGGTTCTTTACAACAAAAAGAAGAGGCAATATAACAGACTTACAACTATGATCAATAAAAGTTTCTTGACTACATTTTAGCAGCAAATTGGGAGCTAGTCCTTAGCAAAACAAAAGATGCAAGCACTTACCTGGCTGTTTTTCTTGAGCAGTATAATATTTCCATCCTGTGTCTCAAATTCTCCATGGTCAAGTATACAACGTACCTGGAATATTGAAATGCAAGTATGTAGGTAAGTAAAAGATCTTGGAGGTGACCATGCAAGACAGATAGATGTTTCTCTTTTAAATCTAACAGTCTAGCACTCAACATCTTCCTAATCAACTCCGACCGATGTACAGTGTTCATTTTACCAGTAAATAGTATTCAGGCCTGCCAAATAAATGACTATGTGAATAATAGACATTTCAAGAGGTACGCATCCAAATACCTTATAGACAAACTGAACCTGTTAATTAGTTGTGATTGTTATAAAAACGGAGAACACAAACATGAAACACTTCCTAGGTAATGTACTCATTGGTACAGTGTGCATACTGTTTTCACTGACTTGCACTTTATTGGACTGGCCTTTATCCTCAAACTGGGCAAGGAATTTGTTTTCCATAAAAAAATTATTCCTCTTTTTCCTCCAAATACTCCAATCGCGTAAAATAAACCACTATTGGCATGTCTGAGTATTAGGGAGGTCATCAATTTGTGAACTTCGAATTTGTAAAACTGGTTATTCTACTTGATAGGTTTGGCTTCCACACACTCAGTCAATATGATATACTGGGGTAAACAGGGCTCTTTTACTGTATTTTACCTGTTCCAATGTTTAACAAAATTCTACTTTAAAGACAGCAATAAAATATTTTGAAAATGGCATAATATTGGCTGAATAACAGTGACATAATTCCATTCCAAATTCTGAATGGACACAGACGTGACAAAATTCTACTAGTGTATTCATGTGCCCATTTGCCACTGACATCAATCAGTTTGGAGAGAGCATATCAACCCGATAATGGTCACACTGTGCTGGGAGGAAGCAAGACAACAGACAGAATATAACAGAACAATAGGACAAACAGAGACCCTACCAGAAGCGCCCACTAACCACCCGCTCAGTCAGGTTTTTCACAGCTAAAAATACTCACCAGGACATAAAGGCTTTTCGGAGGTTTCATATCCTGTGTCAGGTCAAGGCCACCACTTTCTCCAATTGACCTCATATAGTTGGCGAGTAATCTGTTGTACTGATTGAACCACTGAACCTTCAGAAGAAGGAAAAAACAAATATTTGATTACTGTTACTGTAATTCATTCTTTGTACAGCTTTATTCCCCCCCCCCCCTCCCCCAAACAAATTAAGTACATAATTATATATATATATATAATTATGTTCCAAATTATTATGTAGACACCATAAAATGAAATGCTAAGTGGGCAAAAAACAGAAATTTCAATAATTTTACCTGCTTATATTTTTATAATAAATAAAATTAACACCTTTGTTCAAGATATATGTAACTTTCCTGTTTTACTTAATTAATGCTAAATTATTCAGCGTTACAAGAAAACGTTATTCTTTTCTGACATGATACAGGGGAACTACTAAGAAATGAAAAGAAGACAGCAGAACAGTCTCCCACATTTCAGTTCTCTTACTTGTAATATCAATGTCATGACCACTGACATGCCATGCAGCTAAACTTCTGACTGAGGACAATCTTTTCTCAGTATTAGAATTCTTATGAAGAAACTAACAATACTCATACTACAAAAAAACGCACAAAAATCTGCTGATGTCAAAGGCAAAAAACTCACGATGTGACAATAATTTACCTACATAAACATATCTTTCAATCACCATGCATATGACAGAAGACTACTACAAAAGAAAAATGATATCTTTAATGTGTATGACAAGAAGAACAACTACATTTTAGCAATAAATGGAGTAAAGAAAGAATTAAAATTGCATGTTACCTCTTGTTCGCACATGTTGTACTTAACATCCGCTGGCAACACACTGCCAAATTCCCAACGCATTTTACGAATCTGTTCTAGTCTGTTGTATCTAATGGAAGAAACGAAATTATCATAAACATTTAGGAACCACAACGTTATACTGTATCAGCTAAGAGTGCCACTCAATTGTTAGAATATCTACCAGCTTAGAGAGCCTTAGTAACTAACTAGATTAAATTTACAACTGAAGCTTTTCTTAAACTGAAATATATTAGGCTATTAAATTATCTTTAATTCAGGCAAAGTTAAAATAAACGTCGTTATTTCTACAAAGAAGCAACCTCACATTGAATGACTTACATTACTATCAGGCCTCGCAAGTACATACAATTTTCTGGAAAGGCTTCGGAATGTCTCCCATGTAAGTATTGCCAGATTGTACCTTTAAATGTACTAAACAGTGACTGTCGAGCCAGGTATTAACTATAAATGTATAATATAATACATTACTACAGAGGACTAACTCTCAAGTGGTCCCCCCTGTAATCCCCCATGCACAGTTGCTTCTAATGTCACATCCCTGTGGGGATCCATATTACCCCTTGTTTAGAATATTTCATTACTGTATGAAAATATGGCCGTGAGACAGTATGGAAGTCCTATCAAATATTCACATAGACTTTAAGTCTTGATAGTATCATTATGATACTTGAAAAATCCACGCATTTTCATGTGTGGGACAAAGTTGAGCACAAAATAAAATCCCAGATAATTGCATATGTTTGGACTAACAGAACAGAATTCCGGATCAAGAATTTATCTTTTTTATTAAGTTTATTGTCTTGCTAGCATAATGACAATAAAGACATATAATGACTGCATATATTTACAGGTATGCCAGTAAACAACGTTTATTCCTCTGAATTCCAGCGTGCCGAACTTGTATTGCAGAAAACAAGTCAGTTTGCCCTTCAGCTGCGTGGTGCCTGAAAAGTTTTGAGAGGTTTATGGATGGACAAAAGCACAGAGATACATTATTTATACCTGCACATTATTTATAAGTCAGATAAAGAGTGAGCCAAATGACGAAGGTTTCACTGCTTCCTATAATTCAGTATTTTTTTTTAAATTTTGCTTTGTGCAGTGTATTTTTGTCTTACCACTGATACCCCATCTGCATAAAAATTATATCCTGTGACAATTTTGTATTTGCATATCCTGTCTTTGTTGAAACTGGGAGAAAATTCCCGGAGTTTATGAATTCCTCAAGAGTGCCTGCTCCAAATTAATAATAAATAGAACATACGTACATATTATACTGGTTGGCTAAAAATTTACAAACTAACGAAACAGTATTGTTGTACATGTAATTGTCAAATGTCAAAAACATACACTTACGCCTTATCCTTATTTTGGTCAAAAAGTGTCTGCATTTCCTCTAGAATCTGGCGTATTTTGTCTTCCTGTAAAAGAATACCAATCACATGAAAAAGTATTTATTATTAGTATTAGATTTCACCACATTCCAACTAAAAGTAAAATACTGATTGTCTTTCTTTGCTACAAATATTTCTTTGAAGGAAGTACCACATGCCAGAATCACAAATGGAGTCAAGGTTACGAAAAAACAAAAAAAAATGAATTGCAGTTGACTGCGCTGGTCCACTTTCCTACACTTGCTTGCATCACAGCAACAGAAGGAATAACATAAAATATAACATCCCAAGCTCACGGATTAACAGTCATCTTTACTCATTTTAACCTAATGTCATCAGGATGTGGAACAACCTCCCGGCAGAGGTCCAAACACTATCGTCTGCAGCGGCTTTTGACAATGAATTAAAGAACATAATTATCCGTTGCAGCTACCATTGTATCTAGGGTGCGGGTCTATTTCTGTGCACAATCTTGGATGCCAAGAGATATTTATACCAGAGATATATATATATATACAAAAGAATTTACACAACGAATATATTTTAAATGGTCCTAATATATGCAGGACTTTTACCCTGTTTTTTAGCCTCAGAGGAGTAACGTCGAGTCGCATATGGTGCAGTTGAGGGATCGTCTTTTACATAAACGAATCAACTTCATAAGAAGAAGAAGAAGATTGATTATTACTTTTACTCACATTGTAAGGGGGTAACGTTCCACTCAGCGATCTGTGTAATTCACGCACCAGGTCTAGTGCCTTTTCTCCGAGCATTGTTCAGTGCTTATTGGTGATGATACCGTCTCCTTACTTCACAATTTGATTTGATATTGTTTCAAGTTTGATACTGAATGTAGTATCTTACAGTTCTAGTTCTACCGCTCAATTCACCGCCATTATCAGTATTTGAGTTTTTCATTGGCTCAAAGTAAAATTATATCAACTTCCGCTTTCGATTTCATGAGTAGGACAACTCCCTCTTGACAACATATCCTTGTTTTTCATTGGTTGACGATCTATTCCTAACCAATAGTTTCCACCTAAAAAAAGAGTGATAGGGATTCTAGTTGAACCGGAACCAAAATATTACAACCCAGAAAAGCCAGACATCAACTAAAGTGAAACATGGAGCGTCAGAGTTCCACAGCCAAGCCAAAGGATGAAAAATACAATCGATTTGAAACTGTATTGAGCTACGCAAACACCTTTTGGCGGTAAGAAAACGTTCTCTGAGGCAGTAACCGTGCTTTCTGTAGTATAGCTTGGATTTAACAGAAAAGTAATGTTTGGAATTCGGTCAGTGGACTTTGACCCGAAGGCACGATCTCCTGTCCAGTCAAATGGTTGACCACAGATTGACAGAAGTTTTCGTACACAAAGTTGTAACGCTTACTTGTGTGTATTGGATCTGGTTTACATTTGGAAATGAACTCTGAAATATTTAAGCTAACTTCATGTTTAGCAGTTCCACTAATTAAATGTGTTTCAGTCTCCTTGTACCTTGTTTCATCCAGTAATTCCACCTGATTTAGCCTACAGTCTACAGTACAGAGTATGAAACATCACCACCTTTCACTTTTCAGAACATTGAGAAACTATTTGTAGACAAGTTGTTATGTACTGCAGGGATTGCAACAAATAACCTAGATGGTTCATCATATTCAGCATGACCACTTTTACTATCTGAATTGCCAGCATATATATGAAAGTAAGCCACTTCCCTCGGGGGGTGGGGGGTGGGGTCTTCTATTTATAGATCTACTCCTAGACCAGTCAACATACATTCCTTGGATGTTCAGAGAGAGAGAAATTCTAGAAGCAAATGGCTATTTTCACAACATATCATGGAAATTTTCCTCGTGAAGTTTTACACAACGTATGAAAATTTTTCTTCGCGAGTTTTCAATGACGTATCCAGTAAATATCACTAGTTTTGTGGCCACTTTTCTCAGTAGTCAATAGGACAAGTTTTATAAATGAATAAATGTTCTGTCCAGGGTGGGGGGCAATAGAGAGATGAGAGAGAGAGAGAGAGAGAAGTGTTTGTAGCAGATCTAGTGCTCTAGCATAACAGTGAACCTGTATCATCTTTTAGACATTTTACAAAGAAAAAATGAATCATTCTTGGTATCCAAGATTCCACTGAATTATTTTTATTTTTTTTTATGCAAGGAGTACATGTATGTACTAATTCGCAGACGGCACAGTTAAAAGCATTAAAAGATGAATTAGTTGACATCAAATCATGAAGTTATCTAGCTTCTACTAAGATTACATATTCACAATTACACAGAACATAAATGATGAACCATACAAATTGAAAAGATGACATTTTTAGCTAGCCCTAGAAAATTTAACGACATAACTTTCTCAATGCAAATGGACCATAAATCCCTTTTGTGCCTCTCAAAAATGTTCTCTTATCCTCTTTTTCCATCAGTTTCTTTCTTCCACGGCCACCACCACCACCACCCTGTCATTTTTTTTTTTTGCTTCCTTTGCCGCCATCGATCTCTCCTCTTCCCTCATCTCAGTCAATAACTTCTTCTTCTATTCCACTGCCACCATCAATCTCCTGTCTTCTTCCACTATTGTCAATATCTCCTCTACCCTCATCATAATTGATAAATTCTTCTCTTCCAACTGCCAAATATGAACATCTCATTTCCAGTCAAATCAGTATCGTTCACCATGGAGGCCGCCATTTTGTTAATGCCCAGGAAAGGAAAAGGTTAATTCTGATTGGATAAAAATTTTGTTGTGAAAAAACTTTGTAAAGCCATTTCCATGACATGTCGTGAAAAAAGCCACTTCCGTTCTAGAAAGAAAAGAAAAGAGAAAATGTTAAGAAACTATTATTTACAATCTTACTGATATAGGAACACATAGCCAATGGAACTGTCAGATACATCCACCGTACAGAAGTGTGATCAAAATAAAAGATTCAAGGTTTGCTTTTATTTCAGAATATGAACAACATTGTTTTTAAATATAAACTTCTTCAATTTAGAAGTGTTTTGCCATAAATGAGGTTACTCCTAACCAAGAATTTTATCTCATCCAACAGGGCTCTACAACAACATGCATCAGGTTTCCTGTTCTGCTTGAAAATCACATCATTGTCACTTTTCCTCATCTATGTGGCCATCCCAATTTTTGTGAAAGCCAATCAATGGATTCTGCCAAAAGTTGTCTTTTCAAATTTGTGTAAGCCACTGTGTTATATCATACATTTGTGGATGTTCAGTTCTTCCATGTTTGTTCTCAATCACTGAAAAATACGTTTTGTTTTCATAGTAGATCTAGTTTATGATGGTTATTGTGCTCAGACACAATTGACACAGATACTTGTGTGCTGAAAATATACACATGGACAAACAAAGCTTAGAGTCAAGAAAGCTATAATTCCGTCAAACATCCAGTAACTTAACTCATTCAGCCCCAGCGACCACTGACAGTGGCCGATGAGTGGCGCAGAAATGCCCAGCAGCCTTTGATAACAGCTGATAAGTTAGACCCCATTCAATGCGATATTTTAATGGTTGTAATGAGAAAATGGGAACTGTTTTTAGGCAGGAGGACAGTGACGGGAAAGTGTTTCAAATTCATAAGAAATTTGTCTGAGAGAGGTACTTAAACTCAAACAGATGTGATATTTGATGAACAACACGCTGAGCACAAATTTTCGAATGAGAGTTATGTGGACAAAATTGTGACGTCCTAGCACTTAACTCTCACCCTGCGCGCTACCCTTAAAGCCCGCTGCCCGGTCAGTGACCTTACTCACGGAGAATCTTATCTGGGGTCACTGACCCGTGCCGCTAGACGATGGCCACATACGCTGTCCACGTGGTTCGGTTTTTATTGATCGGTATGAAAACATTCGCTGCTATGCCTTATCACGCTTGATAATGAATTAACCAGCAAAACCTTAGTCTGTCAGTCTCTAACCAATGATCTGACTTATGATTCCAAACTGACAGCTGTAGTTTTCGTGAGAACGAAGCATGATAACTAGCCACGCCCTCCCAAGCCCTACACAAATGGTTTCATCCTGATTGACACATACTAATAAACCAATGTGGGCATTTGGGGCAAAGATTATTTCAGAGCTTGTTTCTGATTGGTTCTTAGACACAGACAACTCCAGATGGTGGTCAGCTTGTGAGAAAATGAGACAATATTGCAAATTTGTTGAGCAACAGTTCGCATGTCGATGTTACATCTTTTGAAAGTGTGGGGAGAGCCTTTGAAAGCTTAGTCTTTGTGATTCCGACCAGCGGTTCACTGGTTAACATGTCCATGTCACAATGCCTTTGATTTAGAAGAGATACAGTGAACAATAACACGGTGGTTACGTCTCAAAAAGGTCAGTAGCCCAACACCTGAAAATAGGGCTGGCGCGGTCAGCTTGACCTGGGCGACTTTTGCCGCCCGTGCGGTGTGAGCGCTTGCAAGTCAATACCAACTATTGCCGCCCCGCGCAGGGTGAGGGTTAACACAATCACTGGCCAAATATGCAAGAATTTTGCTCGAAGATTGCCTAGAAAATGATTTGAATTTTGATTTAGATCTATCAAATTCAGATGGAGAGAGTGAAGAAAATGGTAATGGTGACAGGTCAAGTGTGAATGCACCATTATCATATAACTTTCTGTAACAAAACTTGAAACAATGAGACTGATCTTTTACAATGTTTTATTTCCTCATCTGCATTCTTTATTTAATTAGCTTCAAATTGATGTATAGTGTAATTTGTGTGATTTGTCTGACAAATAATGAAGTTATTAACATTTTTTCAAACATGACCCATTTTTTGTGTTTGGGGATTTAAGAAAATCAGTAGAAAACCATTCAGGGCTGACTGAGTTAAGTTACAATTTACTGCATTGTTCTTGGTAACTTTTTTGTATTTTAATTGTACACAGTACAGTGTCACTGAGTGAAATATTGCACATGCCTTTACAGTTAGCATGTTCTCATTTATTCCATCACTAGAGAGAAAGAGAATGAGAAGTTAGCCCTTCACATTTAAAATTAGGAAAGAATTTGATGTTCTTTTATCTCTGTATTTATACTTGTAGGAAACTATTTTTAGTAGGCACAGTTTAATTTTTATGTTAATGCTCAATATACAGATGTTTATCACCAGTTATTGAGGTGAACAGTTGTACTTATCGAATGATATCACAGGCCATTGATTGTCTGTTCAGTTTCATCAGACATTATTCAGACTTTTGAATTTTTCATTTGTTGTTGTTCCAGTGAGATGGCCACCATTCATAAATCTGTCACATCCTGAAGACTTTGGTTTGGTCAACACAAGAAATTTCTATCTCAATGTGGAAGAAGATGTCAGAATCGGAGCTTGGTAAGTGGGGGCTATCAGGTCAAGATTGTGATTTAATTGCTGGCATCTGTCAGTCTAGAAAGACTATGGACTTGTGCTCTGTCTGGTGCAAGGTGCGGTTGGCCAAGACTGGGAGTGACAGTCCTCTCCACAGACAGCGCAGCCAAAGCATGATGCTGGTTTGTTTGTTCGAGTGCAAGCCTTTCTCCTCTTCCGCTTTGCCCTGGAGTGTTGCATACATGTGTCTTCAAACAGTGAGAGGCCCTACTTCACTAATTGCCTCCAGTGTGTTCTGTCTGAGGCAGTGGCTTCCCATGACGTGGCTTCAGTGCAAAGGGCCTGCAGGTCCCTCTTGCACACATCCTTGTAGCGCGGCTGGGGGCTGCCTTTTGGGCATTCTCCTTCCACTAACGCTCTGTTGAGCAGGTCATTGGGGATTATGCCATCTTCCATGCGTACTAATGTGGTTTAATATCATAATACATTATTGTAAGTTCTCAAAATTTGTTCAGTTTATTCTTATTAAACTTTATTAAACTAGTTTGTGGAAGGAACTGGCCTTTATGAGGGCTACCAAAAAGCCATGCAAAGGAAATAAGTCCACGCAAATGCAACCCATAGAGGGATTAGTTTCTGTAATCATGACATGATATTTTCATCCATCTTTATTATCAGGCATGTCCTTCCAAAAAGCATGCACATCACAAGATCAGTCATTCCATGGGAAGAATTTGAAGATGAGCTGGATAATGGGAAGATGATCTTTCTTTATCTGCATGGGAACAGTGGTACAAGGTACAGTTGTTGGGTTAACTTTGTTCTAGTCACACTTTTTTCCTTCTCTTCAGCAGTAATTTGTAGTCCATGCTTATTTAATGTATTTGTTTTTGTGTCTGATGACTTTGGGTTCCATCAAAACCAGGGTAATCAGAAAAAAATCTGAACAAATAAAAGAAAATTATCTGTTTTTTTTTTGCTTTAATAGCTCTTTTTTTTTTTCTTTTTTTTTTACTTTAACTCACTTGCAACGGATCCGCCAACATTCGGCGGACTGGTCGATTTGCAAACTGGACAGATCCGCCACCCCTTGGCGGACCGTGGTATTTATTTTTGTTCTCTGTCCCTAAGCCGCACAGAGCTGGCGGAACCGTAGCCAGCGCTAGTATAGCCATTTGTCTTGTTTCGTGCAAAGTTTCACGGAGATCCCGGTTATACTTTTAGAGTTATGACTGATGAAGGGAAGTCACTCTGAGTGACCCAGACAGTGCATTGAGAGAGGAAAGCGTACTCGCAGTGCTGTGCGATGGCTTCTAAAAAACGAAGGCCCAGAACAAATGTTTTTGAACTTTTTGGTGAAAACAGTCCAGATTACGATGTAAGTGATGATCAAGACCCAGAGTATTTGCTTGGGCCAGACGAAAGTGATGATTCAGATCATGAATTTTTCGAAAAGTCAAAATATGGGTAATTTTTAATAAATCATTTTAAAAAAAGTTTTGAACATACAGTATTTCTGTTTGTTTTATTACATTGTGCATTGTTTTATGTTTATTGTATCAAAAGAACAAGGCAATTGAACAATTTTGAGCTGCTTGGTGATTTTTTTAAAACACCCTGAAAACGCCAGTCTCCAGCGTATGTAAAATTTCCAAAGGTCCAGTCTCCAGTGAGTTTAAGCAGCCCTGGAATTAAGCATATTACTTTATTAGCCAAGGAAAAGCATGGAAAAACATTCTCAAAGAGATGCTGGAATCTTGGGTGTGGCAAGGTCAAATTTATTTATATTTTTCCTTGTCACTGTGCAGTTTGGGTTTCCTCACTCTCAAATGAACAAGTCTGAATTTTTATTTCATTCTAAATTATCTCTTTTAGAGGCTCCCATCACAGAGTGCAGCTGTACAAGTTGTTGGCTTTCCTGGATTTCCATGTCATCACAATTGATTACAGGGGTAAATCATTCAGAAAATAATTTGTGTTTTTAAAACATTAGTCGATAGCATGCATAAACCAGAGCTCTTTCTGAGCTGTGAAACAGGAAAAATTTTGCCATGATATAATGTCTTTATTAACTAAGAGAATCATTTTGATTCCTCAAGTGGGAATGATTTTCCTATCCACAGTTTTCTAAGAGTTTTTCAGGAAAGAAACTCTGAACAAATAATGACCCCAAGAAGAATTTTTTTTTTTAATTTTAAAGCTTTTCATGAATTCCACCTAATTTGTTTTTGGTGTATCTAGAATTTATTTGCAAAAGAAATAAAGCACTTGCAAGATATTGTATTCACCATGTAATGCTCATTCTAGTGTTTGCTTTAATTTAGATAGGAAATGATTCACTTTTTTATTTTGCCTACTCATTTATTATCTGAATTAGTGTAAGTTTTATGTAACTGTGAGAATGAGCTTTGTTATGCATCAGTCTTTAGAACTTTTTAGTCATGCCGCAGTTAAAAACCCATTGTCGATATATTAATGGCTTAACCCACTTTCCAAAGGCTATGGTGATTCAACAGGGGACCCAACAGAAAATGGAGTGGTATCAGACGCATACTTCACTTATAAATGGTTGAAGGAAAGAATTGGTGAATCAAAAATCTTTATCTGGGGACATTCACTGGGAACAGGGTAAGTTTACTCGATGTAATCCAGTGTTGCTATACTATGTAATTATCAAAGCATCATTCATAATGGGCCTCTGGCTCTCATGTGCAGTACATTGTGATTAAAAAGTAAACCTTGTATTTCCTTGCTTTCTAATGTGCTGTTAATTATTTTGTCAATTTATATTATAATCTTTTCATCTCTGTTTGCAGGATTACTATGAAGTTGGCCAAGAAACTTTGTGAAGAAGGTATGGATATATCTTGATAGCGGGGTGCAAAATCTTGGACATATTATATATATCATTGTACGGTTGTTCAACATGCAAGTTATCACCTCTCTATGCTGTTTGAATCATTAACTTTTAACACTAACTTTATATTAGAACATTCCACGTAAACCACAGAAAGAACAAGTACTGTGATTTATTTTCCTCACTTGTAATTCAAGTTCTTAGTTTTTTTTACCAACCAAAGGTTTGCCTTCCCAGCCTATTGATGGGTTCTTCTCAGCAGTCGCTGTTGCATGCACCATATTTATTGCAGCTTTTTTATATAAAATTTATGGTCCCTGCTGTATCAAATTTCTAACAAGTCCACTCACTCAGTAATTCTGGACCCCACTTGGTTGTCAGAGATTTTTCGTTTAAAAGCAAAGCCGTGTTCTTTTTGTAGTGTTTTCTCATGTCTGTGCCAACGTTCATCTCACACGTACAACTACTGTGACTCACCACCTACAGGTGTGCATTTAAATTTCTATTTGTGATGTTAATTATGATTTCATTGATATTTTCCAGGTGATCACCCGGCAGGGATAGTTCTGGAATCTCCATTTAATAACATTCAAGAGGCAGCTGCACATCATCCCTTGGCTTTGGTGAGTATGTTTTGTTCTAGGTATGTAAGTTTGCCGATTTTTTGGTCAGTTTTCTGATTTTTAGCCTGAGATGTGAGAAAAAGTCTTTGTTCCATTGTTTTGTGATAAGAATTTTTTTCAGCATATGACAGAGAAAATCATGTAACTGTGAAGGGATTAAAGCTATCTTCAGCTGAGTCAAGTGTTGTAATTATTCTGTGCTGTAGGCACTATTGTAACACATTTTCAGTCCAGTATGTAAATGAAAAACTATAGTAACAGTGACAATGCATTAAAAATTTTACTGTATGGTCTATAATTTGTAGTTTGCCATAACAATTTAGGAGAGACTGCAGCCAGTGTGTTAAATTAAGAGTTCACTAGTGCTAGTACTGAATGTGGAGAATAATGTTCTTGAAGAATATGAATGGAAAAACTATAAGGGAGTGGCTGTGAAATTGTTATGTATTGATTTTTATATATTTTCAATCCTCAGCCCTATCGAATGTTACCTTGGTTCAACTGGATATTTGTGGATGGAATTGGCGAACAAGGAATCTATTTTAATAGTGATGAAAAGTGAGTTTGAACATCCAGCTGATGGATATTATGAGCTTAGACCACTCTATCCTTCTGTTGTAGAAAAAGCAATTAAAATTGGACTACAGGTAAAAGTCTACTGTTGGCCATCCATCCATATAATTCTGGCTTGACATTCTGTGATATTTTAGAGGTGTGTATAAGGAGTTTTTAGGGAAAACTTAAAACCATGAAAATCATGGCAGCAGTGAATGCGATGGGTATGAAATTTTATTTTGTTTATTGTTAAATTTTTTTTTCTTTAAGGTGCAGTTTTGTGATAAACTTTCAGTTTTCACCTTAGTGAGCAAAAATGTGTACCTCAGGTTCATAATTATGTCACAGTAACCTCTCAGGTGGATAAAATGTAAAACCTTATTAATTATGTAATTTGTTTCAGTATACTGTCAGTTACTCCACACATCATGATTCTCCACGCTCAAGATGATTTTGTTGTGCCTTTTCATCTTGGGAAGAAGGCAAGTTGTAGATGATTAGTTGATTTGCGTTACACTTACAAAGCCTAGCAAAACACTGTGAAGAAAATAGTTTGTGTGTAACTCAAAACTCAGAATCCAAAAAAGATATTATATGTTCAACATAAGAAGCTGATGTGACATAGCTGTGTCATGTTTAATGTATATGTGGCTGCAACTGTGAATCTGACCTAAAGTAGATGTTCAAAAAATGGGAATGGCAAAGTGATCAAAACATAAAATAGCCTAAAAGCACATTTTATTTGAAGCTTTGTTGTTCAAGATCAGATTGCAGTAGCAAAAACTTATATCTCATAACACACACTTACACTATTATGTCAGGGGACTAATTAACAATAGCTGAAGAAGTACAGGAGCTTAAAGATAAAGCTTTACAACTGTCACAAATCCCAGACTGGGAGATGTAATAGTTTATGACAGGACAACAATCACGAACAAACAAGTTTACAGACTCACACATTTATTAAACATAATTATACAGATAATAGCGCAATTACATACATTATATTATTGAAATTAACTGCCGTACAACGGCCTTATTCTCACATGCACTCTTCCTCGGATCCACAACCCGGTAGTTACTTCCTCAAGGCACTTCGGCCTCAGCCTCTCCCCTCAGGGTCTTAATAGCACATTAATAATTCACTGGCACCGCAGTCTTTCAATATCTCCTTCCTATTGTCATACACCTTAGCATTCCACTAGCACCTCAGCAGGGCAATAGCACATTATCATTTCCATAGCCCATCAACATGGCAATAGCACATTATCATTTCAATAGCCCATCAACATGGCAATAACACATTATCATTTCAATAGCCCATCAACATGGCAATAGTACATTATCATTTCAATAGCCCATCAACATGGCAATAGTACATTATCATTTCAATAGCCCATCAACATGGCAATAGTACATTATCACATTCACGCTCATATCTACGTCCCTGTCCGTGGCCTGACTGCCACGACTTTATGTGCCTCTACTGTCCTGCACCGACAGCCTCACTCTTGGCCTATGTGTGGCCCCCGGCCCTATGCTGGCCTATCACCGTAGGCGGCGCTCTTTGGCCCGACCTCGGCACCTACAAGAATAACATTACATTGGTATAATGCCATACCATTTCTATTCACTCCACCTCTCCTTACAACCCATGAAGCGTACACACAATAGTTCACCTTTCACTCACCAAACATCTTACGGTAACACACCTCCATCGGAGTACACAATACTCACTCGTGCTACAAATCCATGAACTCACTTTCATCTATCGCTCATGGCGCACATTGCTATATCCAATATCAAGGACTTCCACATTCCTCACATATGCTTATTTACATCATGGTAATAGACGAATATAATACATCAATCATAATTATCAATCAACGTTCTACCTACCAGTCATCACTGGAAAAAACTCTCTCACTAGTCTCTCGACTGCTCCCCTTATGTTCGCCCACTGGGCTTTCTCTTGCGTCCGTTCAGTAGGGCGTTTTAACTTGCAGTGATAGTAATACAGCGCTTTCGCCTCATTCAGACCCCCCACTACTCACAACATGCACGCTTAACTTACTTGTCTACGTGCGTTAATTTTACTCTCCTCCTTTCCCGTCTTTCCCTACTTGTCTGCCGTGAGCCCTTCTTACTCTACACCCGCTCTGTAGCAATCCCCTTAATTGCACTCACTCCACTCGTGACAACAACATTGGTACTGTTTCCTTTAATTTCAGCTGTACCATACAGCGAAGGAAACCAGAAGTCAGAAGACTGGAGAGGTGAAGTTTGTTGCTTTTGAAGGTCACCACGGTTACGGTCACAAGCTGATTTATCAAGCTCCAGAGTTGCCAGAGCTCATTGGGTATGTCTGATTGGGGAGATTTGTAGCAAGGCTGTAAACTTTTGTGGGAAACTTTCTAGGCCCAAGAGGGGGGAGGGAGAGTAGACTGAGAGAAGGGGCACAAGTTTAACCTAGGCACTGCTCAGTACCTCATCTAGTGTTTCAAATATATATTGTGTAATTATATGTTGATTGGGTAATTTTTTACATTATGTACCTGAAAACTTCAAGTAGTTTTTTAATTAAAAAGCTGCTTCCATAAATTATAGTATATTATTGACAAAGCACTACAGTGTACTGTTTCCACTTTTCAAATAACAGATGAATATGATTTGTGTCAGTCAGGATATACAGTTTATGAAACATTTTAATAAATTTTGTGTTTATTTCAGGCATTTTGTATCTCAATCCAAGTAGCCCAGTGAATGTCTGAGTCAGGCAGAGAACAAACAGTTAGCCACAGCCACTACATTGCATCATCAGTTTGAGATTTCTGAAGGGTATTTCAATGATGGTCACCCTCAGGGATGTTAAAACCACCAAAGTAGTTATGTAGGGTTGATAAAGGTGTTTCCCATTCCAGGGGTGGTGATGAGAATTAGTGTGGTGGAAGTTTACTGAAAATTTCACATAAAGTATGAAGAAAAATACTCTAAGGCTGACGGGAAGTTCTTGCTTGTTAACTCTGGTTTTTATCTATCATGTCTGTGATGCCTAATCTTTGTATGTTTTCGCTATTTCCGAGGCAATGGTCCAGAATTGGTAATACTTTCCAGCCACCTAGATTGAGAAAGTCCAGCAAATTGATGGTTTGGTCTCAGAATGTCATATTTTTCATTTTTTGCAAATTTTGATTATTATGTCTAACATCATTTTTTATTTACAGAATGGTAAATTTGATCCCAACCATCATTTTGCTTGGTTTTCTCAGCCAGGCAGCTGTGACATATCACTGAGTTTGTGCCTTTGCTTCACATAATTTTTGATTGCTTTTACTTAATAACATTGCTATGAAACAGTTCCGTTTTGATTTTGCAGCGGTGTGTTCTCATGCTTATGGGGTTATCTCAGTCGTATTGTTCGCATGTTATCTTAAAATATTCAACTCATATGACACGACTCTCATATAGTTTTGGAACATTGTCTTTTTGTTCCTGAATAGTCTTACAAAAATGATGTTGAAATGTTGCAAGAGGACGTAGAGCTCGTTCATTTTCTGAAACAACCGTGTTTACCTTGAAATCTTTTAATTATTTATTCATTTTGTTGCTGTTGGTGGTACAAAAAACCTGGATGAGGCAAATGAAAAACAAGCAACATGTTGATTGTGATTGTGATTGTCCATCCTCTGTTGCCGTTGAGCGTCGAGGGGAGATGCAGTTTTTTATGGTAGGCCAACTCTGCTGCTCTTTCAACTGAGATGTTGTTGTTTCTCAGTGTTCCTTTGACTCCTTCAATCGATCTCTTGCGTGGTCTGCCTCTTCCTTTGTAGCGTGAGAACTTGGTGTTGAAGGCTTTCAAGGCTGGTTGACTAAGTGGCATTCGTGACAAGTGGCCGAATCATTTAAGTCGTTGTATTTCTATGAAATGCAGGCAGGATTCTGTGCCAACAGCTGCTCTTACAACTTCATTTCTTTCCCTGTCTCTTCTTGTGGTGTTGAGGGTTTTGCAGAGGCATTTCATTTCACATGCAGTGATCTTGCTTTCATGAGTTTTACTTAATGTCCAGGTCTGGCATTGGTAGCATAATGTTGGAGTAAATAGTGAGGCGATAAGCTGTCTCTTTGTGTCCATAGAGATGCTTGGATGAGACAGGAGGGATGCAAGCTGATAGGTGACGGTGTTGGCTCTTTGGATTCGGATTTCTATCTCTCTGTCTATGGACCCTTCTTCTGTAAACATGCTGCCTAGATATTTAAACTCCTTGACCTGCGTCAATTGCTTGAACAACATGTTGATAAACGGTAGAAATCTGGCACCGGTGAGACTTAAGCTGTTGGTGTGTTCTATAGATTTGTCTTAAAGTTGAGGAACTTGTGAGTGCAACGATTCATGGAACAAACATGACTTTGATTGTTATAAAATGTACCCTCAATAAATAAATATATCTTTCTAATAAAAAAGTATTATGCATACAATGTTAAATATTACAGTGTTATTAAATATAACATTGTATTTACAGCATCTATTTTTTTAATTCTGACATTCTGATTTTGCAAGTTTAAAAATACAGTATTGATTATTTCCTAACTTTCCACTTGCTGTGGAATTCTTACACTTTGTTCATCATCTAGAAGAGGGAAAAGGAAAATTTGACGTGAAAAATTGAAATGTAACCATGAGATTGATGCTTTTCACTCATTTTTTGGTTTTCATGTAAGACAGAATCCCAATTTTTATGGCTTTAGATGGATATTTTTTTTCCATGCAATGAAAACCAAACAATAGTCTAAAAATGTAACAATTTTTGATGAAATTTAAATCCTTTTCCTTGCTCACAACAAAAGAAGTCAGTTGAAGTTGCTGTGGTTACAAAAGATTTATTGAAGTAAGTGCAGCAGCATGTCACAAGTTTACTCAGTGTATAAAATGCAAAAATATGAACTGGAAATAAAAGTATCAAATGCCACGTTGGTGTTTTTCACAACGGAAATTGATTCTTTTTCTTGATTCTTGTTGAACTTCATAATTCTTGATTTTGCATTAAATATTACCCTGTTGGTGAGGTTTTAATGTTTGACTGTTAGTTCTTGACTTTATTTACTGCTTTGTTTAGATTTATAATTGAAAGAAGATTGTAATTGTGGTTTTCTTTCTGCCAAGTAAATTCTGCTGGTTTTTTTTTCTTCTTAGCCCAGATTAGAAAACAGAATGTGGGACATCTTTGTTACAAAAGGAATATACTGCATCAATTTTAGAATTAAATATAATCTGGGTGGTTGTCAGAAATGTTTTCTGTGAAATGTTGACATATTTGGCAAACTCATATATTACACAACACAGCTGTTGCTTCCTGTACTCAAATGTTATGTTACATCATTTGTTCTCGTTACTCGTACGATTATTGGTATTTGTAAATTACTTGAATTTTATTCTTTTTTTATTTTTGGTGTTATTTCTCGATTCTTTCTTCTCTCATGCTTGAAACTTGTTCTCTTCGGGACAGATAAGCTATTCTATCTGTTGTGCGCACCTGCCAACATCTGCATGTAAAAGAGGTTCAGAAACGACTCTTGGTGTCAGGGAAGACAGGAGGAATATAAAACTGAAAAAATAATATTCTTTCCTGGTGTTATCAGCATTGTTTGTTGCATTGTTTTCTCTGAAAATGTGAAAATGTTTCTGGATGGACATGGTAATCAAACTCTTTGGTTTATCTCATGTGCAAAAATGGGTGTGGCAAGCTCACAGTAGAAGCAAAAGAGAAAGATGAATTTCAAATTACTGGCAATATTTTTCCTTAGTTTTGTTTGAACTTTATTGGCAATTTATACATGTATCAAATATTGTGTAAATATTGTTTACTTTTTTCTGTGATTACAACTTTGTTTACCACATCTCAGTTTTACAATAATAATAATTTATCATTCTTCCTTGGGATAGTAAAATGTGGAAAACGTTCAACAAGGATTGGTTTGGTTCTGAATTTACTGGCCTAAGCGTGATAACTGTTTGATTTTGTTGATTTTATTCTCCATCTCACATACTGGCAAATCCCATTTTACGCAAGAGCATTTCGGTGAGAGTGAGAATTCTGACAGACAAGCATATGGCAAAAGATTTCTGCTTTAACGAGTGTTAACTCTTTCCCTACGGTACAAGGCACTGCATCGCAGGCTTCCCTAGCGGCAGACGGTACGACGCAGTCTGCGTTGTGACGTTGCAAGGGTATTCCTTGACCTTGGTAATGGACAATTTTAACATCCCCTGACGTTGAATCTTAAAAATAGACTTCTTGGTAAAGCTTCCTTTGTCCTAGTGTGTCCAGCGTGTGAGATAAGTATAAAGTTTGGACAGCTGTTGTGTAGTAAGGTGATCTTTGTTTATAAATGCACAGTACAATATGGCGTATAACCCCAGGAAGTGCTCTGTCCAGACGTGGAATTCTGGCCTGTAGGGAAAGAGTTAAAGATATCAGTTTTTCACTTTGTGAGAATACAGATCTCATCATAAGTGGTGATAACTTTGTCATAACTCAAAACCTCCAAAATCATGAATACACCAGTACGTGAGATGGAGTAGACATCTGTTCCTATTTGTACCCACTAGTTCTGTTACCACACAACAACGTTTTGTCAAAGTATATAAGACATTCGTTAAGAGATAATTTGCTATATCTGTTACTTGCATTCACTGACTTCAATTTATCAGAAATTTCTTGTCTTTTATTATATGTCCAGAACTCAAAATGTCATGTTGCCGACTTATTGTGGGTTTTCTCATGCACACTCACATATATCAGTGATGGGCACACAAAGAGTTCAAGGACAAGAAAAAATATGTTGGCATAATTGAATTATTCCTTAGAATGTTCATTTTATTAACATATCACAGGGATGGGAATTTTCCGCGGAAACGCAGATTTCCGCGGAAGTTGATTTTGAGCATCCTCGGAAATTTTTTTGCGCTCGCGGTACAGTCGGCTTAAAAAAAAATTAAAAAATATTATAGTAAGTTTGCGATTGACAAGAAATCTGGCATAGTCTGTGATTCGTAGGCTTTCGTGAATGATTTCCCTTGCGTCCACTTCCTGTTTACTAGTTTCTTCAAAATGGCTACCCGCAAAGATATTGTTAGTTCTCGGAGTGACTTCTTTGACGAAACTGGCGTGAAGAATTCCTTTAAATGGGAATGGATGGACAGAAATTATGAAAATGGCAGGCTGGGCGACGTCATAAGAAAGCTTAGAGCTCCAGGCACTGCTTATTGCGTGCTATGTAGGAAGGAAATCAATTACGGGAAAAGAGGTTCTGTTGCACTCGAGGACCACGTGAAAACGGCCGTTCACGCAAACAAGATGAAAATGAAAGTTGTGTTTAGGTTAAAAAAACAACAACACACACACACACACCACAACCTGTAATTTAAACTTTTTGTCAGCAAATTGTATCCTTCTGTAACCATTTCAATTACCTAATTTCTATCCAGGAGAGGCAATTTTTGGTCCTCAGAAATGTTCAAAATCGTTTTCGGCCCCTGGACCCCGGCCGCATTAGGTTTCCTCTGAAATGGCTTTGACTAATTCCCATCCCTGATATCAGCAGTTTGCTCATTTTCTTTGTTTTTCCAATTTTTGGGTCGTAATATTCCAAGTATTGTTCTTCTGGTGTATGTTGGGCTGTTTCACTGCATCTGTGTTATGCCACAGTTAATGCGTACCAGTAGTTTCCAGTCAGGATTTTCTTACGTTTGACTGAAGAGCGAAAAGCCACTTAAATCCCAGTTATTGGGAACTTCAGTTTGCAGCGTGTCTTTTTATTGTGTTAAAGACAGATAGAAGTACCAGTGCAGATGAAAAGATGATACACAAGGACTTGTGTTATTTTTACTCATTTTCTCATTCTGTTACAACCACACTGTGATTTATGTGACACGTTCAGCATGTTTACTTCAGTTTTGCATACATTAATTATTATTTTTTTGTTGGTATTTGTTTGTTTAAGGGGTGAAAGCCTGTTGCAATAAAATTGTAGCAAATTATCTGAAATATTTTAATCTCTTTTGCTCGGTGTATATTCTGGAGCTGACTTCACCGCAAGTACAGAGAAGCTTATGTTGAGATAACAAGTAAAAAATTGTTTGTTTTAAAATGTTAAATAATTTTTCATATTTTTATGGGTTGTTTTTGTTTTTAATTGTAGAGTTCCATTGCTTACATATATATAGGAGTGACATCAGATTCTCAGGAACTCCTTGTCTGCCCAAAGGAGTTTGCATATCTACAGGATAAAATGCACATTGCGAGAGGTTGTGGAAAGAAAGAACACTTTTGTTAGGGTTATTCTGAAATTGGTGCAATAACTTTACTTTGCAGATAGGCAATTCCATTGTTAGTTCCCAAGTTTTTATATTTTTTTATGTACATAAGTTAGTATCTTATTGTTTTATGTCTCTTGTATATAAGATATTTCAGCTGCTTAAGGTCAAGTTATTCCAGATTGTGACAGTTGAGGCTGCTGTCTCAGGAGAAGTGAAATTATATTTCAGTCAGCACTTCTTAGAGAATGGTAACATTTGTGTGTGAGATGAGTCACCAAAAGATGTGCCTGTATTTTGATAGTTTCTTGTTCTGTTCACTGTACTCTTAAACGTAATTATATTCAAGACAGATGGAAACATTGAAACCATTTCACCTCAATTATGTTGGTAATATATAGTTATGTAGGCCTATACTAAAACATAAATTTTATGTGTGTGTCAGGGACGTCTCTCAGACCTCCAACCCACAAAAAAAACTCAGTTGAGCATTCAATCTTCACCGTCCTTGTCCCAACAAGTGTTCTGGAATTTTTGTTAGGTACAGAAATCCAAAATACTGGACAGGTTCAGTTAACGCTGACGGATTCAAGTGCATTTAAAATTATAAACAAAAAAATGCCCAGAAAAATAGAAGACTAAATAAGATTGACAGTTCATGTATAGAGAAGCCCAGTTTCAGTGGGTTTTTAGACCTAGAAAGGAAGTGGAAAAGTCCAGTGGAGGACAAAATGGTTGCTGACACTAGACATGCAGATGATTTGTGTACCCGAAGACCAGTGTTCCTTCTGAGGTTTGGTAGACAGGGTTTACAAAAATCTTTTGTTGTTCAAACGTTTTACTTCTGACAGAAATATGCATTGAATGCTTGTGCAAGTGTACACTTGACATTGTTTCAAGGTAATATTGGTGCAGCCATTCTCTCATGGCTAATAAAAATGTGCATGCATTGGAAAGTTGTCATATAATACAAGTATGCATACAGTTAGCTTAGAGATTATTTTCAGTAGGTATAATATTAATTACTGCATTATTTTATATGCCAAACCTTTTTGTGCACATATTAATTTCCTTTGTGTAGTGATTGCAAAATGTGTGCATGTGCACACACACACACACTGAGCATATTGGGAACACTGCTGAGCACTCCAACTGAATGTTTGTGCTTTTAGTATTGGAAGTGCATTGGTGGGGATGATTGTCACAGTTTATATATGTGCAGTTTTTTGTTGTTGTGGTTGTTGTTTTCACATATGACAGAGTATTTTTCCTGGCACAGGCAGGCAATGAAATGTAACCCTAAAACATTTCTGCTGTCTCCACCAAAGTTTTTGCTTTGGACATTTGTATAAAATTAACCTACTAAACCTAGTACATGTACAAGTATATTCTCCTCCCATGTAAAACAAATTATTAAGTACATCCTTATACTCTTAATTTCAGCCTAATGATGTGTTTCAGTATTTAATTTTGTTGTTTGTTTGAGTGATTAAACAAACAATTGGATTCATGAAGGTTCCAAGTTATCTGCTGGTTGACAATCCATTTGTGTATGTGATCATGAGATTTTATGTTTCAGAACATGTGTATCTAAATCGGGCAAAGGCAACTTTTCATATAGAAAGGGGAAAACCTGAAAATTGTGAGGATACAAAGGGCCGGATACTCGCACCTCATATTAAAGCCTTATGACATGTTCTTTAGTTGGATGTAGATTTTTAAAGCAAACAAATTCTTGTTTTGATTTGGAAGAGGGGCCTGGGGGGATTAGAGGAGTGAGACACGTGTGTGTGTGTGTTAATTTTTTTTGAGTTCAGTGACGTATGTGTAAAATAAAGTAATGTTTAATCAGTCTCAGGGGTGAGCCAAAAGTGCTTGGCAGGCCAGATCTGCTCCATTGGCCGCAGGTTGCCCATGTCTGATCTAGAGCACCTGCTTTGAACTAGTGTTGGCTTTTGACTTGATTAATTTCTTTGAAGTTTTCTTGTTTTTTTTCATTATAGTTTTTCTGTTTCTTCAAACAGAAGAACTAATAATGATATCATCAAGTACATGGAAGCAAGCAATCTTCAATGCAAAATAAATCACATTTAGCATCTGTTCTCGCAATGAATTATGAATCATTTTATTTGATATATACTTTCAAGCCGAGGGCTATGTGCTAAACTTGCGTAACTGGATTTGTACAAATAGTTCAGGAGAAGCAAAAAACTGAATAACTTCCTTTAACAGACTTAAAAGTTACGATATTTGGAAAGAAACATGATGAAACCCATTGTTTTCAGAATTTTACCCCCAACTTATGCAAACCTGGGGCTGTCAAGAGCTACATGTACAAGCATGTCAGACATCTCAATTTTAAAAAAACAAAAAGTTGAGTTACAATAGTTTACTATGTGACCCTCAGAGTGAGTGATGAAAATTGTCTGCCTACACTGAACAATGTGATGTGTTTACATTTTAATGTGCCTGATTTTTTTTTTTTGTTCCATCCCAAATTCATGTTTTTAAATTGGCTGGGGTCGTTCATTTTTTCCTCAATGAATTGACACATTTTGCATTATAATTGTTTTGGCCTCTCTGTGATCAATAAAATGTACATCTTCTATTTCCGCGCCGCGGGATTCATTAACCACTGTTGTCTCTATTTATTGTATGTTAGTATTTGAGGATATAGGACATTGGGTTATGGAGCAAAACTGCCCAGTTCATTGTATATTTATATTTGAGGAGATAGCATTATGAGGGCAAAACTAGCCAGTTGTTATTTAGTAGTTAAACTGGCCAGTTCTTATTTAGTAGTTAACAATGTGATGCTTCTGTTGTACTTATCTAGTGTCATGGTTTGTTCTCTGTTACCTTTTCGAAAGACTTTTCTATGTGACCTCGGGAGTATGAGTTGCTGGTCTTGCCCAACAACAGGTAGAAAAAATAATGAAATAACCATTAACCAACAGAATACAATACAGTGGCTATCAAATTGCAATAAAAAATTAGAAATGATGTTTATTTATTCAGATGAAAGGGCGTGTGTATGTGAATATTTTGTAATTCACATAAGATAGCTTGGGGTAGCACGCCGTTCACTGATCAAGTGCCAAGCAAATTAAAAAGACCGGTAACTCTGGCTAGAAATTATAGCCGTAATAGGAAAAGAAATACCACGGGCTCAGAGAACAATCCTGGTGATGGACAGGTTTGAAAAGAACCAGGAACTAGCTTGCTTGACGTGATTATTGTCGATAACTGTCAGAATAAACACGAGATTAATGGCTAATTAATGTTTGCTTGGTTGTGTGAAATCAATAGGGTTGGAGCGTAATTGAAAAATGGAACACCTTCAATGCATGCGCCTACATACACACACACTCACTGGGAAACACACAAAAACACAGATGAGAGAAGCAACTGCCATTGTGAAATGTGAAAGTGTCATTTTGGAACAAGAAAGATTGGTCCACAAAAGGTGAAATTAGATGGTTAGAGAATTTCACCGTCGATATGTAACCGTGGCAGTTTCCACGTGGAGAGGAATAGAGAAAATAACTGAACTGTTCAGCTATGTTTTCTGTATTCGGCTTCACTTAGAAACTGTCCCGACCGAAGCACTTCCTTTTTAAATTGCATCGTTCTTTAACCCTACTACTGTCATAAGCCTATGAAATTGTCAGTTTTATTTATCCTTGAACTGTCAGAGCCAATTATATCAGCTGTCCCAAAATGTACACATGTACCTATGGGGTTTCTAAATCAGAAACAGCCACAGACACTAAATCTATGAATATTTGCAGTTTGAACACCATTGGTACGACAAAGTAAATCTTTACTGACAGTAATAGGATTAACTGAACTTTACATCACGCGTTCTTCCCTGATCTTTAACCACACTAAACATCACGGACTGATGTGAAAAAAAGTTTTTTGCTTTCAATACATGAAGTATCCTCGGCTGATCGCTCCAACATCGTCCCATCCCACACCATATGCTGTTTAAAAGTCTATACTTGGCTTGTTGCCGCAATATACCAATTCCCCCGTGTGCCTAACGTCGGTGAACGTGTAAATCAAATTTTATTGCCTCGTTAATGTTTCAGACTGTTTCTGTCGACGAAATCTCAAGAATCTCCACGCCGAAGACAAAAACATATTGTTGAAATTTGCGAGAAGTAAACAAACACTTATACATAATTAGATTGAAGGACAACTCTGTGACACTCAAACAAGAATTGTGTCCCTGCTCTTCCTCCCGCTTACATTTTTTTTCATGTGATCAAATCCTATTCCTAATGGTCGTTTTACAGGCCT
This sequence comes from Onchidella celtica, assembly GCA_963931925.1. Lineage (NCBI taxonomy): Eukaryota > Metazoa > Mollusca > Gastropoda > Systellommatophora > Onchidiidae > Onchidella > Onchidella celtica. The sequence goes on along the minus strand of OZ007569.1, from coordinate 6,945,864 downwards.
GGCTTTTTACCCTCTCCCCTCCTCCCGAATGAGGAGATCCCACATGTTTACGAGTGTCGCTGTCTCTATCTTTTTTTTTTTTTAATTCTTATTATTTTATTGTAATTCTTCCATTTGATATGTTTATGGCTGGCGTCACTGAGCACCGCGAAACTCATTCTGTTATACAGGGCGAACAGCTGACACTTGAGTATCTGTCAATAATACTGTTGGATGAACTACGAGTGGGTAATGTGGTTACTGCGTGGGTTCAATAGTAACTCCCTTAAGGATACACAGGACTAACAAACACAGGGTTCTGCTGGCAATCTTATTTATTCAAAAAAAGCCTAACAAAGGTATCGCGGCCCAAACAAAGCCAACAAAAGAAGAGAAACCCAGAAAAGAAGCCCAAAAAAAAGAAGCCCAACCAGCCATAAGCTGGAACAAGAGAAAAAGACAAAAATATGATTAGGATATAATGACAACATTAATCAGGCAATCAATGGTGGACATACATAGTAATAGTATTAAGTCTTAAATCAGGCAACAACAACATAATATAGAATTTAAGCAATAACCAACTGGATATGTATGCATGGAATAAAATAGCGCTAAGGTTAATGAATAACAACTACAAGTGGCTATATCATATACACAAGGAGTTTCCTAGTACACTGGCAACATAAACTAATTAATGTACTAATCAAAGTATGAAGGACATAACAAATGAAGGGGCAAGAACACAATAGTTTCGCTCCGCTGAGCCGGTGTACAACACATCCAGAGTGGCCATTCCATTTAATAACGCAGTGGCCAACATGGCCCACTGACCGTCCATAACACAGACGCTGCATCCCAATGCAGGCCATCCTCATAGGCCCACTCCCATTATTAGTACTAACCCGCCCCAGGGCTATTGTATGGGTTACCTCCCTTCCCAATCGATACTGAAGGGTCATGCCCTTTGACCTTAGCCGCGGAGCTATGCCGCCAGGCTAACGTGTATGACACACCACTAGATACATACAGTAATGTGTACATTCCTTAAAATGAAACTGTCCTTCACACACTTACGAAACTCATAGAAGCATAATACATCTGGATAACTATAATACATGCACATGATATATATATATATGTCGGCGAGACTCATTGCAACATGTGTAGACTCATTGAAACATTGTTCATCCACCGCCGCACATAGAACAATCCTGGGGCTCACCCATGTGAGGCCCAACTAATATTATACATCTCCAATACATGTAATTAATTACACATCTTAAACACTAAACACGCAATCACAATCACACTGCTCTCTATAGCATAGTGGTACTGGCAAGGTACACAAATACCCGTAATACAATCAAGCGTATAGTGCCGCTCGCTGTAACATAAGCCATCCACATCAACATGTCAGGAAATCCTCACTGCCTACCACAACAAGGCAATGCTACACATACACTATATATAGGCACACAAGCAAATCGTGATAGCTTGGTTAGCGAGCCATCATTATCATCTAGCACCGCAAACGTTAACTTTGACAATAAAGTCACAATATCAAGACACTGTACTGCAAAGCGCATCCTACACGTCCAATGACAATGGCAATTACCGTTGAGCCGGACTCATAATAGTCTCTGTAGATCAGCATTCTCTACGTGGCATCCAAGAAAAAGGGGGGGGGGTGCGCAAATTAAAGTCACTTCTAATATAATAGTCTCCAACTTACCCAAAGTTTCTCCGGGTCCTGTGCTACCGCTACATGCCTTATGGGGCGGGGTGGCGATGGCAAGCGTCGGCTCTGTCTCTGCGTCTATGATGGAGTGTCTTGACCACTCGAACCGCATCTTATTTATTAGCCCGCGCGGACGTCCGAGAGAGCTATTACGTAGCCCGTGTTGCACAAGTGAAAGGCTCGGACATGGAGTCCAGCCCGACAACATAACCGGTTAGGGTCCTAACACAATCGAATTTACAGTACGGTTAAAAGGGTGCACACAAAAGTCAATTAGGTATCCCAGTAAACTGCAGAAATTACTCTAACGACCCCTCCAGCAATAATTGAATAAATTTGACCCAGGTTGGATTTATCGGGGATAACATGCGTCTAACTCGTGGTTTACTTTAAATCCGAGATCCTCTCATTAATCATTTCAATAGGACACGTGCATCAAAGTACAACGAAATTGGTACCATTATAAAGTAGAAACTTGCTGCTACAATTCCAACTGACTACTTATACCAGAAACCCGGTAATAGTTTTAATATAAATTTTCAAAGTGTCAGGACTAACAACATTCGACAATTTTGTGCGGGATACTTTCGTCCATTAATACGACGTATCTCCATTGATAACAAACGTTATCATGAGTACCTATTTTGTACCGATCGGGTATTGTCTACTCTCAAAAATGAATTCGGGTTCCCGTCTTTCTGTCGGTGGATAACAACGAAGGAGCGAGTTGTAAGAAACTTAAAGCCATGATATAAGAGTTGGAAGCCCGGTGGTCAAAATTTCCAATTGACCAATCAAAATGCGCGCTTTTCACCGTGATGTGAATAACGGGTCCCGCGCTAGTATTACAAGGGAAATAATCCAATTAATGGTGCTCGGCCAAGTGTCCATAAACTACTATGAGTGGCCGTCCCTCACTCACGCACTAGAGCTACCATGAAAGCACATTAAAAATAAAAAGTCGTTCATCCTCTCACATTCTCCCCTGCTAAGTCACGTAGTCCCTTACGTGACACATACATCAATTCAAAGGTTTACAAAAGACCACTGAAGGTACAATCAAACTCTAAGGGGCTATGATACCATCACTTAGAGTAGAACAATTGCAAATTACACACAGTGAACCGAAGTACAACAATGGTCCATCCTCTTTATAACTACTAACAGGTGGCGTGAACCGGCTAAGTTACTACTGGCATCCTGAAGATGTACACAACAGTCTCAGCTCTGGCTGTAGTAAGTTACATCATATGGACAAAACAACAGGTCCCAGACCTGCAACGGTGGTCCCAGACCACTATCAGGGTTAACGTAGGATCGAACAGTACAAAAAAAGACAATATGCTATAAGGGCACCAGTGCAATGAAAAAGGTAAGGTCAACATAGGCATAAAAGTAATTGTAACTAAGCTGTGGAGAAAGCTAACATGGGCATACTCTCTAACTTAAAATCTTGAGGCGAGCTCACTTGAATTCGGTGGTCTATCATCTGGCCTGATGGAAACTCGGGGGGTCTTGATGGGTGCGCTCCCCTGCTCTTTCTGCACTCACAGTCAATGTCTAATGTTAATCACTAATAAGAGTCAGAGGTCCAATCTCTGGGGTTGTCTGTGTGGGCGGCTGGACCGTCGCACAGGAGGTAGGCGTTGGGAAGTTGTCATCCCAGGTTGAGGTTCCTGTGGGGTAGGGCAGGGGTTGGCTGGCAACCGCAAGAGGTCTCCGTTGACCGCAGAGGCATCTCCATCTGGGTTTCTGATGGTAAAGTAACCACCATGAGGCGGGGGAACAGACAGGACGGTGTGCACAGGAACGGGGTACGGGTCCTGGATCTTGAGTTGATGTTGGAGGGCGTTGGTCTTCGTGGCTCCCTGGTTCCTGTGGGGTAGGGCAGGGGTTGGCTGGCTGGCCGGGCTTCAAACTAAAAATTTCCATGGCTGGGTTCTCTACACTACAAACTAACCCTTCTGTGTATCCCACCTCTTGACACCAGAAAATGTTGGGTGAACTACGAGTGGGTAATGTGGTTACTGCGTGGGTTCAATAGTAACTCCCTTAAGGATACACAGGACTAACAAACACAGGGTTCTGCTGGCAATCTTATTTATTCAAAAAAAGCCTAACAAAGGTATCGCGGCCCAAACAAAGCCAACAAAAGAAGAGAAACCCAGAAAAGAAGCCCAAAAAAAAGAAGCCCAACCAGCCATAAGCTGGAACAAGAGAAAAAGACAAAAATATGATTAGGATATAATGACAACATTAATCAGGCAATCAATGGTGGACATACATAGTAATAGTATTAAGTCTTAAATCAGGCAACAACAACATAATATAGAATTTAAGCAATAACCAACTGGATATGTATGCATGGAATAAAATAGCGCTAAGGTTAATGAATAACAACTACAAGTGGCTATATCATATACACAAGGAGTTTCCTAGTACACTGGCAACATAAACTAATTAATGTACTAATCAAAGTATGAAGGACATAACAAATGAAGGGGCAAGAACACAATAGTTTCGCTCCGCTGAGCCGGTGTACAACACATCCAGAGTGGCCATTCCATTTAATAACGCAGTGGCCAACATGGCCCACTGACCGTCCATAACACAGACGCTGCATCCCAATGCAGGCCATCCTCATAGGCCCACTCCCATTATTAGTACTAACCCGCCCCAGGGCTATTGTATGGGTTACCTCCCTTCCCAATCGATACTGAAGGGTCATGCCCTTTGACCTTAGCCGCGGAGCTATGCCGCCAGGCTAACGTGTATGACACACCACTAGATACATACAGTAATGTGTACATTCCTTAAAATGAAACTGTCCTTCACACACTTACGAAACTCATAGAAGCATAATACATCTGGATAACTATAATACATGCACATGATATATATATATATGTCGGCGAGACTCATTGCAACATGTGTAGACTCATTGAAACATTGTTCATCCACCGCCGCACATAGAACAATCCTGGGGCTCACCCATGTGAGGCCCAACTAATATTATACATCTCCAATACATGTAATTAATTACACATCTTAAACACTAAACACGCAATCACAATCACACTGCTCTCTATAGCATAGTGGTACTGGCAAGGTACACAAATACCCGTAATACAATCAAGCGTATAGTGCCGCTCGCTGTAACATAAGCCATCCACATCAACATGTCAGGAAATCCTCACTGCCTACCACAACAAGGCAATGCTACACATACACTATATATAGGCACACAAGCAAATCGTGATAGCTTGGTTAGCGAGCCATCATTATCATCTAGCACCGCAAACGTTAACTTTGACAATAAAGTCACAATATCAAGACACTGTACTGCAAAGCGCATCCTACACGTCCAATGACAATGGCAATTACCGTTGAGCCGGACTCATAATAGTCTCTGTAGATCAGCATTCTCTACGTGGCATCCAAGAAAAAGGGGGGGGGGTGCGCAAATTAAAGTCACTTCTAATATAATAGTCTCCAACTTACCCAAAGTTTCTCCGGGTCCTGTGCTACCGCTACATGCCTTATGGGGCGGGGTGGCGATGGCAAGCGTCGGCTCTGTCTCTGCGTCTATGATGGAGTGTCTTGACCACTCGAACCGCATCTTATTTATTAGCCCGCGCGGACGTCCGAGAGAGCTATTACGTAGCCCGTGTTGCACAAGTGAAAGGCTCGGACATGGAGTCCAGCCCGACAACATAACCGGTTAGGGTCCTAACACAATCGAATTTACAGTACGGTTAAAAGGGTGCACACAAAAGTCAATTAGGTATCCCAGTAAACTGCAGAAATTACTCTAACGACCCCTCCAGCAATAATTGAATAAATTTGACCCAGGTTGGATTTATCGGGGATAACATGCGTCTAACTCGTGGTTTACTTTAAATCCGAGATCCTCTCATTAATCATTTCAATAGGACACGTGCATCAAAGTACAACGAAATTGGTACCATTATAAAGTAGAAACTTGCTGCTACAATTCCAACTGACTACTTATACCAGAAACCCGGTAATAGTTTTAATATAAATTTTCAAAGTGTCAGGACTAACAACATTCGACAATTTTGTGCGGGATACTTTCGTCCATTAATACGACGTATCTCCATTGATAACAAACGTTATCATGAGTACCTATTTTGTACCGATCGGGTATTGTCTACTCTCAAAAATGAATTCGGGTTCCCGTCTTTCTGTCGGTGGATAACAACGAAGGAGCGAGTTGTAAGAAACTTAAAGCCATGATATAAGAGTTGGAAGCCCGGTGGTCAAAATTTCCAATTGACCAATCAAAATGCGCGCTTTTCACCGTGATGTGAATAACGGGTCCCGCGCTAGTATTACAAGGGAAATAATCCAATTAATGGTGCTCGGCCAAGTGTCCATAAACTACTATGAGTGGCCGTCCCTCACTCACGCACTAGAGCTACCATGAAAGCACATTAAAAATAAAAAGTCGTTCATCCTCTCACAATACAATAAACTACAGTTATAGCCCTGGGCACTTCAAGTTTCAATGGGCAGTGCTGATAAAAATGTGCCGAAGACGCGCCCAACACAAGAGTGTTGAACGTCAAGTTCATACGTAGGCTATGCGTAGGGACAAAAGTGGCACAATAGAGCGATTTGTCTGGTTAGGCATGCTCATTGGGCATCAAAGTCTATTATTCGCCATTCTCACTATCTTGCAGACAAAGACCATTCCCTGTCTTTATAGTACGAGTCCAGCGAGTCTGTGTTCTATCAGCTAAACCTACCGCCTTGGCGTCAAGATATAATTATCTTCTCTAAATGTCTCCCAACTCATCCATTCTCACACTTGGTATAAAAACAAGCAAACAAAAACAACTTTAGGCCTATATCTGCAGTGAAACATCACTTCCCGGACTTAAAATTTACGGAGTTTGTTGTTGTAGTAGTTATTGTTGTTAATGCTGTTTCATATGGCAGTTCAGTGGCGCGAACTTTTCCTGTCATGACTACAGTTTGCTGTACTAACTTGACTGAACAGCATCGATTGATACCTTATGCCGGGCAAGTCAAATTATAGTATTGACTTTAGCTACGGAAAGTGGTAGAATTGATCGTGTTAACTAGCTAGGGGTCTAACTTAAGTTTGCTTATCGATATTCAGTATATGAACCCTTTCGTTTCTTTTATACTATTATGAGTGCTGCTCAGGGCCGGATTAAGACCTTTGGGGGCCCTAAGCACTTAAAAGATCTTGGTGCTCCCATACACTCTAGGCCTATATGTAATTCAAAATATAAATAAAAATTGAACAGGGCAATTTTTGATACATTTAAAAGTAATGTTTTTTTAAAAAGGTGAGCCTTATATGCCTGCACAATATTATACTTTACTTCGTCTTATTTCATTCCTTGTAGGGGTCCCTTTTTGTGGACCCAGGTTCAGCTGCATCATTTGCAGTTTTTCACAATGTGGTCTATGGTAAATCCGGCAATGAAAATTTTCTGTGGTCCCCCCCCCCCCTCCCCCTCTCTTGATGCCCTAAGCACGTGCTACCACTCCTACTACCACTACTACTTGGGGAAGGTGGCGCTAGAAGTCACAAAATCACTTCAATTAGTGATTTTCCACATAAGATTAAAACTGATCACAACAAAACAATACAATATTATACACAGAACAATAACAAATACTTTGAAAGGGTAAACTTTTAAAAAATGATTTATTGGAAACTGCCAGGAAGCATTTTTTGAGCTGAAGTCAAGTTGTGACTTCTTGTCCATGGTTGGGTAAAAAGTCACAGCAGGTGAGGCAAAAAGTCACATTTACCAAAGTTTTATTTTTGAAAAGTCAGTGTTAAATACATTGTACAATGCCTGATTTGGTCCTGGATGTTGTCCCAACAGCAACTGGTGGGGGTAGAATAGCATGGATGTCTGTCTTTGGGACTGAGACAATGTCTTCTACCTGGGGTTTAACAAATGTGTGTGTTAATCGCTCCTGAGCCACTACAGCACCCACACGCCTTTCTCCTTTTTTAGCTACCTGTTTTGTATGTTTTTGCACCGTTGTTACACCAGTTTCATCAATGTTCCAGATTCTATCCGGAGTAAATCCCTGTTTCATGACCTCTTCTAAGTTGTCGTAGAATACGTTTACATTATGCTTATTAAAAGAAGAGGACATGCGTTGTAGCGATATGGCCTCTGGGGTCTCGTCTCTATTTTTTTTATTTCTTTCTATTTCTCTCTAAGATATTTCGTCTCTGTGCCATCCTAGAAAACCTCGAGATCACTCCACTCCACTCCAGCCTTTCTATTATCTTTCCATGATTTTGGCATCTGTAAGTTGTTTGAAACTGCCAGCTCATATGCCAACTCTCGCAATTCATCCATTGTCAATCCATGGAATATTCTGGAGGCAGAAATCATATATTCCACTAATTGCCTTTCCATTTCAACAGTAAAGACAAGCCGTATGAATCCACTACTATTAGAACTATAGGTCTCTCCCTTCTCTGGGCAAGAGAACTATAAAAAGAGGTGGTGGCTGACCTCGGCCCGTTCAAGTTATTCCCCCTCCTGCCCGCCACTGCATCATCATCATCATCATTGCCTTTCTCAGCCTGGATCAGGGTATAGGCCACCAACAAACACTTTCCATCCCTCTCTATCATGGGCCAGCCTCTTTACATTATTCCAAGTCTTTCCGCTTCGTTGCACATCATTTTCTCTGGCTCTTCTCCACGTTCCGCGCGGCCTTCCTCTTGATCTCTTGCCCTGGGGATTACAATCCAATACCTTCTTCGTGATGCTGTTTCCTGGCCTCCTGAGAGTGTGGCCGATCCATCTCCATCGCCTCCTACCAATTTCCTCTCTGACTGGGCTCTGTCTTGTTCTTTTCCATACAATTTCATTGCTGACCTTGTCTGTCCATCTGATCTTAAGTAGCTTCCTCAAACATCTGTTGATGAAAACTTGGATTCTCTTTATGCAGGCCTGAGACGCATTCCAAGTCTCACATCCATACAACAGGACTGACTTCACGTTCGAGTTGAATATCCTCAGCTTTGTTTTTAGAGATATATCCTTGGTTCTCCAAATCTTGCTTAAGGACGTGAAAGCTGCCTGTGCCTTTCCAATTCGTGCTTTGACTTCTGCCTCTGTTCCTCCCTTATTGTCAATGATACTACCAAGATAGCAGAAGGACTCTACATCTTCCAGTGGTTGATCTCCTACTCTGACTTGTGCGCTTGGGGGTGCAACAATTTTTAGGACCTTCGACTTCGCAGGATGTATCCTCAATCCAATAGATTCTGAAATTTTGTTTAGAGCTGTAGTCTTTGCTTGCATCTGGTCGTGTGTGTGCGACAATAGTGCCAAGTCATCTGCAAAATCTAGATAGTCCAGCTGTGTCCATGGGGTCCATTGTATGCCATTTCTTCCTCCACTGGTGGTTTCTTTCATAAGCCAATCAATCACCAGGACAAACAGAAATGGGGACAGCAAACAACCCTGCCTAACACCAGTCTTGATATCAAAGCTGTCAGTAAGCTCGCCATCGTGTACGACTCTGCAACTTGTCCCCTCGTACATGCTCTTGATAAGGTTCACCATCTTCTCTGGGATTCCATAATGTCTCAATATTCTCCACAGTGTTTCTCTATCGATGCTATCAAAGGCCTTCTCGTAGTCAAGGAAGTTCACTATCAGTTGGGAGTTCCACTCTAGCGACTGCTCTACTATGATTCTCAGCGTGGCGATCTGGTCGGTGGTTGATCGATTACTCCTGAAACCAGCTTGCTCCTCCCGAAGTTTTGGGTCTGTTGCATTCTGTATTCGCTTGAGAATAATCCGATTGAAAACCTTTCCTGGGATGGAGAGAAGTGTGATTCCTCTGTAGTTACTACAATTGCTGAGGTCCCCTTTTTTTGGAAGCTTCACGAGGTGTCCTTCCTTCCAGTCCTTTGGAAACTTGCCTCCGATCCAAATCCTCGAGAATAGTGAGTGCAGACCCTCTGCAGCCCCAGCAGCATCTGCCTTCAGCGCCTCTGATGGGATCTGATCTGGTCCAGCTGCCTTGCCTCGATTTAACTGCTTTATGGCATCATTAATCTCTGCTTGAGTCGGAGGGGCGCAACTGATCGGTAAATCATTTCTTGCGGGTAGAATGTCGGGTGGGTTGCTTGGTGGAGGTCTGTTCAAGAGGCTGTTAAAATGTTCTATCCATCTTTTTGCCTGAGCTTCCTTTCCAAAAATAGCCTTCCTGTTGTAATCCTTGACAGGAACTTCAGGTTTTCCATATTTTCCAGCAAGAGTCTTTGTAGTCTGGTAGAGGATCCTCATGTGTCCTCCTGTTGCTGCCTTCTCTGCTTTCTCTGCTAACATTCCTATGAACTCCTCTTTGTCTTTTTTAATTGATTTTTTGACCTCTTTAGCTGATGCTCGGTACTCTTCTTGGTTACCAACTCTTGAGCTTCTTGTACGACTTGCATTTACCTGTTCTTTTAGGTCTCTTCTTATCCTTATCAAGTCCAGTGATTTTTGACTGATCCATTCCTTGTGTTCCACTTTCTTTTCCCCAAGAACATCCTGACATGTCGATGTAAATACTCCTTTTACCTTAGCCCAGTGAGTCTCCAAATCTACTGTCTCTTCGAGGTCAACAAGGGGTTTGAATCTATTCCTCAGTGTCAGCTGGAACTCTTCCTTCTTGTCTCCATCCAGAAGGCTCACTTGAAACTTTCTCCTCTTTGTTCCTGCTCTGGTACCTTGTTTCTTGAGGCGGAGTTTGAGTCTTGCCAGCAGCATGTGATGGTCAGATCCAACATCAGCTCCTCTCTGCACTATGACATCCTCCAGTGAGCATCTGAATCGTCGGGTGATGCAAAAGTGGTCAATCTGGTTTTCAGTTACTCCATCCGGTGAAATCCAAGTGGCCTTATGGATCCTCTTGTGTGGGAATACTGAACCTCCAATCACATAGCTGTTAAATGCGCAGAAACTTGCAAACCGCTCTCCATTCTCATTCATTTGTCCTAAACCATTGCACCCCATAATGTCCTCATACCCAGTATTGTCCTGTCCTATCTTGGCATTGGCGTCTCCCATTATAATGTTCACATCTTTTCTTGGCAATGTGTCAACTATTTCCTGAAGCTGGTTGTAGAAATCGTCCTTGTCCTCATCGGTTGCTTCATTTGTTGGGGCGTATATCTGCACAATGTTCATGTTGATGTTCTTGTTCTTTGTAGTAAATGATGCCAATATAATTCTCCTTCCGTAGGGTTCCCATCCCCTCAGTGACCTCTGGGCGTGCTTGCTCAAGATGATCGCTACTCCTTCTGTATGCTTTTTGTCCTCCCTTCCAGAATACAAAATCTTTTCCCCAGAATTAAGTTGTTTCAGTCCGGACTGTATCCAGCGGGTCTCGCTAACTCCAAGTATGTGCAGTCTATATCGCCTCATCTCCATTGTAACCTGGGCACTCTTTCCTGCTTCATACATGGAGCGGACATTCCACGACGCAATCCGGAGTGACTTGTTTGATGGAGGAGCAGTCAGGCCAGTGGAGTCCTTTCGGCTTTGTCCATTGTCCTTCATTGAATCTACAGGTGCAGATGCTCCCCCTTCTCCCAAGATAAAAGACTGATTTAAAGTATTTGCTTGTGTTTCTGTAACTGGTTTATTTTTACAGGGTGGGTAGTTGGCCCACCGCCAACTGGCTCTTCTCGGGAGACCAGGACCTTTGCACCTTTAGTCGCCTCTTACGACACGCAGTATCACGTCAGATGTATTCTTTGCTGTCCCTCTTCTGCAAGAGGGCCCCGCATCTGCACGGGCGTGCCCGCCACTGCGTTCAGTGTTAATTACAAAACAAAATGGAACAATGCGTGATATCTGAAAAAAAGGTAAAAGTAAATTGAAATCAATAAGCTAAATAAACAGAATGACATTCCTGGTGCTTGAAAGTCCTTTTTTGATTTCATGAGAGGGTTTCTGAATTGATGCATAGGTCGGTCGGTGGCGCTTTTCTCAATGTGTTGAGGTTCTTTGAATGACTTTATAACCATTCTTAGAAAGGATTTCAACAAAATGAAAAGCCTGACAGTGGTCGAGGTTGTACTTTTGCACAAGGTCACTCGGTCATGTTTTCTAATCAGGGATTACCCACGAAGTACGTAGGCTCGGAACGGGGTAAGGGGGAGGGGGGGGGGGGTGCCCATATCAGATGAAAAACGTGTACGGGGAAAGGGGGTGGATGTCTTTGCAGCGGGCGTACGTTTTTCAGTTATGTAACGAATTCAAAAGTTTGGTTTTATTTATTTTTTTCCTACAAAATAGCTCAGTAAGATGTTATAAAAGTCAAATACAGGATATGTTTGTTATGAAACATTGTAATAGTCCATACAAAATGTCACTAAAAGTGTAAGAACATCAAGGCCCTATCTTGGACATTTACCACTCTAATGGCCACACGTTTTAATGGTGTGGAGAGGGAGGGGGGGGAGGGTTTGAAACCAATTAACATATGAAACGCATCCAGGAGGAGGGGGGGGGGGGGAAGGCTGCCAAAATCGAGCGTACTCACTTAAGGGATGGCCCTTTGGTATTATGCCCTGTCGGATACCGATGCCTGGTATCTGGTTATGTCTTAGGTCAAGGTCGAAGCATCTATCGTAATGACTGTACCTGTTTTAGAATTACTGTGGGTAGGCCTATAATTATTTGTATTTGTTTGTTTTTAACGACGTGCCGGGATTAGCCTAACTCATATAGATATAATAAATTATGTACAACCACCACCTTGGTTGGCAAAGGCAGCTCTATGTGAACTTCGTTGACTTCGAAAAGGCCTTCGACAGCATTCACAGAGAGAGTATATGGCGCATTCTTCGGCACTATGGGATTCCCAGCAAGCTTGTTGAACTCATCAAAAGCTTTTACAAGAACTTCAGTTGCAGTGTCGGAAACAGTGATGCATCCTTTGAAGTGAAAACTGGTGTACGGCAAGGATGTGTGATGTCAACAATTTTGTTTAACCTCGTAATCGACTGGATTATGCGGAAAACTACAGAGGATGCACCAAGAGGCATCAGATGGACACTCTTCGACAACCTAGAGGATTTGGACTTTGCGGATGACCTTGCGCTATTGTCACATAGTCACCAACACATGCAAGATAAGACGCAGAGACTACATAATTTTGGATGCAAAGTAGGCCTTCGGATTAGCCAGAAGAAGACAGAGATTATGACCCTAAATGTAGACACTCCAGCACCAGTGCAAGTAGATGACAAGAACCTCACCACGACGGACAAATTTAAATACCTTGGTAGCATTATCAGACCAGAGGGTGGCACAAAGGAGGACATCCAAAGTAGGCTGGGAAATGCAAGGGCTGTCTTTCAAAGTATGAGCAACATCTGGAAATCGACACAATACGGCATCAACACCAAGATCAGACTGTACCAAAGCTGTGTCCTATCCACACTCCTGTATGGATCAGAGTGTTGGCGAATGACAGAAGGTGACCTCGCCAAGTTGTCTTCCTTCCACACCACATGTCTTCGTAGGATTCTCCGCATCTTTTGGCCAAACAAGATTTCTAATCAGGAACTACTAAGGCGATGCAAGCAAGAAGAAATAGCCAACACCATCACGAAGAGACGATGGAGATGGCTTGGACACGTGCTGCGAAAGGAAGCAAATTCTATAACCAAAACAGCACTTCAGTGGACACCGGAGGGACGGCGCAAGCGAGGCAGACCCAAGGCAACCTGGCGGAGAACAATCGAGGCAGAGATGAAATCCTTCAATCACTCATGGGGAACTCTCGCAAAGATGGCCCAGGACAGACAGGGCTGGAGATCCTTTGTTGCTGCCCTAAGCACCAGTGGGTGCAACAGGAAATAGTAGTAGTAACCACCTTGGTTAAAAATAAAAATGAAACTTTTGGGCGGGAGAGTGCAGGAGTTCTCAAAAAGAAGAGAACTGTGACAGACAAGTGTGTTATCCGAGCATTGGATTACTTACTCTCCAAGAAGATGTTTATACCCGGGCCACGGGACACGGAAACGAGCCATTCTTTCTCTCTGTATGAAAATGCCTGCAAAATGAGCTCGTTTATTTTGTTATAGTGTGAAGGGACTTGGTGCATACTGTCGACATCGTTGATATATACGTGCACGACAAGGTGGATGGAATTTGGCGAGTTGATTCAACTCAATCTGCACTATCTCGGTGTATACTGGATACTTTACAAACTGAATGTAGGCATTTTAAAAAAAAAATTGATTATAAGGAATCTCCAGTCTGAAATGAAGCTTTCACGTTCACAAGAGCCCCCATGCAGTTTTCCTGTAGCACTGCCATTGTTAAGATAGCGCGGCATTCACTTAGCTTTCCCTCTCTTTCTGCACATGAAAGGAGGACGCCAATGTTAGCATTCTATGTGAAGGGTGATAGTTTATTGATAAGCACGGTGGTTCCTGTAGGGTAATCGGCCGGAACGGATTTCATTATAGGCACTGAAAAACTGTCTCTACTGAAGCGCTTGAATGATCTATTTCATGTTTATTCTTGCGATTAGGAGATTGACAAGTGAAAAGGTTCCTGAGATTTTTACCTACTCTTCTCCGCTGTCCTTCTGAGCACTCTTCAGCATGGGCGTTTCCGTTAGTTGTCTTGAAATAGAGGGATGAAAGGCAGGAGAGCTCACAATTATTCATTTTTTGGCGTTTTCCATTGCTTCTTCTTCGTAAATTGTGTGAAGTTACATATTTGTGTTCAGGAAATGGGAAGGGGTGAATAACTCAATTTCGAGTTTAACCGCTCATGAACAAGATAATGCTTATATTATTATTATATTACTGTGTTTAGACAAAGTGCGTAAGATTAAATTATTAGGAACGACATGTTACGTAGACAAAGTCCTTATTATCTACATGTCTATATAATCTGTATCTATATCAATATTCTGTATACCAACCACAGAGGATGTGAGTCAATGGTTTCGCGACGATGTCAGAACGTAGCCCGTTGAAAGATTTCTTCCCCCCTAAAGTAAACATCAAGTCCTCTGTGTAAACAAATCAATATAAAGCATAAGGGGGTCCTTATCAAATTGAAGATAAAATGATATGGCGTTTTATGAAAGAGCAAACAAGTGAAAGTGGAAGTGGGGGGGGGGGGGGGGGAGATAAGGTGGGTCGCTTTTTTTTTCTGTGAATGCAGAGAAATTTTGATAGACAGAGCTAGAGGCGGATCTGTACTTTAATCTAGGAAGAGATTTTATTCAGTCAAATTTTACATGATCCCATCTCTCTCTCTCTCTCTCTCTCTCTCTCTCTCTCTCTCCCTCCCTCTCTCCCTCTCTCTCTCTCTCTCTCTCTCTCTCTCTCTCTCTGTCTCATTAGCTCTTTAGATAGTCGTATGAGCTACATCAGAATGTGTGTTGGATTGTTCCTCAGAGAAAACAAAAGTTCAACAACAAAGAAAAAACATTTTCAGGATAGCATGAAAGGTTAAACGCTAAATAACAATTAATTACATGCATAATTATAGCAATGTCCTATTCAATCTTACTTTCATAATTCTTTCATTCTCTTCCTTGTTTGTGCACACATACCTACTTCAGTATTAGTACTAAGGCTAAACAACCACTGTCTTCTGTGAATACAATTAAAACAATTAGTTAATACAGTCCCTGGCACTACAATGTATAATATATATTCTTTCACCGCTTCTCTCTCTCTCTCTCCTCCTCCTCTTCCTCCTCCTATCTCTCTCTCTCTTGATAGCCCGTCCTCACCAAGGTTCACGACACACCTCTGAAAGAATTCCACAACGCGTGCTGTGCCGACCGGCATACATTTCCTTGGTTTACAAACCTACAGAGTCCGTGGTGCCATGAAACTGGAGACCTTCGCAAGTTCTACAATTTGATGAGAAATCATAGAATACACCAAGAGTATGAAATCTCAACAGTGCTAATAATTCTGTGGATTATAAATCATATGCCAGGTTTGTTTTGTTTTTCATTCGCATTGTCTAGTTTTTCTGTTCCAAAGACAAAAGCAACAAAATAAATAAATAAATAATACATTTTTTAAAACTATATTTCTTTTCAAGTGTCTTGCAGCGAGCCCTCCTATTTTTTACCATAATTATGTAGCTATGAATTTTTTAACGCCGAAATGTGACTTTTAAGGAACGAAATGTCCGGTTAGAATGGGAGAGCTGGAATAAGTCATACAGTCATGTAGTTTTAATGCGCCCTTTTTCACGGGCACGGCAAATCTGCTTTTGGTATTGCCGCAGCTGTTGTTGTCGTTATTGTTGCTTTGACAACTTCTGTTGTTGTTATTGTTGTTGTCGTAGTTGTTGTTGCTATTGTTGTTGTTCTCACATTTTACAAGATCAGCCGATACAGATCCTGAAAATTAAGTGAATTTCACTGACAGATTTACGTATTGAAATCTTGTGAGGAAAGTACAAGAATGCATAGGGCCCGTTTTGTATCTAACCCATCTCAAGTCTTTCAGTAAAAAGCAACATATTATTTTCAATGTGGTTTTTCCAAGTAAGATTTCGAGGGCGAATCATCAGCCGTAGGCTACACCTGTGTTTTCATTACAACATGAATATTTTTATTTTTCCAATGTGAATTCAAGTTCTTTATGCTGAACATGGAAATGTGGTTTACTACACGTATACAGTATAAGAACGACATCATAGAATGTGGCAAGTACAGTGAATACCGACGACAACACTGAGAGAGTGGAGATATTTGCAGTAAATGATTAGATTTTTACGACAGCTAACAGTTTGATGATATCAAACGCTGTTTCGAAATCATGTGGGCAATTAAAGTGTTTTCAGCAGAAGGTCGGTATTACAGGAGGTGGGGGGGGGGGGGTAGAGAGAAAGAGAAAGGGACAGAGAGGGAGAGAAAGAAAAGGAGAGAGAGAGACAGAGAAAGAGAGTGACTGAGAGAGAGCAAGAGAGACCGAGAGAAAGAGAGATAGGGAGAGAAAAAGAAAGAGAGAGAAAGAAAGAAAAGGCAGCAAGACAGAAAGAGAGAAACAGACAGAGGGAGAGAGAGAGAGGAGACTAATATGATATGTTAGGTTTAATGATTCAAATCTAGCCTCATAATAATATTTTTAAGTGAACTGATCACCCCACCACCCACCACCCACCAATTCTATATATGTTATTCTTAGTTTCAGGAAACTCAAGAAACTTACGTCAACAGTACTAAAGAAAGAGCGCCAGGGAACGCATTGGATATCGATTATACATTTTATCATAATTGTGACTTGTGACATGATTAATAATTGTAAAAGATAAACACTACTGGCAGGGTGGGTGTGGAATCGATATTAGCGAGTCTCCAATCCCTGATTCCAAGTTCCAGAGTAACACTTCCCAATTGCCACCAAGAACGTGTTGAATCTCTCAAGTAAAGCTAGATACTTCTAAATATCAAATATCACAGACTTTTGTAAGATATTGCACCATCTTACACGGCGAGCAATGCCAGAGTTATGTTTTCGTAAATTGTGTATTATAGTTTGGAATTTTCGTCCCGAAATTCTTCTTGTTGTTTATCCAGTACAGGTGTGTATGATAAAAAGAGGATAGTGGTTTAAACTGGGTGGCCAGATCAATAGAAAGGGATCATCGCATGACAGTGAAAGCATAGGCAAATCGTAGATCGGCGGATAAGTAATGAGATGGATCGATGGATGGTAAATTATGAAGTGAAATAGGACATTTTCTTTGGTACGTGAAGCCATAGAGGATGGGTGGAAAATCGATTGGTAGATAATTAGAAGGGAGGATTGTCATTGATTGAACAGCTAGTTAACGTTTAAGCTGATGAAAGGCCAGAGATAGGGATGTATTTTTCTTCTAATGCTGACAAGATATCGGGAGCGCCCCTGCCTTTTCAAATGTCCGCCTACAGCCCCCCCTCCTCTTCTCCCCCCCCCCCCCTCTGTCACAGCCTTTCCCCATTGCTGCATTAGTTGTATAGAATACTTAAGGTATCTAGTAATAATCTATCATTAACTTTTATTATTATTATTATTATATTATTATTATTATTGTTGGTGTTGGTGTTATATATATTAAAAGCAATATTAGTAATCAAAAGAAGACGGGAAGCAAAAGCCATTATATGAAAATATTGAATTCTGAAATCTCAAAAATGAGAAATAAATTCTGGTAGACATCCATACTCGGTTCATTATTGTGAATCAACGGCACGGGCAATGTCGATCGGCCAAGCTGACCAATTCAGATCGATTGTGATCGATTTTCTACCGATGGCGGGTTCGGTTTTGAGCGTTAGGCCAATAAATGTCATGTTGGGATGTCAAACAATAACAGAGATGGCTTACAACCTGTTCTTCTGTTCGCTTCGCTTACAACTTAAAGTCTGGCTTCCGTAATTGGGTCCGACAGTCTAACAACATTTTGTGGTCCCCACGACGAGTTTACTGATGGGGACCAGTGGCTAAAATATGAAAACGGTTAGATTATAATGAAAGGCTGATAATGAACACGATAACTGAGACAAGGTTTGAAACGAGATAAAACAAAATCAAAAAAAGAAAAAAAAGAACGTGCAGTCTTAACTTTATTACTGCTACATACACATTTCCCCAGAGCTAAGGAGCTTTTATGGAGAATTATGGTGGTATAGTAAAATGGCTGTAACTCTTTGAAACAAACTTTTAGCCCATAATTACTATACATTTTTGAAAAAGAAATTGGATGAGGATTGTAAAAAATAAAATATGAACCGTCGTAATTGATCAATAAAATCGGTTAACAGCAGTAATAGGCCAGGGTTAAATTTTGAGTACATCAAATCTGCATTTTTCCACGATTTTATAGGCGTTTGAGCTTGAGAATCTCACGACAGAAGTGAGAGATATAGCCTTTTGTCAGTTAAACTTTAGTATGTGCACAGAATGATAGGGCTCGAATGCAGTAACGAAACGGGAGAAGGGGGAATAGTTCGCTTGACTCTTACAAAAGAAGTGTTAAAGACTGCATTAGCATAGCATAATTGTTCACCAGAAATCGGAGGAGGGGTTTCTGGCTGTATTTGAATTCGATAGTCCGATTTTTCAACCGGTCTGAAACTCATACGATCGAATATGAGTACTGTGTATGGAGGTCTGGCGTTCGATACTGGCTGCGTATCATTTCCTGTGACCATTTCACTTGAATTTTATTCTTTTTTTTTTGTTTTCCCTCCGTGTTTCAATCATTATCTTTTAAATCAGGTATTGGATTACCCCATTACGGCTAGCCTGTAGATTACCTTTTGACACGCGAGGCTAGCATGTATAGACAGGCCGCGACACCTTTATTGAAATACAATAGACTTGAAATCATTCTAGTATAGCGGTTCTCAAAGTGCCGGGCCATATTCCTCCCCTTGCCATTCCTCAGTTACTCCCCTTGTCATTCCCCCGTTTCTCCCCCCATTTTGTCATGTAGTAATTTTTTTGCATAAACACATTAAAGAGCAAGTAATTGAGTACCGGTACTGTCTTTTAGTCAGGGTTTGCCCGGCGGTTTCTTAAATAGCAACCACATATGCACACACTAATATACGTAGCACAAAAATGGAGTACTCGCTAAATTATGTTAATCGGTTTTCACAAATGAGCATTTTCAATATTTTTTATTGTTGTTTTTGTTGTTGTTTAATTTATCAACTAGTTCTCTTCTCCGTGAATTACAGGGAGTAATAATAATCATGCCATCAGTATCATTGATAACATCCTCTGAACATCACAAGATTTAATGACATATTGCTGACCACTTCTTGTGTTGGAAAGAAGGCGTGATACCACATGATATGAGAGACGCCAAAATTGTCACACTTTACAAGAACAAAGGAGACAAAGGCGACTGCAACAACTATCGAGGCATATCCCTCCTCAGCATTACTGGAAAGGCTTTTGCTCGCGTCATCCTCTGCCGCCTTCAACAACTGGCGGAAAAAGTCTTACCAGAAACACAATGTGGCTTTCGAAGCAAACGATCAACTATTGACATGATATTTGCACTTCGGCAAATCCAAGAAAAATGTAAAGAACAAAACAGGCCGCTTATAACATGCTTTGTGGACCTAACAAAGGCTTTCGACACCGTAAGCCGATCTGGCCTGTATGCAGTCCTTAAATCCATAGGCTGTCCACCAACATTGCTAAAACTTATTGCATCCTTCCACACTGACATGAGGGCATGTGTCAACTTTGAGGGCTGCACATCCAATTCATTTGCTGTAAACAGCGGTGTGAAGCAGGGATGTGTTCTTGCTCCTACCTTATTTGGTATATATTTTGCAGCCCTACTCAAGAATGCCTTTGGTCAATGTTCAGGTGGAGTACTTATTAACACCAGAGTGGACGGCTCCATTTTTAATGTTGCCAGACTAAAAGCAAAATCTCGTACAGAGCATATTATGTTACAAGAGCTCCTCTTCGCAGATGATGCTGCAATCGTGGCCCACGATGAAACCACGCTCCAGGCTCTCATCAATAGCCTTGCCAAAGCCTGTGACAAATTCATGCTAAAGATCAGTATCTCAAAAACTGTAGTTTTGACACAAGGCTTGAGAAACCCCAACCCAATCATGCTGAATGGCTCTCCTCTGGAGCAAGTGGGAAAATTCTGCTACCTAGGCTCAACCATCAGTGGTAGCACAGACATAACAACTGAAATAAATGCCAGAATAGGAAAGGCGGCCACAGCTTTTGGCAAACTCTCAAAAAGGGTGTGGAACAATAGCAAGCTGACCATCAAAACAAAGGTACTCGTGTACCAAACTTGCGTCCTAAGCACCCTGCTGTATGGCTCAGAGACATGGACCACCTACTCCAAACATGAAAGATCCCTCAACTCTTTCCACCTGCGCTGCCTACGCAAAATTCTCAAGATCAAGTGGCAAGACAGGATCTCAAATATCGAAGTTCTGAGCCGAGCCAACATTCCATCAACTCAAGCTCTCCTAGGCAAAAAAAGACTGCGGTGGCTTGGACATCTCCACCGTATGGAAAATGATCGCATCCCCAGACAAATTCTCTACGGGGAACTTGCTACTGGCAACCGACCCAGAGGTAGGCCACATCTGCGATTCAAAGACACTTGCAAGGTCACGATGAAAGCATTCAACATCGACCCCAATGAATGGGAGAACCTTGCAAATGATCGAAGCAGATGGAGACAAAAATTGCGCAGTGGCACGCTCGCAATAGACTTCAAGGCAAAAGAAACATACCTGACAAAACGACAGAGGCGGAATGAAAACACTCGCCAAAGTGAACCCAAAAGACTGACCTGCAATCACTGCCATCGCACTCTCGGGTCAAACATTGGTAGAATAAGCCACGAGAGAAGCTGTCAGTCAAAGTGAAAGTGAATATTCTAGCTGCTAACACCGTCTGTAAAGACGCTAAAGGCCATATATATATATAATTTTTTTCACAACTATACTTTTACAATATTTATTATAATTCTTGAAACAGTGGATGGAACAAAATTTCTTTAATAATTGCAATCAACGAAAAAGACATTAATTTTTTAATCTATGAATCATAAAACTTCTAATCCAACAATTGAGTATTTGGCTCAGACGAGATTTACTGCGAAGCAGCAGGTTTTTTCTTTTTTTTTTGGTGGGGGGGGGGGGGGCTGTTTATTTGTGATTTCAGTTATAGCTGTGTGCGTTGGTACACTGTATTTCTTTTGAGATTAAATTTATGTTTCCACGTCGTACATTGATAGTAAATTATTTCCCTGTTTGGAGTTCCCACTCCGGCTGAAATTCCTCCCTAATGCCTCCTCTGGTTACCACCCCCACCCCCCATTTGAAATTCCTCCCCTGGAAACCAAGTGCCACTTGTTTGAGGATCGCTGTTCTAGAGAAAGTCACACCTAGCGATAGCTTGACTTTCTGTTTGCGACTTTGCGACATCGGAAATTCCCGGCTGCCAACTAGATTAATTGCCTTAGAGAGGAAATAGAACCGAATACTCAATACACGAGACATCCGTGCGGGCGGTTTTGATGTGGATTTTTTGCCCTGGGAATAACAGCAGACTGTGGTTTGTAGGGCGTGGTTATCATAGAATATCGAACCACATCCAACAATTAATCTGAATAATTCCTTTTCTTTATCGACATTTTCGATCGACGTTGGTCTTTCCGATTAAACAAAGACTTGGGCCCGGTGCTGCACTCACACACTTAGAGATGTGCTCGCCTCCTTGCGTGCACATACACACCCACACATGCAGGCGCCACACACACACACATATTGGCAGGATTTAAATATTTTCAATGAAAGAAACCACATTTGAACAGTGATTGCGTTTTATAGTGGGTGGGGTAAATTTCATGGAGACCACAGACTGAGCTAATCAAGTCTAAGCTTATTGCACGAAATATTCTGGTCTGTTATGTCACAGGCCTGTTCCTACTTAGGCCTAAGGTCATTAAGATCGCCAAATTTTGCAGTGTGCTGCTGCAGAGAGCCTTGTAACGATTCTCTTCCAGCATGCAAGGCTACTGGGTTTAAAAGCTGACACGTGAAATGACGGGTGCAAGAGTCTACGTTTCCTATACATGTTCTTATCTGGCACATTAAATGGCGTGTCTGTAAATATGTTTATAAGATGAAAGGCAGCCTCACAAGGTTTTAATAACTGTGTTTGATGATAAATAAAAGGCCGGTTTCTTTCCCGCAGATTTATATATAAAAAAAAACTTGCATAAACACATTAAAGAGCAAGTAATTGAGTACCGGTACTGTCTTTTAGTCAGGGTTTGCCCGGCGGTTTCTTAAATAGCAACCACATATGCACACACTAATATACGTAGCACAAAAATGGAGTACTCGCTAAATTATGTTAATCGGTTTTCACAAATGAGCATTTTCAATATTTTTTATTGTTGTTTTTGTTGTTGTTTAATTTATCAACTAGTTCTCTTCTCCGTGAATTACAGGGAGTAATAATAATCATGCCATCAGTATCATTGATAACATCCTCTGAACATCACAAGATTTAATGACATATTGCTGACCACTTCTTGACCGTGTGATTTTTCAGAACTGGGGAAACCAAGTTAGCGCATGGGCTTGGCTGAACACAGTTTCAAAACTTCTTGTGCGTCCAAACTTTCAAAGCAGCTTTAAAAAACTTCGATTCAACCTCCACAATGCAGAAGCGTCACCAGCATCTGCTGAGCAGCAACCACGACTTCCTTGTGAGTGAAATCCCCATGGACGCCACGCTGGAAGCTATGAAAGACAAGAAAGTACTCACATGGCACGACTATGAACAACTGAAAACATTACGTCATCAAGGTCGACGAGCCCTAGCAAGGTAAAATATTTGTCTAGGATCCTTATTTCTTGATTAGTAGACCCTAACATGAGAATGCTTAGTTTAGCTGACCGTCGGGGCTTGAAGACGAACCAGTGGTGTGTGTTTGTTCCCTTGTTGCGGAAAGATTGCATATTTGCAGCCGTTTGGACATGCGTACGGTCTGCATATTATTGAACTTGAATCGTTTTTTGTTGTTGTTTTTTTGCCATCAAGCCTGACGAGCACATGACATACATTATTATTTTGAATGTAAGAAACAACTGATCCAAAGTCTAAAGCTTAATGCGTTACTGAACTGTTATTTTGTACTGAGTGATAGAATGCTCTTCACCAGGGCCATGAAGATTAAATGGACTGCTTAGTTGCCACAATGCTAACATTTTCTCTATCCTCATGTCTACTTTTGCACTCTTTTGACTGATATTATTCATCATCTTGTGTCTTCGATCAATGTCATGTTTGATATGGTTTTTATTTTCTCTTAAACATTTTGTCTCTTGTTTAAACTGACGTTTTTAGTTTCCTTTACTCACCCTGTCACGCCATACTTATTTTTCGGTTCGTTTCTTACCTATTTCAGTTGTTTTTATTTTCTTATGTCTGCATGTGATTGTTCTTGCTGACTTTTGTGTAGGCTTAATTTTGCCCTGCGTTGATTTTTTTTTTTTTTTTGGTTCATCTGTTTTAGACCACATTATGGGATCTGGGTAAAAGCAAACGTCAAAAAGTGATTATGACCGCAGCAACCACTTTCTCGGGTAATAATAAATCGCCCATTTATTGCATTTCACTAATAGGTATTTTCTGGCCGTGCTACCACACAGAGGACCAAAAGCTTTTCAAGCTCTGCTAGAATCTCTACAGGAAGCCAATGCTCAACATTTAGTGGATCTTTTGTTACAACAGGCTGGGGCCACCAATCTAGAATCTTTGCTAAAGGTAAGGACACAGACTGTTTTGTTGGGAAAGCTACAAAGTACATGTACCGTAGGGTCGGTTACATTTCTATCCCTAGGCTTGGGAGTTCATTTATAGACAGCACAGAGGATGACATTGTAATCATAGCTTGTTATGTACATACGAGCTAGAAGTGGAGACAATTAGACAGAGAGGCAAATTAGACAGACAAACAGACAGAATAGGAGAACGTGAACTCAACCCCCCAAAAATAAAATGGGTTAGAAATTTTGAGAGGAGGGAAAGAAAGATTGGATAAGAGAAAGAGAAAATGCGAGGCGAAAAAGAGAGAGGGAGAAAGTAAATGAGACAGATAGGAGATAGAGGACTGGGGTGGAGAGTGGGAAGAGAAGGACGAAGCACAGGAAAGAAATGTTAAGCCCATGGCGCACAAGCCCAGTTTGATCGGCCAACTAGTTTGATGTTAACGTCACAAAACCGAGTCTCAAAGAGCCCCAACTAGCTGGCTGGTGGGCGAGATCTCTGTGGAGCGCAATGTCGTGACGTCACGATCAAACTCGACTAGTACGGTACGCGCCGGTCTAAAAGGCAGACATACAGACAGATATAATGACAACTCTGATATTTGCTTAAGTGTTCAAATATGACCGCTTGCTTATCTCCTTTACGTGTATTTAATAATTATCCTATTATGGTATGGCGTCGGTTGTCAATGGACTGTTGGCGATACAATAATAATTATGGCAAATCCAGTCATAGACGATTCATATATGGAAAGAACAAGATAGATCATTGACAGATGAACACGAGAGCGTACGGCCATTCAAACCTGCAGTTACCCATGGTGAAACATCGATTCACTGCAACTTTAAATGGCATTTTGCATAGACTATTTATCTGTTTCGTTTGATATATAATTTTTTTTTTTTATTTCTACAACTTCCTTTGTTAAAACAATAGTAGCAGCTGCAGCAACCGCAGTACCACCAACAACAACACCACAAACAACAGCAACTGCAGCAGCACCAACAACAACAACACAACAAACAACAGCACCACCACCACCACCACCAACAACAATAACAGAACAAACAGCAGCAGTAGCACCACCACTACCACCACCACTAACAACAACAACACAATAAACAACAGCAGCACCACCACTAACAACAACAACACAACAAACAATAGCAGCAGCAGTGTCACAAATCCCAGACTGGGAGATGTAATAATTATGACAAGACAACAATCACGAACGAACAAGTATAACACTTAACAGAACAACCAAACAGACTCACACATAAGATAAAGATATAAGTGCAATTACATACATTACATTATTGAATTCAAATACCATCCAATGGTCTTATTCCCACATTCATTCTTCTCCCCGGGTCCACAACCCGATAGTTACTTTCTAACTATGCTCTGGCCTCAGCCTCACATCAAGGTATGTACTACGAGCGGGCCTATCTTACTGGCTCCTGCTCAACCTAATCTCCGTATCTCAATCTCCCCTCAATGTCTTAATAGCACATTAATATTTCAATAGCACAGTAGAATCTCAATAGCACAGTACATCTTAATAGCACATTAACATCTTAATAACAACTGTCACGAGTGGAGTGAGCGATAGTTAATAATTACGGGGGGAAAGGAGGAGAGTAAAATTAACGCACGGAGACAGGGAAGAAAAGTCGTGCATGTCATGAGTGGGGGGTCTGAAGGAGGCGAAAGCGCTGTATAACTATCACTGCAAGTTAGAAGGTCCTAGGGAGCGGATCTGTGAATAATAGCCCATCGGGCAGAGATAAAAGGAAGCAGTCGAGAAGACTAGTGAGAGTCTTTCCAGTTATGACTGGTATGTAGAATGTTGATTGATTATTATGATTGATGTATTATATTATATTCGTCTATTACCATGATGTGAATAAGTATATGTGAGGAATGTGGAAGTCCTTGATATTGGATATAGCAATGTGCGCCATGAGCGATAGATGAAAGTGAGTTCATGGATTTGTAGCGCGAGTGAGTAGTGTGTACTCCGATGGAGGTGTGTTACCGTAAGATGTGTGGTGAGTGAAAGGTGAACTAGTGTGTGTACGCTTCATGGGTTGTAAGGAGAGGTGGAGTGAATAGAACTGGTAGGGTATTATACCAATGTAATGTTATTCTTGTAGGTGTCGGGGACGGGCCGCAGAGCCACCTCGATGAGCACAGGGGATAGGCCAGCATAGGGCCGGAGGCCACACATAGGCCAGAAGTGAGGCTGTCAGTGCA
This sequence comes from Onchidella celtica, assembly GCA_963931925.1. Classification (NCBI taxonomy): domain Eukaryota; kingdom Metazoa; phylum Mollusca; class Gastropoda; order Systellommatophora; family Onchidiidae; genus Onchidella; species Onchidella celtica. The sequence continues at coordinate 6,919,546 of OZ007569.1, read as the reverse complement.
GGACAGTAGAGGCACATAAAGTCGTGGCAGTCAGGCCACGGGCAGGGACGTAGATATGAGAGTGAATGAGATACTATGTTGTTGCCATGTTGATAGGCTAGTGAACTGATACTATGTTGTTGCCATGTTGATGGCTATGGAAATAATAATGTGTTATTGCCCTGCTGAGGTGCTAGGGGAGTGCTAAGGTGTATGACAATAGGAAGGTGATATTGAGAGACTGCGGTGCCAGTGAATCATTAATGTACTATTAAGACCCTGAGGGGAGAGGCTGAGGCCGAAGTGCCTTTAGGAGTAACTACCGGATTGTGGATCCGAGGGAGCGTGTGTGTGAGAATAAGGCCGTTGTACGGCAGTCATTTCAATAATATAATATATGTAATTGCCCTATTATATGTATAATTATGTTTAATAAATGTGTGAGTCTGATGGGTTGTTTTGTTAAGTGTTAAACTTGTTTGTTCGTGATTGTCGTCCTGTCATAAACTATTACATTTCCCAGTCTGGGATTTGTGACAACAACGTCCCTGTCTGTGGCCAGACTGCCACGACTCATGGGCTCTCGCTATCCTGCGCGACAGCCTCACTCTTGCTGGCCTATGGGTAGCCTTCGGCCCAACCCAAGCATGTCCTTATGCTGGTCTATCCCCTGTGCTGGACTCTCCACCGCGGGTAGCTCCACGGCCCGACCCGGCACAAGTCCGCTCACCGAGGGTGGCTTCTCTGCCCGACCCCGGCACCTATAAGAATAACATTACATCGGTATAACACCATACCATTACTATCCACTTCACCCCTCATTACGAACCATCAAGCGTACACACAATAGTCCACATTTCACTCACCACACATCTTACGTTAACACACCTCCACCGTATTACACAGTACTCAGACTCGCTACGAATCCATGATCCTAACTTACATCTATCGCTCATTGCGCACATCTCTAGACACAGTAATCAATGACTTTCACATTCCTCACATATAGCTTATTTACATCATGGTAATAGGCGAATATAGTACATCAATCATCATAATTATCAATCATAGTTCAACCTACCAGTCATCACTGGAAAATATAACACTCTCCCGACTGCTGTCTTCCGTCTGTCTCTTGAGACTTCTTAACTTGCAGTGACTGTAAGCACAGCGCTCTCGCCTCATCCAAACCCCCCCCCCCCCCCAACTCACAACATTCCATGCTTTCCATTAATTGTGGGCCATGAGTTAATGTTACTCTACCCCCTTCTCCCCGTAACTATTGATCCTCGCTCACTCGCTCGTGACAAGCAGCACCACCACTAACAACAACAACACAACAAACAACAGCAGCACCACCACCACCACCAACAACACAACAAACAACAACAACAGCAGCAGCAGCACCACCAACAACACAACAAACAACACCAACAACAACATAACAAACACCACCACCACCAACAACAACAACAACAACATAACAAACAACAGCAGCAGCAGCACCACCACCAACAACAACAACAAGATAACAAACACCACCACCAACAACAACCACAACATAACAAACACCACCACCAACAACAACAACAACAACATAACAAACACCAC